>JANAVB010006798.1:4984603-5498163 GCA_029216955.1 Iris pallida | reverse complement strand
GCTACAGGACCGAGCCCCTGGGCTTTCACCCGAACGTGAGCTCCCCCCCTTTATATATATTAGAGAGAGAGATAGGGATTTTTTTTACAAACCCTAACCAAAATCTAGCCCACACCTCCCCCTCGACGTCGACTACCTGCGCGCCACCTCGGACACGCCGGAGGCCGGCCAACGATCGCCGGATCGACCACGCGCGCAACATCAACCACAACAGAAATCCACTTCCAGGTACCTATCTTCTCCGTCTCGTTTCTACACGCACACTTGATCAAATCGAGATCCGTAAAATTTTACGTGTAGACAACCTATACACCTTTAATTCCCTTCAAATAGTTCATGCCGATTCGCATCATGTGCGACGAAAAACGAGTTCCAAAATCGAGAAGAACTTGATTTATTGGACGTTAGAAACTGTCCTGAAACCCTAACTTTGTGGTCGATTTGCGATCAGCGTGTTGCTAGTTTTCACAATCGGTCTGAAGAGACTTGTAGACAACCTATAAGGCTTAAAAACCCTTTTTGTAGAATTAAATTCGGGCGACATGGTCACGAACCGAAAGTATCGAAAGGCGAGTATCGACTTCTTGGACGTGTGGGCTTTGACGAAATTCAAATTGGTCGCGTGTGCACGACGAATTTGATGCGTATCCGTCAAAATTCACCGTATCGACTTTTTGCAAATTTGTCAATTACTTTGTGCACGCTCATCATATCTAGACAAAACTTGGGATAGCAGGACTGTATCATTTTTTTGGTCCTGTATGCCAAGTTTGGTCCAATTCTGAGAAGGTCGACCGGAACGCTATTTTGGCGGGCCCGCGACCCGATACAACGGGCGAATTTGTGCACGGCCCACTGGAATTCGACTTTGAACATACGGTTGGATTCGTCTCTTCAAACTGAACCCATATACATGTAGTTTGATGACTTTAGAGACTGTAGGTTCTGACATATTTTTCGATGCAAAGTGGGTCCAACGGCGGACACCATTTTGATCCGAAATTACCATTTTGCCCTGTGTCCGGAATTGGACTTATGGATAGACATTTCTAAATAATTTGACCATTTTAAAAAACTTTGGTAATGTCTGTTTCAGCATTAGGAGACTGTTGTGCGAGTTGACTGCTCGTGGTTTATTTGAGTAATTGGTAGAGTCATTTTTCTCAGCTCAGGACAGCAGACAAGTACATTCTCTGATAGTTTTTATTGCTTTGATATCTACTATATTCGATTTAGTTGTAGTGTTATACTTAATTCTCGACACGAGGATACACGGACTAGTATACATTGAATCTTGTCATGAGATGTCATTCCCGGGTTACCTGGTATATGAGTACATTGTTCGATATTGTTTCCTGTACTTGTATAGACACCGATTTGGGAGTGGGCTGCTCCCCTGCTCTTCGAATCCCGTGTCATGACCTGTCATGTCTGGATTCATTATACTACTCGGGGATGGGGATTTATTAGAGGTTATGTGATCATTACCCCTACTTGTTTATTACTTGTGCATAACTCCACCCTCACCACACGTAGGGCATAGCCTGACCTTATACTACTTATGCATAGCTTTCCATTTTGGCTAGCCTTATCCCTACACTATTATACTACCTGTGCATACCGGTCAAAAGGAACAACCTAATCTTGACCCAAGCCGATCACATAACGCTCTAATATCTCATGGCACTTTCTTTTTATGTTTACATCATACCTCAGATTACTTTCCACTGTTTATATTCCAGTTTTATCTTATATCTCACACATGATATGATATCCAGTTCTTTTGTACTGTTTTACTTTCAGTCTTGATATTTTATCTTGTATTTCATTATAATTGTCTCTTATAGTATTTGTCAATTCATATTGAACTACTGTTGGTGTTTGTACTTGCTCATATCCTGACAGGATAACCCCCGTTGTTTTTTTGAGGATTTAGATGCAGATTGCCCGACCTACTATGGGTTTGGCATAGATAGAGCCTACGACCAGGACCAGCCTGTGGACCCGGTGCTCGTAGAGGACGCACCGCCTGTAGTGACTTAGTTTAGCTAGATTTTGTCTGGATTACTCCAGCTAGATACTTTGAGACTTGTAGTATTTATTTGGGATCTTGTGATGTCTTTAAATTCTGAACTTGTGATTGTGGCTACGCACTATTTTAGACTATTTACTTCATCTTTATCCTTATCTTTATCATCGTGCTTATCTTCCTTAGATTTATGTGATTGAGTGGGGATTATATTCCTTCGTACGGAGATCACAGGTTATATTATTGTGTCCTAGATTCTATATATTCTAGATGACCTTTACAGCGTTCTACCGCCGATACTGCGGCGTAGGCTGGACGTACCCACGTGCTCGTGCCCCTAAACAGGATGCGGGTCGTGACAAGGTTAGAGTGAATCAGCACACAACATTATCACCCACCCCTTTCTTATCTTTTAGCATTAATAAATGTTTATTTAGGAATAAAGTTTAAGTGTTGATAAGTACTGTGTGGATTTGTTCAGAGCCTATTTTTTTCATCAAAGTATTTTGGGATTTATTGTTATAAACAATAGGATTAGGATTTACCATTGTTGAGCCTAAGACCAACTGTTGTGTTAGGGCTCACACATCATCTTCATATTTAGTGATTAATCAGTGGTCTGGACCATGCACAGATCCATGGGTTTTGGTTTCAGTCCACAATTATATTTTTATATTTGGTTGAATTTGATGCCAAAGTTGGTCGTCCGAATTCGTAATTTCTAACATGTAAAATTCCAATTTTAGACCCGGGACTCTGGATTCCAACTATGACACCACCATTAGACTCGTGGCATTATTCTGGCACAAATTTATATAAAGTTTGATAGATTTGGAGGACGTGGGCCCTGGCACGTATTTCATTACAAAGCGAGCCCCATAATCCGAGTCAACGGGTCATTCTGAGATCGGCTCATCGGAATCTAATTCCGGATATACCGTTGAGTTTGTATCGTTATTCTGGACTCGTTGACATATAATTTGCTGAGTTTTGAGGACATTGGGTCCGGCACGCATTTCCGTACAAACCGGAATTCTAATGTTCTGGTCAATGAACCAAATTGTGGTCGAGTCAACGAAAACCAATTCCGGATATACCGTTGGGTTCGTATCATCATTCTGGATTCATGGACATATAATTTGTTAGATTTTGTCGACTTGTATTCTTGCACATTTTTCGGTGCAAAGCGGGTCCGACTTAGATACCTTTTGACCCGAAATTACCTTTTTGTCCTTATGTCCAAACTGGACTTATGGACAGGCTATCCTAGCTATTTTGACCATTCTGGACACGTTGGTGATGTTTATTTTATCATCCGACAATGTTTGTAGATATTTTATCTTTGTATCACCAATTATTATAATTAATTCTTATAATGTTCGTATTTTGGGATTAGTACAACGAAACTGAGATCAGTCGATTCCAGTGATCTCACATCACTGAAATTAACACGATGAACATATGGATCACTATAATAAGATTATTAACCTTACCGTTGATCATCTTATCTCGATTTGCGTGTCGTAAGTTTCGATGTACGAATAACGAGGTACAACTTTATACCTTTAATACTTAGACTAGATTTGACCTTTTTTTACCAGAGTTGACTAGTTGACCGAAAGCCAACTATAAGTCAACACTTGACCTAGTTTGGCCTAGTTGACCTTGTGTGACCTAGTTGAGTAGTTTGACCTAGTTTGACTAGATTGTTGACCAGAGTTGACTTGACTTAGAAGAACCTAGAATCTTGTAGATTGCTTTACAAACTTTATTTATTATAACTTGAACACTTTGTAACCTGTGTTGCTCTAAATAGGACTCTATGGCTTCAGTTTGGACATCTATACCTATCAGTTGTTCAGGTTATCAAGCGAGTACATTCTCTGACCGTTTCATACTTGATAGGATTTACATTTATGCTCTAAATTACTTTACTTGATGTTGTCACGTTGTTAACACGGATTAGTACTATATGGATCCCGTCATGAGATGTTATCCCCCTCGGGAGCATCGGGTTATAGTATGTCATGTGCGTTTCACTTTCATCATGTACTCCGGTGCTTTCACCATTCTGTGCACTCTTATGATTCATGTACTCTCATGTTCATAGAGCCCCTATGTATACATTCATGTGCATCCATTTATGGGCCTTCATGTGATATCATGTGCAATAACATAACCTGTCTGGATCCTTGTGTATTGATTGGGGTACGGGGGAGTATAAATAGTCATGTGAATCATTTCAAAGTAGTGTAGTCATGTACAAACTTTCATGTTTATTATCAAGCCGTTCACATGTCTATCTTGTACTCTGCATCACTAGCCACTGTTAGTTTTTTTTTTACTTATAGTAGATATTTCTTATAGTCATCTATTTTACTTCATATATTTCCCAGTATTTCATGTATCTTACTCTATAGCATATTTACATATCCTGTCATATTATGAACTGTAGGAGATGTATTGTGCTAGCTTCCATCCTGACTGGACCTGCTGATAAATTTTACAGATAGCTTGGAGGTTACCTGCTAGCCTAGAGGAGACACAGTAGAGGTTGGAGTAAATGGCTAGAGTTTTTCTTATTTTATTTTCAGTTGTCTTGAGTTGTATTTATTTTATGCTTGTTTGAGTTGGTGTTGATAACACCGAGATTTATTTCCCTATGATGTACTTCTCTTGTGGATTCATAGTTATCTTATCGTGCTACTTCTAGTCTTTGAGATTGAGTTGTATCCTGCTATGATTGTCCTCCGTACGGAGAGTATATCATATTGTATTTAGTTTTAATTGTGACCTAGAACAGCGTTCTACCACCGACACTGCGGCGTAGGCTGGACGTACCCACTTCTCGTGCCCTACACTGGGTGCGGGTCGTGACAGCATGGCCAGACGGTCTTCTGGAACTCACTCCTATTCTCGGCTTAGTCGTTTTGATTTCCGTTTTTCTCTTCTTTTGTCAATATACGTGTACATGCATCGGCATTTTGCGCCTTATGGTATACTTGTAAAGGTTAGGCCTTTTCGGCCTTCATGAATAAAATGGGTGAAAAATATATATATATATTGTTTTTGTTTTTTTTATGTATATATATATATATATATATATATATATATATATATATATATATATATATATATATATATATATATATATAAAACTAAAATTTAAAAATAAAAATTTAAATTGTTTAACAAATCTAAATTCAAATATATTTAAATATTTGAACTAGTTTAACTATATCCTAAAGAAATTATTTTACATACAACGCTCGTGAATCTAATATATATATATATATATATATATATATATATATATATATATATATATATATATATATATATATATATATATATATATATTCATCTATCCCGACCCTACCGCTAAATACCCTCTTATCCCCGGAAGAGATTTCGCAATCGACCCGACAGTGCTGAGTATAGTCCCGGCTGACAGGCTTCACCAACCCATAGAAGCAGGCTTCCTAGACCCCGACAACCCTCTCTGTGGTCTTGCCGAGATAGACATAGCAGATGTCTCCCCCCCGAAGGAGAGTATTGGACACAACGCTCGCGGCACGTCAGACTCGGTGGATGACGTTACCGGGACACCACAGAGAGCCTCCAAAATCCCCATCAACAAGAAAAAAAAACTTGAGCCGACGGCCATGACCACTCGGTCAGCCACTAAGCTCAATACCCACCCCCTTCACAAACAACCCAATGCCTAACATCCTCTCGTGGAATGTTAGACAGCTGGCCAATAAACCCACATTGAGGAGATTAATTAGCCTCAAGAAAATCCACCAAATCGATCTTCTGATCATCATTGAACCCAAAATCCCCAAAGGAAAGTCAAATCCATTCAACTCCAACTCGGTTTCGCGTTCGCGGTTGCCGGATGCCATGACATTTGGCTCCTTTTTACCGTCGATTGCAGAATCGGCATCGTGAACGACTCCAATCAGGCACTTTCCTGCTGGATAGAACACCCCTCCCTTAAGTCTCGAGTACTTATCTCTGCTGTTCACGACAGCTGCAACTACCCAGACTGCAAGAACCTCTGGGATACCCTCATGGATACCCACCAACACCTTAACAATCTTCCGTGGATCTGCCTTGGAGACTTCAATACGATCTCGCATCGAGAGGAGAAATTGGAGGGGGGCATCCTCCCCCCAGTCGGCGATGACCGACTTCAACACTTTCATCTTTAATGCCCACTTGCCTCCCCTGCCATTCTCCAGCAACGCTTTCACCTAGTGTAACATGCAAGAAGGTGCCCGCAGACAATACTCCCGTCTGGATCGAGTGCTGGTAGACAACCTGTGGGCCGATTTGGATCTCATCACAAACCTTTCTCACCTTAACACCACAGAATTGGACCATTCTCCTCTCCTGATGGAGATCAGCAGCAACTCCACCCGGATCAAAAAACCTTTCCGCTTCCTGAACTTTTGGAGCCATCACCCCCATTTCAGGAACATCGTGGCCTCCGCATGGAGTTCTACCAGCAACCCATACCCCCTCATGGGGCGTTATCGTCTTGGAGCAGACTCGCTTTTGGAAATATCTTCTAAGCTATCAAGACAGTAAAGGATGACGTCACTCGTGCTGAGATCCTGTTCGCTGCGAACAGCTCGTCGAAAGCCCGCACCGCCCTGAACCTCACAAAGGCGATACTCAAGTCCAAACTGAAGGTCGAAACAGAATTCTGGAAGCAAAAACCCAGATTAACCTGGGATACCGACGGTGACAAAAATTCTGGCTTCTTCCACGCCTGTGTCAAGGGCCGCAGAAATTAGCTCAATCTTCACCAAATCTCGGACGACAACAACATCCTCCTCAAAGACCAGAAAAGCATTAACATGGCAGCCGCCAACTTCTACACCAAACTTTTCTCCAAAACGAACGTCGTTAAAGATGAGGCTTTCCTGGCTAAGGTCCCCAGCCTGATCAGCGAGCAGGAGAACGTCATGCTGTTGACCCCCCCTCCCCGGAGGAAGTCAAGTCGGCTTTCTGGTCCCTAGACGAACACAGCACTCCCGGACCAGACGGTTTCTCCAGAGTTTTCTTCCGTTCTTGTTGGAAGATTATCGGGCCTGACTTTCATGATGCCGCGGTGGCATGTTTCAAAGGAACAAGCTACCCCAAATCAATCACCCGGGCCAACCTTATCCTGATCCCTAAAAAAGAGAACCCGAAGACATTCAAAGACTTCAGACCGATCAGCTTATGCACCTTCACCAATAAAATCATCTCCAAGATCATCGCGACCCGCATGTCCACTCTTCTTCCTAAGATCATCTCCGATGAGCAAAGCGGTTTCGTCCTCGGTCGGAACATTACCGATAACATCTTGCTCGCTCAGGAGTTGATCACTTGCATGAAAATCCCGTCCAGGGGGAAACGTCGCCATAAACTTGACATGGAGAAAGCCTATGACCGTCTGGACTGGCAATTCATGATTTAGGTATTCAGAGCCTTCGGGTTCTCGGAGACTTGGATCGACATCACCATCAGGTCCGTCAACAACTCTTGGTTCTCTACCATTTTCATCATCGCAGCAGAAGCGCTCAGCAGAAACCTAAACAATATAGCAAACACCCCCAAATTCTGTCACTATCACACCACCACGGGCTGCCCAGATATCACGTATTTGGCCTATGCCGATGACATCCTCTTCTTCTCGTCTGGGGACATCGGGTCGGTGGAGGTGGTCTGCAGCACCCTAGAGAAATATACCAGATGCTCCGACCAACATATCAACGCCGACAAAAGCGTCATCTACACCTACCACAACGCCGATCGGAATCACCCATCCACCCTCACCAACCTAACCTTCTTCTCCACCGCATAACCATCGTTCTCCTACCTAGGATGCCCGCTGGTGTACGGGAAATCGAACTCTGGCATTTTCGAGGGTTTGGTGAACAAAATCAATAGAAAAATCGAAGGTTGGCACAACGCGACCCTTTTCCCAGAAGGCAAGATGATCCTCATCATGCATGTCCTATCCTCCATCCCCATCTACACCCTGGCAGTGTGCTCCCCACCCAAGAAAGTCTTTTCGAGATCGAGTCCCTTTTTGCCAACTTCTTTTGGGGCCACATCGACGGCAAGGACAAGCACCGCTGGGCTAGCTGGGACACTATGGCCAAACCTACCGATGCGGGAGGACTTGGCTTTACCAGATTGGCGCACATCATCGACGCCTGCTCAATGAAGTTGTGGTGGAAGCTTCGTACGAACAACTCCGTTTGGACTAGGTTCATGAAGGCCATATATTTCCAATATTCTCACCCCGTGACTGTCGTCGCCAACAATCGATCCTCTACATCCTGGCGCCGGATCCTTCATGGTCGCCACCTTGCTGAACCCTTCATCATCGAGAACCTCGATACCCTACAGTGGTCCTCCACACCTAACGGCACCTTCACGATGGCCTCTGCCAAGATGAAGGTGAGAGGCACTGACTCGATTGTACTGTTGATCGCCCCTTTTTGGCACTCCTGTATCCCCAACAAATAGCCGATCCTCATCTGGAGAGCATACCACCGGAAGTTACCTACCGACGACTCCCTTACCTCCATCGGCTATAGCTTAGCATCCAAGTGTCATTACTGCACCTCACACCAATCATAAACAACTGAACACGTCATTCTCCAAGGAAGCATCGCTTACCGGATGTGGCCAGGCCCCCCATACTGGGAGCTTCAACGATCTCCTTGCCAGTTGGGGATCCTCCCATGGGCATTAGATCGTTGCATCCGCTGGCATTTGGGTGCTATAGAAGAACATAAACAAATTTAGGTACGAAGGTTACCAATACACCCCCAACATCTTTTCAGGAAAGTCCTCCGGCAGTGCCTCCACATCAGCAGACGATGCTCCCATGCACCGGAATGTTTTTGGCAGGCGCTGTACTAGTACGACTGACACTTTTTGTTGTGCTCAGTCTATTTTGGTTTCTGTTTTTAGGTATCGTTTCGCGCTTGGCGCGCTTACTTGTATAGGCTTCGACATTTTGCACCTGATACATCAATAAAGTCCCTTCGTTTTAAAAAAATGCATATATATATATATATATTTGGGAAATACAACCTTTATTGAATGATAGGCGCAAAATGCCGAAGCCTATACAAGTAAGCATGCCTCGTACGAAGAACGACCCAAAACAAAGAAAGAAACACGAAGAGTTACCCACAAAACGGTAGCTGGACCGAGCATCAGAAGGTTAGGCGGTCAAAGCAGTGCCCAAGGAAAGAGCGCCCCTGTCCCTGTCAGTAGTCCATGGTGGCCTAAAATAGGTTCGAGGTGTGAGTGCAACGTCTCTTTCTTTTGAAGATTTGCCGAACCACCTCTCTGTACAATTGAGGAGGTGGTAATTGACGGCCCTCGAATCTGTATTTGTTTCTATTTTTCCATAAAACCTAAAATGCGGCGGCAGCGACGATCTGATGCCCGTGAGATGCGTTCCAGCTGGCCAGCAGATCGTTGATGCCCCCGGTTGTGGGGACCAATTTGCACCTGTAGTGAAGGTGCGACCAAATATGGGAGGAAAATTCTCCAGAAAGAAGAACGTGATCGACGGATTCTGGTTGGTGATCAACACAGCAGTGGCATCTGGACGCCAGACTGAAGCCGAAGGATTTGACGGCATCGTCCGTAGGTAGTTTCCGACGCGCGGCACGCCATAGGAGAATGGACCATTTCACAGGGATACACGAGTGCCAAAACTTGGCGGAAGGGGAGGTCGTTACTTGGGTGTCTCTGATGGTGGCTCTGGCCGAAGCTAGGGTGAATACGCCACCCTGGTTGGGGAACCATCTGAGCACGTCTTAAGCATCATTGATCGACAGATGAGAAGCACCCAGGGTCGCCATGGCCGCCGAGCCAAGCCAATCTCGAACTCTATCCCAATTCCAGCTTGACGCGTCATCATCCCATAAATCTCGTATCTCGCACAACGGCGGAGTAATAGCGTTGGGCCTGAGGATCTCGTCCCCCAACCAGCGTTTCTTGCATGCCTGCGAATGACCATTGCCCAGAGTCAAGCACAAGTGCGGTTCCGCAAGGTTTCGACCGTGGATGATGCGCCGCCACGACGCAGAGGATCTGTTGTTGGCGGACGCCTCTGTTAAGTGACAGAATCTGGAGTATCTCGCTCGCATGAACCTGGTCCAGATCGAGTTTTCGGAGTGGATTTTCCACCACAATTTCGCCGAGTAGGTTTTATTATATATATATATATATATATATATATATATATATATATATATATATATATATATTATATATATATATATTATATATATGTATATATAAAAAAAATGTATATATAATATATATATATATATATATATATATATATATATATATATATATATATATATATATATATATATATATATATATATATATATATTATATATATATATATATATATATATATATATTATATATATATATATATATAGAGTCATTTATATATATATATATATATATATATATATATATATATATATATATATATATATATATATATATATATATATAAATATATATATATATATATATATATATATATATATATATATATATATATATATATATATATATATATATATATATAAATGACTCCACCCGACCATGGCCCGGAGGCCGTGGCCACCGCCACCCAGCCACCTCCGTGAGAGGGAGGGCTTGAACCCGGCCCTCACCTCCGGTGCACGGTGGTGTTACCAGTACACCACGACTCGATGTGCATATTTTTTATATATATATACATATATATATATATATATATATATATATATATATATATATATATATATATATATATATATAAATATATATATATAATTTTTTTTTATATTATATATATATATATATATATATATATATATATATATATATATATATATATATATATATAATAAAGAAAAAAATATATATATATATAATAAAAGGGCATTTAATTGATAACTAAAAGGAGCTCTTGAAGAGCATTACAGACAGGTATGGGCCGAAAGACAAAAGGGCCCTGGTGAGCAGGTACATAAAAGCAAACATAAGTAATGCCAAATTTTCGAAATTTCGGAGAACCGGAATTTCGAAAACCAGCATAGGGTCCAACTATTTCGAAATTTCAAACATTGAAATTTTAAAATTTATAAAAATTCAAGAGCCAGGACAGGTGTGGGCACGGGGCCCAAGGGACACCCTGCCCGAGGAATTGGGCGCCCTGCCAAATGTGGGTCCGCAAAACGAGGGTCTCGGGCCCCTCCCGTGTGTAGGAGCACCGGCGGGGAGACAGAGGGGGGTGGAGGGCTGATCGGAAGAGGGGGGCTCCGGCGGGGGCCAGCCCGGAGGAAGAAGGCCGGGAGGGACGGGGCCGGGGTCGAACGGACGAGCGCAAAGCCAGGAAAGCTGGCCGGCCGGCGCAAGGCGACTGCCACCAGGGAGGGAAGGGACTCGGAAAGGGAGGGAGGCGGAGCGCCGGCTGCGGGCAGGCGGAGCGCCGGCTGCGGGCAGGCGGCGCGGCGAACGGGAACTGCGGCTACCAGCCGGGAGGGGGAGGGCCCTCCGACCTGAGACGGAGAGAGCGTCGTAGGGGGGTAGAAAGGCTGGGAGGGAGAGAAGGGTGGGCCACCGACGATGAGGCCGGCGAGTTCGTCGACGCAGGGGGGGAAGCGAAGGGGGGCCAGCCTAGGACCGCCGTGGGGCTCGGCCGGGGGGGCCGAGGGAGGAAGAGGCCGAGTTGGGCCACCGTAGGAAGGAGCGGGAGGCCTCAGCCGAGGGGTGGACGCCGCCGCCACAAGGGGGGCGGGGCAGGCCCCGGCGACGGGAGCTGAAAGGGAAGCCGCCGCGAGGGCGTCGAAAGCCGGGAGGGGGGAGGATCCGAGGCGGAGGGACGCCTGAGGGAGTGGGGGTCGAGGGGGGGCCGCGGCCGAGGTAGAAAGCGGCGATGGCGGGAACGTGAAGCGACGACCGACCGGCGCCGAGGTGGGGGGAGCCGAGGCCACCCGAGCCCAGGAGAGGGGTTCGACTCCCGAGGGGGAAGGAATCGTCGACGGCGTCGGAAGGGCGGGATCACCGGGAGGGGGGCGAGGCCGGACATGGCCGGAGGGGGAGGGCTAGGCTGCGGGGGACCTGACCGGCGACGCCGAGACCTGCGAGGAGAATGGGAGGGAGGGGGCACGGTCAGCCCGAGGAGGTCGACCGGCCACACCCATCAACCCACCACGAGGAGCGGGGGAAGGGGGGTGCGAGCAACGGAGGCTGAGCTCCCCGGGGATGGTGGCCGGGAAGGAGGAGGCCGGACCCTAGCCCGAGCAAAGCTCCCCAGGGAGGGGGGCTCGAGCCCAAAACCTAGCCATTCTCCATAGCTGAGCTGGCCGGGAAGGAGGAGGCCGGACCCTAGCCCGAGCAAAGCTCCCCAGGGAGGGGGGCTCGAGCCCAAAACCTAGCCATTCTCCATAGCTGAGCTTATATATATATATATATATATATATATATATATATATATATAACAAGTCAGGTTATATTCTACTTTCCACAATCTGAGCTCAGCCATATATATATATATAAATAAATAAATAAATATATATATATATATATATATATATATATATATATATATATATATATATATATATATATATATATATATATTTTCGGAACACTAAGATTTTATTAATTTTCGTGAGTACTAACTCAGGTTACAAAATTATGAGACATAGCTCATATTACAAAATCAGAGCACTATTCGAAATTGGAAAGAATTGTAGCATGGGAGTAGCGCACCATAGCCTTCTTGATCTGCCTCTTAACTTCAAATATCAGTTGTTGATCTCCATACGCATATCCTTCATATCTCCATTTATTTCTATTCTCCCATAATATCTATACTATAGCCCTCGCAGCAACCTTCTTAATGTGTTTGTTACCTCTACTCCACATCCTCTTTAATCTCTGTTCAATCGGGGAAGTAGCCACTGGTATATTAAGCAAGAGCATAAAATGATTCCAGTCGGCATCTGCTAATGATCCTTCAGCAAGAACATGGCTGGTAGACTCCAAATCAGGAACTGAACAACAATGACAAGCTGAAGCAAGTTGGAAACCAAGCTTTTGAATAATATCATCTGTAGGGAGTCTCTGCCATAATATGCACCATAATAGCACCGACCATTTAGCTGGTATACAAGAGCCCCATATGTGTTTGAATCTACCATCAGGATCCTGATGAGTCCTGATACAATCCCAAGCCGACGTAATCAAAAACACACCAACTCTGCCTGGACTCCAAATATAATTCTCTAATCCATCCTGAGATGTAACTATATTTATGTACTGATCCCCCATATCCCTTCCCTTGATAATACGTTTCCAGATATGCGACGTAGTCAGGAGTATAACAGCTTGAGAGGGGTGAGAGTTAGGATAATACTTAGCTCTTATGAAGGTAACCCATAGGGGTTGGGAGGATCTGAGCTTCCACCAGAGTTTGACAATGAGCGCATCCATAACGTCTTGCAGTCTACGAAGTCCAAGCCCACCTTCCTCCTTTGGAGTAGCCACTTTCGACCAAGACACCCATGATCTCTTATCCTGACCATTAGAAGAACCCCAAAGAAAACTTTGGAACATATCTTCAATCCTCTTGATAACACTCGCAGGAGGATTACAAGCCGCCAGTGTGTAAACAGGAATCGATGTGAGAACTGACTTGAGCAATATCAGTCTACCACCCATCGATAATGATTTATTATACCAACCACTGATTTTGTTTCTAATCTTTATTACTAACTCATCAAACATGGCCGCATTTCTAATTCCCGCCGTCATTGGAGCTCCAAGATATGTCATTGGAAGATTACTAACTTTAAAGCCAAATGTGGATTTGATCTCGTCCACTCTATTAGAAGCAATGTTCTGTGACAAGTAAATACCTGATTTTTTGATGTTAACCTTCTGTCCAGAGACATCCTCATATTGTCGAACAATATGCATCACTTTTTGAATGGATCTCTTATCACCTCCTGAAAAAAGTAATACATCATCTGCAAAAGCAAGATGAGTAATAATATGACATCCACTTGGAGAATAGAATAGAGTGAAAGCCGAATTAAATCGGACATCATTCAATTTAGAACTGAGACTCTTCGCCGCAAGAACAAAGAGTAATGATGATATTGGATCACCCTGTCTCAAACCACATAGGCTCTTGAAAAACCCCGAAGCATTACCATTGATCAAAGTAGAGAACCAGACATTATCCAGGAGGAAGAATCATGTTCAGCCACTCATTGCAGAACCCCATCTATCATATGCCTTACTCATGTCCAGCTTCAAAGCAGCATTCCCTCTCTAGTATTTATTATTAATCATGCTGATCATTTCTTGTGCCAGGATCACATTGTCTACAATCTCTCTGCCTTTTATGAACCCACTCTGCTCAGGGGAGATAAGTCGAGGAAGGAAAGGGGCTAAACGTCTCGCAAGGAGCTTAGAAAATAACTTGTTCACAAAATTGCATATATACATATATATATATATATATATATATATATATATATATATATATATATATATATATATATTATATAATATATATATATATATATATATATATATATATATATATATATATATATATTATATATATATATATATATATATATATATATATTATATAATATATATATATATATATATATCCGGATCAAAAGCCCCCGCCCCTAGTGCACCGTTGGATCGAGCGGGCTGCGTGGGGCCCGCGGGCGTGTCCCCTCGATCCAATGGTGCAGTAAGAGGGACGCTTTTGGGGGGCTCCCGCTGGGGGACTGCCGATCCGGACTCTCTCTCTCTCTCTCTCTCTCTCTCTCTCTCTATATATATATATATATATATATATATATATATATATATATATATATATATATATATATATATTCTACTATATAATAGGAACACTTAGATGGTGAAACTTTTGAATTCCGAAAATACCCTTACATACTTATACTAATTAAAAATAATTTATTAATTTTAATAAGGACAACTTAGTAATTAGGAAGATACCTTTTTGTCTTCCTAAAGAGTCTTCCTAAATACGTGCAAGGCACGTGCACATATGCTAGTGTATATATATATATATATATATATATATATATATATATATATATATATATTTGGGAAAGTAGAATATAACCTGACTTGTTATTATGAATGAATTTTTTAATTAATTTGAATAAATAATGACATGTGAGATTAAATTAGACAATTTAAATTTGTTATCGTAAATAAGTCACATAAATTTTTAATTTAAAAAAGCATTCAGCTATGTACTTCACCTCAAGGATTGTAGATAGGGCGCTGTTACGTTGCTCGTCCCTAGGGGACAATGGTTGTGTGTCATGGGCGCAGGCCAACACGGTCACCCTCAAGGAGCGGACAAAATATTATTTTCGTTATGGATATGTCGTTGCTATAACTAGTTAAATTTTGCTCCCTTGTCCAAACACTTAGGATTGGGAAATCATTTTGAGAACCAACTTTTAAAAAAAATCAAAGTTCTCTTAAACATAATCTTGAATAATGAACATAAGTAGTTAAAGAAAGCGTCAGTATTTTTCTTATTTAGGATACCATTTTGTAAAGCCAAATGTGTTTGGGTGTGTATGAACATAGTGTTCAGGTATGTTTTTATGTATGTGAAAATGACCAAACAATTATGTATTCATGTTATGAAAATGACCAAA
Organism: Iris pallida; assembly: GCA_029216955.1. Classification (NCBI taxonomy): domain Eukaryota; kingdom Viridiplantae; phylum Streptophyta; class Magnoliopsida; order Asparagales; family Iridaceae; genus Iris; species Iris pallida. Next base: position 5,482,371 of record JANAVB010006798.1, on the reverse strand, counting down.
CAATTTTAATGTCAAAGTCCCCAAGCAAAACTGGCAAAAATGTGGAGGCTAGGGTCGGTTTAGATAAGTTTTCAGAAATTTAAATTTTAAAATATTTTTCAAAAAAAATGTTATTAAGATGTTTTTTATTTCTATAATTTTTGATCTTGTATTTGGTTACTTTTATCTAAAAAATGGTTTTAAGAAACAAAAGTTCAAAATTTTCGTTTGGCAATTTTTTTTATTATAAAACATGTTTTGAAAAAAAATTTGTAGAATGTGTATAAAAATGGTTATAAAAAATCTGATCTCATATCCACATGCAATAACAATAAAACAACAATAAGAGTGATAATCATATAGAAAGCATGTATGACCAAACGGTCGAAAAACACATATGATAATCAAGAAGTCTACACCACGAGATAATAATGTAGACGAGAATACCTTTCCATAGTTTCTAACATGGTCTGGAACTGAAGCACATCCTCCACAAGTCAAGTCTGGAAGATCCATATGGTCGATTACTGGCTGTAACCCCCTTGAACCATTTTTTTTGAGTTTTAGAAAATTTTCCTAAAAATTTCATTTGAGGGTATAATATTGTTTTATATATAAAATTTAGTTTTATTTAACTAAGCTATTCTTTTAAATTAATTTTTTGTATTATATTTCTCTTTGGGAAAGTCATGATTTCTTTTATAAACCTAATTTAGGCAATTAATTGTGGTTAATTCTGTTCTAGCCAACTATAGCTATTAGTTCTAATTAATAAGTTCTAATCATTGTCATTAATGAACTTTAATGATATTAATTTCGATTTTATTATTTTGTTAATTAAACCTATTTTATTAAGTTTAATTATGATTCAAAATTATGTTAATTAATAGTCATTACTAACTAATTGCTAACTTACTAAAGGTATTTGCTATGGAATTCTACTCATAGCTACTAAAAAAGGATTAGTTATGATTATTAATCAGTTATTAACTAATTCTGTAATTACTTGGTAATTAACTAAGCAGTTAGGAATCAGTTACAGGTTTATTCTTGTACCCCCAAATCTGTTGGAAATTACCAGCAGTGCCACTCAGCTGACTTGGAGAATACCCCAGTTATTTTATTATAAATAATGGTCCTAGCTATTATTTTACTAATATTTCTAACACTGTTTGCAATAATTCTGACACAACCACAGTTCACTGTTCTCTGGCCATTTATTGGCCGATCACCACTACGAGCTCCGTCACGACTTTGACGGAATGGACGGCAGCACCGGAGTTCCACCACCGCATTAAGCCGACAAGATTGAAGCTCTGCCACCGGATCTCGAAGTCGACTGCGCCAACCTAGCTGAGCCAGATAGCCACCACTTTGTCATCGCCCGCCGTCGATTCCTGAGCTCGGATTTGCTCGCAGCCATCAGTGTAATCACATCGCCGGAGCGCTATCACCTCGTGACTCTTGTCGCCACCTTGACTGATGTGTCGAACATGTCTCCTCGAGCTCCGAAGGTCTATTCGAGAGACGCGCCACCTCGAAGACAGCATCATCCTTTCGAGCATCGAGCCCGCATTGACACCCGCGCCAGGTCGAAGCTCTCCCCGACCGTCGACGACTGCCTCACCGCCACCCGCCGAGTCTCCAGATCTGTTGGAGTCCGATGCCACACCAGATCCGCCGTCGTGAACTCCGAAGATCGCCGACGTAGTAGCCCCGCTTCGATCTACTTAATCCGCTTTCTTTTCTTGCTCTTTAGAAATTAGGGTTTGTATTTGGGAGTTAGGGTTTTACTTTGAAGAAATAAGGAAGAAGAGACTCAGATTAGGGTTTACTTGCTCTTACGGCTGAGAATGGGAAGAAAAGTGAGGAGAGGAATGAGATGGTGCTAGGTTTTCAAGCTTGTGGCTAGGAAAGAAGACTGAAATTAGGGTTTACTCTTAATAGGCGCTAGACTGAGAGATGGGGGAAGATGAAGTCCGGTGGAGGAGGAGCTAGAGTTCCCGAAGGAAAGCTTTGTGAGAGAGAAGAAGTCTTTGGGTGTGAGGTTTTTTTTCCTTGTTGTTGGCTGGGAGCAATAGAGAAGAAGAAGGGAGTTAGATGGGGAAGATGGTGTGCGGCTGAGAGATAAAGAAAATGGAAGGAAGAGAGGAAGTCTAACGAGTGATGTATAGTAGGGTTAGGGTTTTGAAACAGTTGGGCCTGGTTGGTTTAGTAAAGAGTAGGATGGGCTTTGAGTATGAGTTAAGACATATATAAGATTTTTAATAAACGACAGTAATAATAGAGTAGGCGGGGTTAGTGTACATGAGTTGGGCCAGGGCTGTGAGGATTTGCAAAAAAAATTAAAAGAATACAAATAAAGAACCATCAGCAGTAGTAACAATGTTGGGCTGTGGGCCAGTGTGCAGAGGTAGTATCTGGGCTAAGAACTTGTGGACTAGGTATTGTTTAATAATCCTGATTTAATGTTAATTATTATTATTAGTTCTCAGTTATAATTTGGGTATAAATATTCTAAAAATTATATAATTGTTATTTTGCTTGTATAAATATATTAGGTTAATAATTAGTAGTCACATTTTTAATTTAATTTAATTGTTAAGATTCTATACATATTGTTACTCATGTTTTCTATTATACGTATTTTTTAGTATACATGTATAGATTTTTGACTTTGGTTTGTTATACGTATTGTTTAATAATCCTAATTTAATGTTAATTATTATTCTTAGTTCTTCAGTTATAATTTGGGTATAAATATTCTAAAAAATTATATAATTATTATTTTGCTTGTATAAATATATTAGGTTAATAATTAGTAGTCACATTTTTAATTTAATTTAATTGTTAAGATTCTATACATATTGTCACTCCCATTTTTCGTTATACGTATTTTTTAGAATACATATTTTGACTTGTCTTGCTTAGCTTAGTCTTGGTTTAATCTTGTCTTTGGTTTGGTTCACCTTGGCTTGCCTTGGCTTGGCTTGGTTTTGTTTGGTTGGGTTGAGATGAGAAGGGTTGGTTTATAAACCAACTCCTCACTCTCTCTCTTTATTACTTCTCATTTATTTTCTTTTTCTTCTTCAGTTACTCCTCCCACTATCCCAAGGCAAGTATACCTTTCTCCATGGAGAACATGTTGGATCTCTATTTTTTTTTTTTTTTTTCCTCTTCCCTACATGATTCTAAGCATCTTTAGAACTTAAAATTTTAGGTTTTGATAAATAATTTTTGTAGATCTAAGTTTTAACTTTTATTGTTTTTCTTAGCTTTGATCTCTAAAAATTTGTTATTTCCAAAAACTAATGGTTCCATATTGTGGGGAATTCAATTCTACCCAATTTTGGCTTGAACCACTAGATTTCGATTTATTTTGAGAAAGTTATGGCATTTCTTGTGTTCATGGGTTCCCCAAACCTTCGATGCTACCGGGACGATGAACAGTGCACCGTCCGCTAGTCGGTGCCGCATGTTAATCGGTTCCGTGTGCCAATTGGCTTCGCGTGCCAATCGATGTCGCATGCCAATCAGTATCGCATGCCAATCAGTGTTGTACGCCAATCTGTGCACATTGCCAATCGACACCGCGTGCTAATCGGTGCCACGTGCCAATTGGCGCCGCATGCCAATCGGCGCTATATTGCCAATCGGTGTCGCATGCCAATCGGTGCCGCACGCCAATTAATGTTGTGTGCCAATAGGTGCCATGTGCCAATAGGCGCCGCATGCCAATCGATGTTGCATGCCAATCGGCACCGCGTGCCAATCGGCACTGTATTGCCAATTGGCGTCGCGTGCTCGCGCGCGAATGACTTTTTTTTGCCTGTTTAAGCTGTTTTATAGCAAAAATTTTAAAAAAATCAAAACATGAAAGTTATAGATCTTTGTCTTGGCTTCAAGATTTTTTATGTCTCACTTTAATTAGAGTTCATATGCGACTGATAGTATTAATCACCCATGGGTGTTCTTGATCTTCTTTTCATATTTTCTGTACTTGGCTTAAAATGTGACGACTCAACTTGATAATCTTGAACTAGTAACTTGAACTGAACATGACAATATGATCCCGTCTTGTTAATCTTGATAGTGGTCCGTCGATGCGCACTCCTGACAAGTACTTTTGACATGATAAGTAAACCTGACATGACATATGAAATCTTGATTACTGTTACGACAACTATTCATGTCTTCCTAAGTATAACCCTTGTCTTGACTCTGTGGTTGATTTTCCTTGATTGTGACTGTACAAGCTACCTGTCTCATCTTGCATCATGTCTAGGACATGGATTCCTGGTTACCATGATCAGGGATTCATAATGAATTTGAATAGGTTAATGACTAGATTGATCAAGTAGTTCATATAGAGAGATTTTCCAATTATAGGCGATCCCGTTATCCCGGCTACACCTGTGGACTTGTAGCTTGCCATCGAGTAGGGCACATTTCTAGCACACTATCATGTGTTGTACTCCTTGCAAACTACAAGTACTCTTAAATCTAGATAAACTCTTGTAACCCCCGTCTGGATAACCTGGATAGTCTGCGAGGCTTGTGACTGCTGGAACATTTTAACTGCATATTGTTAGTAACATGGCCTATGATAACCCTAGTTAGCTAATGATAGCAAGCCATAGGACTTGATTGGCTGTGCATGAAGGATTGTCTCCTGATTAATATGGAAATTATTCTACCTCTTATTTTTCTAATATAAGCTAGTATATTCTTCTAACTCTGTCTTTCATGTTATTTAATTATGTTCTTTTATCAGTTCTTCTATTCATTTTTATGCTGGTTTTAGTTCATAAGTGGAGCCCTCCCTTGTGGTACTTGCTCTTTTGTGTTCTGACCCAGCTGGTTTTGTGTGGCCAAATTTTAGAGTTGCACTCGAGGATCTACATGCCTTCCAGCCATATGGTGAACATTAGAAGTAACCATGGCAACGAGTGAGTTTTCTTATTTTGCTCTCCCACTCTATTATAAATTATTCTTTTGAGGCATTTAGCCGCCGAGCAAGTGTTAGCACGTATTGAAACTAAATTTTTGTCTGCCTAAAGGCTGTTACATGATTGGCAAATCCTGGGGTTGATCACGTATGACTTAATTCTTGCTAGTCCTCATATTTTGTATGAGTAGTTTCATGATCATATGAATATGTAATATTTGGAATGCCTTACCTTGTATGTATGATGATCTAACATCTTGTAACATTTATTTGCTTGCTTGAGCTTGAGACACTAGGCTTGTTCTTGACCATAAGAGACTGTTGGATTATAGATAAACCCTCATGCATCTAGACAGTCGTGATCGTATTGCGAGGTGGGTTGCACTTCAATGTACGTAGCCGGCTATGTCTGTCCTCCGCTCACTAGTATTCTGGTTTTGGGGCGTGACACAGTTTAAGTGGTGGCCTATGCAGGTCTTGTAAATCAAGATGTATGGGGGTTTTATTGAATAGATGTCTTAATCAGTATTTGCCCTTGATCTCTACTCGTGCTTTCTAATCTTCCTGAATCTTGACCTAATAAGGTGCTTTATCCTTGATCTATCTTGGTCCTTCCTTTTTGTTTCCCATGTCATTTTTTTCAGTGGCATTGTTCCTGGTCCTACTGATCAGCCGGGGGGAGCACCTCCAGTGGACCAGCAGCAACCAGTGAACGAGCCGCAACCCGAGGACCAAGCCCAGCACTCAAGGACAGCATCCTGAGTCATGCCTTTCGGTGATCCAGAGCCACCAGTTCAGCCAGCCCAGCCTGCAGATCCTGACAATAGAGCCCTGATGGGACTCACCCGGGACTTGCTTGCATCACAAGATCGTCGAGGTGATTCTCTGCAGCAGACAGTACAAGCAGCCATGGGCAGAGTTGGTTATCAATGGAACAATGTAGACAACAATTTCAAGCGCCTAAACCCTCATTTTTTTGATGACAGTAAAGATGCTATTATTGCTGACGCATGGCTTCAGGATATAGAGGTTATTCTGGAGGCATCTAGAATTCTAGAGGAAGAGAAGGTGGCTATTGTGCGCCTGCAACTGTTGGACTTGGCCCGCAGCTGGTGGGGGATGTAAGCAGTTGGTTTGGTGACACCTGTCTTGTGGGCGGTATTCAGTGACAAATTTCAGACGAAGTACTTTGATGCAGTAGCTCGGTATGATTTTCAGACAAGGTTTAGCAATCTCAAGCAGATGGAAAGGACGGTCGATGGTTATGCGGCCGAGTTTTCAAGGTTTAGTCCATTTGCTCCTACCTTGGTGGTGACCGAATTGCACAGCAGCGATTCGAACAGAGACTCCACCTAGAGATCATTCTAGCAGTGGAGTAGTTTAAGCATAAAATCTTTGATGCCATTTTGTGAGCAGCAAAAAGGTACGAATATACCTCCCAGAGGATAGTAGATCGAGTTGGAGGACGGAAGATGCCCCATGGGCAGTTATCTCAGTCATCAGCACCAGCCCCAGTAGCTAGGGCATTAACCATTGGAGTTCCTAGGAGGGCGACCACAGTTTCGTCGGTTCAGCACTCAACTCCGACCTACCCTCAGCAACAGAAGCAGAAGCAATCTTCCATAATGGGATGCTCTCATTGTGGAAAGCCTGGGCACGTGATTTTAGAATATCGCAGAGCACTGGGATTGTGCTTAGCTTGTAGGGCACCAGACCACATGATAGGGTCCTGCCCGCATAGAGCCAGTTCATCTTCGTCAATCCTAACCATTCCATCGGTTAGGGGACCAGCACCAGTACAACAGCAGCAGCAGTACCAACCTTCGTAGCCATTGCTGCCTCAGGCTCAAGCATTCCAGCAGAGGCTGCAACAGTATGCTCAAGCCCAAGCCCAGGTCCAGAACAAACAGAGAGGTCACCAACAGAGGGGACAAGCACCAAAGAGGACAGGGTCAAGCTATGGCTCTGACGATAGCAGAAGAATTAACACCAGGTGAGGTGGTGGTAGGTACCATTCTCGTCAACTCTTTTCCAATAACAGTATTATTTGATTCGGGTGCATCGTATTCATTTATGTTTGCACGATTCGTAACACGAATAGGATTGGAGCTCGAGTCATTATCAGTAAGACTCAATATCCTTACTGGTAATGGTCTTATAGAAGTAGATAGAGTCTTTTTCTCGTGTTGAATCATAGTTAGCGGTAGAGAGTTTTCTGCTAGATTGATAGAATTTTCGATGGCCGACTATGATGTGGTCCTAGGAATGGATTGGTTGAAGGATTAATACACAAGAATAGACTGCCATGTTGGCAGAACTATTTTTGGTATTCCCAAAGAAGAGGAATTTTTATTTTTCAGAGGCAAAGTAGAACCTTCTCCACCAATCTTGTGAATGCAGTAGAATACAGTTCAATTTTCCAGAGTAGTGGAAGAATTCCCTGATGTATTCACCGAAGAGCTTCCAGGCATGCCTCCAGAGAGAGAGAGATAGAGTTCACTATTGATTTGCTTCCAGGGACGGCACCAGTATTAAAGAGAGTCTACAGAATGGCACTATCAAAATTAGAGATCCTGTATAAGATGATTGAAGAACTCAGAACCAAAGGATTCATTCGTGCTAGTGGATCACCTTGGGGGGCCCTGATGCTTCTTGTGAAGAAGAAGGATGGTATGTCAAGATTATGTATTGATTATCGTATATTGAATTCTGTAACAATCAAGAACAGATATCCCCTACCAAGGATAGATGTCTTATTCGATCAACTCAGTAGAGCGATAGTATTCTTGAAGATTGACTTGCAGTCAGGGTACCATCAGATTAGAGTCAGAGAGCAAGATATCCCTAAGACAGCATTCAGATATAGATATGGACATTGGAGTTTATCGTTATGCCATTCGGAGTTACCAATGTGCCAGCAGTATTCATGGATCTCATGAATCGTATATTCATGATCTATTTGGATCAGTTTGTGATAGACGAAATCTTAGTCTATAGCAAGAGTGAAGCAGAGCATGAGCAACATCTCCGAGTAGTCCTTCAGAATCTCAGAAAGCACCAGTTGTACGCGAAGTTCAGCAAGTGGAAATTTTGGCTTGATCGTATTTCGTACTTAGGTCACATCATCACCAGAGGTAAGTGGATGTGGACCCCCAGAAGATAGTAGCTAAAGAGACATAGCCAGTACCCAGCACCGTTTTAGAAGTTCGCAGTTTTCTAGGATTGACGGGTTATTATCGACGTCAGACTTTCCTTGAATTTCAGTACCATTGACTCAATTGACCCACAAGGATGTGCAGTTTACTTGTACAGTAGAGTGTCAGAGTTCATTCAAAAAGTTGAAGCAAGGATTAATGGTGGCACCCATTCTCACGCTTCCAGATGGGACTTGAGGATTTTCAGTTTATTGTGACGCTTCAGGTAGAGGATTAGGATGCGTCCTAATGCAACATGGAAAGGTCGTAGCTTACGCGTCACGTCAGCTTCGTGATCATGATAGGAATTACCCAACCCATGATTTGGAGTTAGCAGCGGTGGTTTTTGCACTCAAGCTTTGGAGGCATTATTTATATGGAGATCGGGTAGAGATTTTCACAGACCACAAGAGTCTTAAGTATGTTTTTATCCAGAAGGATCTTAACATGCGTCAGAGAAGATGGCTAGAGTTACTAGTGAATTATGACATCAACTTGCAGTATCATCCTGGAAAGGCCAACGTAGTTGCAGATACATTGAGCAGAAGAGCAGGAGTTTATTTCCTAACAACACAACCTGAGTTATTAGCAGATCTTCAGAGGATGGGTATAGAGACAGTTCTCCCTACCAATATTGCATTGATGGCCAGCATGCAAGTTCAGTCCAACATAGTTAAGATAATTAAGGCAGCTCAATCAACGGATTCTAAGCTTCAGCGACTTAGGGCAGAATGCGAAACAGGACAGAGAGCAGAGTTATGCATTCACGAAGATGGCACGCTTCGACATGGAAGGCATCTTTGTGTACCCAGTAGTGACATCAGACAGTGGCAGAGGCTCACAGTTCATAGTATTTAATTCATCTAGGTGGTACAAAGATGTATCTAGATATTCGTCAGCATTTATGGTAGAATGGCATGAAGAGGGAGATAGCCCGGTTTGTCTAAAACTTTTTAGTTTTTCAGCAAGTTAAAACTGAACATCAGAGGCCAGCTGGATTTCTTCAAAATTTACCGATTCCAGAATAGAAATGGTACCATATTACCATAGATTTTGTAACTGGGTTACCTAAATCTTCAGCTGGGAGATATGCTATATGGGTTATAGTTGACAGACTCACAAAGGTAGCTCATTTTCTTTCTTTCAGAATTGGTCAATCAACGGATCAGCTTGTCGAAATATACCTCAGGTAGATAGTCAAATTGCTTGGAGTGCCAGTCAGTATCGTATCCGACAGAGATTCGATATTTATATTGTACTTTTGGCATAATCTTCAAGAGAGTTTGGGAACTCACCTTAAGTTTAGTTCAGCTTATCATCCGCAGACAGATGGTCAGTCAGAGCGCACGATTCAAACTCTTGAGGATATGTTACGATCCTGCACACTTGACTTTGGTGGTTCATGAGAAGGCTACCTATATCTAATGGAGTTCTCATACAATAACAGTTTCCAGGCTAGTATCCAGATGGCACCATTTGAGGCACTATATGGCAGAAAGTGCAGATTACCTTTAGCCTGAGATGATGTAGGCGAGAGGCAGATACTTGGTCCAGAAATGGTTACTCAGACTATCGAGGTGGTCAGACAAGTTAGAGATCATCTTCTAGTTGTTCAAGATTGTCAACGATGGCCCAGCCAATTTTTATCGGTGTCCTCTCGACCATGTATTTCTTAAGACCTCGCCTATCCGTGGTGTCAATCGATTCAACGTGCGGGGAAAGCTTATTCTATGGTATATAGGGCCATTTTATATTCTCAAGCGAGTAGGAGATGTTTCCTATCGTCTCGCTCTTTTGCCGTCATTACATGAAGTTGGTGCCAACCTTTCATATGACGAAAGGCTCGCATCCGAGCCATATCCTTGATCGTTCAGACTTGGTGGTTGGTGCCAACCTTTCGTATGAAGAAAGGCCCGTATCTATATTGGACTGAAGAGAGAAGGTATTCAATAACAAGACTATTAGTTTAGTCCATGTTGTTTGGGATCATTACTCTTTGGGTGAGTCGACCTGGGAATGTCGACTCACACATGTTTGACTCGTAAGGTATAATATCTTTCTTATGCCTTATGCCCTGAATTTCTTGCTTGCATGAATGATTGCTTGATTGACTGCTATTCATAGATTGCCTGTAGTTAGTATAGCTGCCCCAAACCTCTAGTCTCTTGATTAAATTCTGAGTCTTTTAAGGTGGGTAGAGTTGTTAATCTCGTTTTTCGTTAGACATATTTTTTAATATACGTGTACAGATTTTTAACATTTGTCAGGTGATCCGTATTTTTAATTATCCTGCTTAGCCTAGTCTTGGTTTAATCTTGCCTTTGGTTTGGTTCATCTTGGTTCAACTTAGCTTGGCTTGGTTTGGTTTTATTTGGTTGGGTTGAGATGAGAAGGATTGGTATATAAACCAACTCCTCTCTCTCTTTATTATTTCTCATTTATTTTCTTCTTCTTCATTTACTCCTTCCACCAACCTAAGGCAAGTTTTTACGACCCGTACCCGCTTTTCGGGATACGAGTGCGTGTCCAAGCCAGCCTACGCCGCAGAGTCGGCAGTAGAACACTGTCAAGGATATAACATTTACAAGAATTGAACTAATGCTCATTCACAAAATTGAACTAATTAATATAACATTTACAAGAATTATATTTGAAAGAAAGTACAACATCTCACTATTTCTATTATAACAAATTTAATCTAACTAGTTAGCTTCTAGGTTTTGGCCTGCAAGTATACCCATGTCTCCCAAATGCTAAGAGTAGTCGCCGCCAACCTGAAAAATATTGGTTATCCAGTCAGGAAAGTAACAAGCACACAGACCGACGGTAATTTGAAAACACAATTGAATTTACAAAACATGAAAATAGCATATGTGAAATGAAACAAGAGAGTAAACCAGTAACATGTATTATCTAGAATAAACTAGAGATATGGTAGGATATATGGACTAGAATAAAATATGTAAACAGGGTGACATGGCAAGTAGCGACGACTGCAAGAGGAGATACAAAGGAACCACTATCTACGTATTTTGAAATATCGGGTTCGATATGTGAACGACTTTGGGGTAAATCCGACACCCCGCACATGAATTGTGCGACTGCTATCAGACACGATCAAACATTTTGGGATATTTTTGGGTAGTCCACATGTCTACTAAGATATTTTCCCTCCCGACTAGTACTCATGGACTTGAACAAGTCACGAAACACGAAAACACGATAATCACAAAATATAGTATATAGAGATCCATGATACTAATCCATGTAACAATGTGTCAGCAAGCAAGAGAGCATATGTATAAACATGAAATGGACAGACTACTATGAATTGAAAGCAGTCTGAAAGTGTACTTGCCACTGGTCTTTTGCTAGTGAAACCGATGATACTATACCACTCAGAAAGCTACAAAAGTTCAACATGTGCAACAGTCTCCAGATAGTGAAACAAATATTTCTAACGTGCTTAGAATAGTCAAATCAGCTAGAATAGCCTACCCATAAGTCCAATTCTGGACACAAGGGCAAAACGGTCATTTCTGGTCAAAATGATATCCGCCGTTGGACCCGCTTTGCACCAAAAAGTGTGCCAACATATACAGTCTCTAAAGTCATCAAACTACATGTCTATGGGTCGGTTTGATAATACGAACATAGCCGTATGTCCAAAGTTGGATTTCGGCGGGCCGTGCACAAAATTACCCGTTGGATCGGGTTACGGGCCCACCAAAATAGCATTCCGATCGACCTTCTCAGAATTGGACCAAACTTGGCATACATGACACAATATGATACGGTCCCGTTGGCGCAAGTTTCATCTCAAGATGACGAATGTGCACGAAGTAATTGACTAATTTGCATAGAGACCGATACGGGGTATCTCAACGGATACGCATCGATTTCACCGCGCACAAACAGTAAAACCGAGTTCCGTCGAATCCCACATGTCCGTAACATCCGTACATGCCTTTGAATGCTTACGGTTTGTGACAACGTCATCCAGTTTGTCGGGGCGCACGCCATATCGGTTAATTTCTAAGATTTTGAAACTGTTTTCTTTTTATTTTTCTGTGATCTTCGAATTGATTTTTGTCATTATATACTCGCCTAGATTTAAAACTAATAATAGCATTTTAATCCTGTTTATGTTGTCTACATTACTATTCAGAATGATTTTGAAAACTTGATGTGGTTTGGCGGCAATTCGCCTTCCAAAATGGTGGTTTGGACTGGTTTCTATTTCCTATTATGAACAGGTTTTTGGTCGAGTTCATCTCAATTTTTCGAGCGATTGGTGGTAGCTACTCCCAAACTACTTGAACAGAGTTAGAGAGGGTTATATAGGGTTTCTAGGGAAACTTACGAAATCAAAATCGATCGCGTATACAGGAAGTAAAGATATCACAAAGTAGGGTACCTTGAAGTCGGGTGGCTGAAACAGGGCACCCTGTTCCGCGGTTTATCGCGGCTTCTCCGGCGAGGCAGGGCGGCGCACGGTGGTCTCACGGAGATGGGGGTTGTTGTGCGAGGTCGAGAAGGGTGGCACGAGGTTTAGGGTTAGGGTTTTTGGTCTCCTTTCTCCTATCGATAAATATACATTTGTATATATGCTGAGAGGAAAGGGGGTGGGGGTGGGGGTCGGGCTTAAGGCTGGGGCTGGGCTTATTTGATTTTTCTTTTCATTTTTCTTAGTATTTTACAGAAGCCCTTTTTTTATATGGATTCATGAAATATTTTTAATGAAATAACACAACATTCTAGAAATATTTTTCATCATAATATTATCATTTATTTATAAAAACTATTTCATACATTATCTATATATGTGTACCATTATATACATATCTATATACACATAGAATAATAATCCCAAATAACACCTAAGCAATATTTATATATAAAATATATATGTACAAGAATAATTAAGAAAATATTTGTCCTAATTATAATTAAATATCCCTTGGATATCAAATAATATATATGTTTAATACCTATATCAATTATTTAGGAAAATATATTTTATTTGGACCATTAAAATAACCCATAAAATATATCTAAAATATACGTCTACATGGACGTCTTTGGACGCACTACATGCCTACATGGGCTCAGGTTCGGTTTGAGTCCAGTCCGGGCTAGCTTGGTACAACCGGGTTCCCTAGAAGGCATAATTTTAATAAATAACTAATTAAATTATTTATGGGGGTCAAGTCACAACTTGGCCTGGTTTTCCTAGTTAGAACACACTTAAGGCTTGGTCTTCCCTACCACTACTAATACACTAGTCAAAGCATGCCACTGTATTATCCGTGCCAAAATTCTTGGTCATCTTGTACTCCAAAACTTAACCATGACTAAGGCCTTCTATAATAATAATAATTAATTAAATTAAATATTTATATAAAAAAAAGAGAACAATTGCATTTTAGTTCAAATAAATAAAAATTAAAATATTTTCAAGAATTTCGGAATGAGGGGTTACACAAGTATACCTTTCTCTATGGAGAACATATTGTCTCTCCACTTTTGATTATTCATTTCTCTTCCCTACATGATTCTAAGCATCTTTAGAACTTGAAAATTTTGGTTTTGATAGATAAATTTTTGTAGATCTAAGTTTCAACTTTTCTTGTTTTTTTCGGTTTTGATCTCTAAAACTTGCTATTTCCAAAAACTAATTGTTCCATGTTGTAGAAAATTTAATTCCAGCCAATTTTGCCTTTTAAACAACTTGATTTCAATTTATTTTGAGGAACTTATGACATTTTTTGTGTTCATGGGTTCCCCCAAACCTTTGGTGCTGCCGGAATGATGAACAGTGTGTCACGTGCCAATAGGCGCCGCATGCCAATCGGCACCGCATGTCAATCCGCGTCGTGTGCCAATTGGTGCCGCGTGCCAATCGACGCTGCATGCCAATCGACGCTGCATGCCAATCGGCACCGTGTGCCAATCGATGCCGCACGCCAATCGATACTGCATGCCAATCAGTTCCGCATGCCAATCGGCACCGCAATGCCAATCGGCATCGCATGCCAATATTTACCGTATGCCAATCGGCACGATATTGACAATCGGTGTCACATGCCAATCGATGTCGCACGCCAATCAGTGTTACGTGCTAATCGGTACCGCGTGCCAATCGGTACCGCATGCCAATCGGTGTTGCTTGCTAATCGGTGCCATGTGCCAATCGGCGCCATATTGCCTATCTGTGCCGCGTGCCCGTACGCGAACGACTGTTTTTGCATGTTTAAACTATTTTGTAGCAAATATCTTGAAAAACTCAAAACATGAAAGTTGTAGATCTTTGTCTTTGCTTCAAGAATATTCCTATCTCACTTTAATTAGAGTTCATATGCGACTAATAGTTTCAATCACTCATGGGTGTTCTTGATCTTTTTTTCATGTTTTCTGTACTTGGCCTAAAGTGCGACGACCCAACTTGATAATCTTGAACTAGTAACTTGAACTGAACATGACAATATGATCCCGTCTTGATAATATTGATACTGGCCCGTCGAGGCGCACTCCTGACAAGTACTCTTGACATGACAAGTAAACCTGACATGACATGAAATCTTGATTACTGTTGCGATAACTATTTATGTCTTGCTAAGTGTAACCCTTGTCTTGACTCCGTGGTTAATTTTTCTTGATTGTGACTGTACAAGCTACCTGTCTTATCTTGCATCATTTTTAGGACATGGATTCCTGGTTACCACGGTCAGGGATTCATAATGAATCTGACTAGGTTAACAACTAGATTGATCAAGTAGTTCATATAGAGAGATTTTCCAGTTACAGGCGATTCCGTTATCCCGGCCACACCTGTGGTCTTGTAGCATGATATCGAATAGGGCACATTTCTAACACACTATCATGTGTTGCACTCTTTGTAAACTAAAAGTACTCTTATATCTTGATAAACTCTTGTAACCCCGCCTGGATAACCTGGATAGTCTACAGGGCTTGTGACTGCAGGAATATCTTAACTGCATCTTGTTAGTAACTAGGCCTATGATAACCCTAGTTAGCTAAAGATAGCAAGCCGTAAGACTTGATTGGCCGTGCCTGAATGATTGTCTCCTGATTAATATGGAAATTATTCTACCTCTTGTTTTTCTAATACAAGCTAGTGTATTCTTCTAACTCTGTCTTTCATGTTATTTAATTATGTTCTTTTATCAGTTATTCTATTCATTTTTATGCTGGTTTTAGTTCATAAGTGGAGCTTCCCTTGTGGTACTTGCTCTTTTGTGTTCTGACCCAGCTGGTTTTGTGTAGCCAAATTTTGGAGTAGCGCTCGAGGATCTACATGCCTTCCAGCCATATGGTGAACATTAGAAGTAACCATGGCAACGAGTGGGTTTTCTTATTTTGCTCTCCCACTCTATTGTAAATTATTCTTTTGAGGCATTTAGCCGCCGAGCAAGTGTTAGCTCGTATTGAAACTAAATTTTTGTCTGCCTAAAGGCTGTTACATGATTGTCAAATCCTAGGGTTGATCACGTATGACTTAATTCTTGCTAGTCCTCACATTTTGTATGACTAGCTTCATGATCATATGAATATGTAATATTTGGAATGCCTAACCTTGTATGTCTGATGATCTAACATCTTGTAACATTTATTTGCTTGCTTGAGATTGAGACACTAGGTTTGTTCTTGACCATAAGAGACTATTGGCTTATAGATAAACCCTCATGCATCTAGACAGTCGTGATCGTATTACGAGGTTGGTTGCACTTCAATGTACGTAGCCGTTGCATCTAGACAAGTAAACCTGACATGACATATGAAATCTTGATTGCTGTTGCGACAACTATTCCTGTCTTCCTAAGTGTAACCCTTGTCTTGACTCTGTGGTTAATTTTCCTTGATTATGACTATACAAGCTACATGTCTCATCTTGCATCATGTCTAGGACATGGATTCCTGGTTACCATGATCAGGGATTCATAATGAATCTGAATAGGTTAATGACTAGATTGATCAAGTCGTTCGTATAGAGAGATTTCCTAATTATAGGCGATCCCGTTATCCCGGCCACACCTGTGGACTTGTAGCTTGTCGTCGAGTAGGACGCATTTCTAGCACACTATCATGTGTTGCACTCCTTGCAACTACAAGTACTATTAAATCTTGATAAACTCTTGTAACCCCCATCTGGATAACCTGGATAGTCTGCAAGGCTTGTGACTGCGGAAACATCTCAACTGCATCTTGTTAGTAACATGGCCTGTGATAACCCTAGTTATCTAATGATAGCAAGCCATAGGACTTGATTGGCTGTGCCTGAATGATTGTCTCCTGATTAATATGGAAATTATTCCACCTCTTGTTTTTTCTAATACAAGCTAGTGTATTCTTCTAACACTGTCTTGCATGTTATTTAATTATGTTCTTTTACCAGTTCTTTTATTCATTTTTATGCTAATTTTAGTTCATAAGTGGAGCCTCCATTGTGGTACTTGCTCTTCTGGGTTCTAACCCAGCTGGTTTTGTGTGGCCAGATTTTGGAGTAGCACTCGAGGAT
Organism: Iris pallida; assembly: GCA_029216955.1. Taxonomy (NCBI): domain Eukaryota; kingdom Viridiplantae; phylum Streptophyta; class Magnoliopsida; order Asparagales; family Iridaceae; genus Iris; species Iris pallida. The sequence goes on along the minus strand of JANAVB010006798.1, from coordinate 5,465,711 downwards.
CTACCCGCCTTCCAGCCAGATGGTGAACACTAAAAATAACTGTGGCAATGAGTGGATTTTCTTATTTTGCTCTCCCACTCTATTGTAATTATTCTTTTTAGGCATTTAGTTGCCGAGCAAGTGTTAGCTCGTGTTGAAACTAAATTTCTGTCTGCCTAAGGGCTGTTACATGATTGGCAAATCCTAGGGTTGATCACGTATGACTTAAGTCTTGCTAGTCCTCGTATTTTATATAACTAGCTTTATGATCATCTGAATATGTAATGTTTGGGATGCCTTACCATGTATGCCTAATGATCTAACATCTTGTAACATTTATTTGCTTGCTTGAGATTTAGACATTAGGCTTATTCTTGACCATAAGAAATTGTTGTCTTGTAGATAAACCCTAACCATCTAGACAACCGTGACCGTATTGCGAGGTAGGTTGCACTTCAATGTACGTAGCTGGTTGTGTCTGTCCCCCGCTCTCCAGTATTCTGGTTCTGGGGTGTGACACATATTGCCTAATATATATATTCTACTTTATAGCTAACTAGAACATGAGTATAGCTAGTAGTGTTTAGTTATAATCAGTTAGTATTATTTTAACTAATTAGTTAGTTGGAGTAGTACTAAATAGTTATCTTGTTAGCAATATTAGTTAATTGTCATTATTTAGAACATAACCAACTTGTACAAATGCTAGGTGGACATAGAGATTTATGCTTTTCTATTCTCAATCTTTTAGAGGAAGGCAAGTACACCGACTTGAACTTTTACTTTGTAATTTTGTCATACTTTTTGTTTTCATATTGGACATGAGATTTACAAGATTGTATTGTGTCTTGTTGATCATATTGTGTCTCATTGTTTTTCTTGTGGGGATTGGAAAAATATTGTCTATTGTGTCTACCAACAAAGGCTGGGCGTGTCCGACTCGTATCCAATTATTCGGGAGTGGGTCGTGACATATTTTTAGTGGTGGCCCATGCAGGTCTCATCCTAATGGTACTTAGACTATAGAGTACTATTGGGGAACCTGCGAAACTAAGGAAAACTCATCACAATATAGGATCCGTGGGAAATGGTTATGGTTATTACTGCTTATACTTATTATTGGGTTTACTTATTATTTTCTAGGACATAGCTATCAACAGTTTATCTTTCTATTACATGATGGTCATGACACGGAACACCGGGACTACTGAAACTACTGCACCTGAAGTGCCAGAGCTTCCACTACCTCCTACACTTCCTCAGACGATCACTCTTGACAGCACGCAGCTGATGGAGATCTTCGAGAAATTCATCAACTTCCAGAACGATAAGGTTTCTCAGTTCAGAGCAACCGTTGCTGATGCACTTCAATCGAGGGAGGTTCCACCAGTTCTACTAGCTCCACCGGTAGCACCAGTGAGGCCGAGTATTGCTAGAGATTTTAAGAATCTCTTTCCCATGGACTTCTACGGTACCGAGGTGATTCTCTACGCCTACGAGTGGCTAAAGAACGCAGAGAGGCTGCTGAAAATCGTCCGTATTCCCGAGGAACTACAGGTCGAGGTAGCTAGCATGTAGATGTACGACATCGCCAGAGCGTGGTTCAGAGAGGAGCCTCAGCTAGCCACTCCCTAACTTCTTTGGACAGACTTCAAGTGTCTGTTCAAGGAGAAGTTTTTTTTTTGGAGGTTACCCGAGACGAGCTCAGGAACCATTTCGAGGCTCTACGGCAGGGCATTATGAAGGTGGACTGTAGAGGCTAAAAATCAAGTTGTGCCACCCATTAAAGTGTTTGATCATCAGATGGCGCCAAATCATTATGTTGCACCAAACCATCAAGTTGTGCAGCATCAGGTTGCACCAACATCTGGTTGCACGAGCGCCATATGGCACACTTCCTCGAAAAGTTGTAACGGCATCATCACTGCCTGACAACTGATAGCACAGAGATTAAGGAAAATCCATTCGAATCCCGTGCAACGCGGCGCTCGAGAAGATTTTATCAGCATGTAATTAATGTCGATAGCTGGTTCACACAAGTCATTGTGTGGCGGGAGAATTAATCAGTACAGCACAGAAGACCCAGTCAAAGGCGCCAGTTGTTGAGTTGCGCCCATGCGCAACCTGGCTAGTTGGCGCCACCCGATCAACTTTTTAGCAGAGTGACTAGGCGCGCAAGCCATCTGTCACGACCCGTACCCTAGAGTAAGGGCACGAGACGTGGGTACGTCCAGCCTACGTCGCAGTGTCGGCGATAGAACACTGTCCTTGGTCTCATGCATCTAACAGTATAAGGCTAAGCAGTTTATACTCCCCGAATGGGTGTGACATAGCAGACTGTAAACTCAATCACAACTAAGGAAGAAGAAGTACGATATGATATAGAACTCAAAATGAAATACAGATGATCAGAAGAGTCTAAGTGTCTAAGATAACAACTCAGCAAACATCCAGAAATACAAAGTCTCAACTACAGAATATGAAAGAATATATACAATCCAGATCTCAAATGACAGAAATAGTAAAAACCTAGACTAGGGAGCCTCAGTCTCTATAGCTAGTGGATCCGGCTAGAAATCCGGATCACAGGTGTCATCTAGAGCTGTCCCATAAAAAGTGTCAACACCAGCCTCATCCTCGTTCTCTGTAAACATATCAACGGTGCCCAATCAGGACGGAGCGAGCACAATACATCTCAACAGATCATAGCAGGTTAGAAAATATAATCATGCTGTAAAGTAAGATACATGAAACTGAAAAAAAAGTACAGAATGTAAAGGAGATAGCTGTAATGGAAATATCTACTATAAATAGAGAACTAACAGTGGCTAGTGAGTCAGAGTACAATATAGACATGTGAATGGCATAGGATGATTCTGATGCTACACTACGGAATGATTCTGATGCTACACTACTTGGATATTATTCACATGTCCACTTCTGCTCTCCCGTACCCCCAATCAATACACAAGGATCCAGCCAGGTTATGTTATGATTCATGTAACGGCCCCCGAAGGGTGGTACATGATAGTCCCATAAATAGGGATTCTAGGAAATGCCCATAAATGGGGGATTCAAGGAAGACTCTGTGATCATGAGAGTACATGTCACAAGTGATTCAATGAACCATGAAGCATAGTGATATACAATGTAAGTGAAACGCACAGAACATGTAGTATCCGATGCTCCCTGAGAGGATAATATCTCAAGAAAGGATCCATATAGTACTAATCCGTGTGACCAACGTGACATCATCAAGTAAAGTAATTTAAAGCAGGAGAATAATTCTAATAGGATATGAAATGATCATAGAATGTACTCGTCTGTATCCTGAGTATCTGAAGAATATCTACTGTCCGAGGAGTGGTGTCTGTCTCCTATAGAATAATACAAGTCACCATAAGTCTAAAATAAGGAAATAGACTGCTACAATGCATCTACATGAAGTTTGGGGTCAATCTAGGCTAAAGTCAACCTTTGGTCAACTCTAGTCAACCCTAACAGTCAAACTAGGTCGATTCTAGTTTAATTAGGTCAAACTAGGTCAAACAAGGTTAAACTTGGTCAAACTAGTCTAGGTTGGTCAAGCCTAGGCTTAACAAGTCAATTCTAGGTCAACTAACTAAATACCACATAAGTCACCTAGCCTAGTGATACACAAGTGTATCCACCACATGCCATGGCCAACTACCTAGGCCATGGGCCAAATACAAATGGCTAATGAGATTCCTGCCTCATAAACCACTACACATTCACATAGGCTAGTATAACTATTACCCTACATATATATATATATATATATATATATATATATATATATATATATATATATATATATATATATATATATATATATATATATATATATATATATGTAAATGCACATACACATAGATTAGGAAATATCTATATATATATATATTATATATATATACACACACACACATATAAGGATACATAATGTGTGTGTGTATGTGATTTGTATAGACATGTGTGTGTGTGTGTGCTTGAAATTCAGTTTTGTGTGTGTGGTATGGATATGAATGTGTAGGTGTATGAATAGGGCTGCGTGTGTGTGTGTGCATTGTGTGGAGGCAATGTGAGAGTGTGAGTCAAATGCATATGTGTATATGTGTGGTGTGGGAAATTTCAGAATGTGTGTTTGTGTGGATAATGAGAGGAAATCAGGAGATAGGTTTCAGGAATGTGTAGGCAATGTGAGGGAAAATCATATGTGAGTTAATAGGATTGTGTGTGTGTGTGTGTGTTGAGGGAAATGTGAGGGTGTAAACAGGAAATCAGTGTTGTATTTCAGGATTGTGTGTGTATACAGTGGCAGGAATGAACCAATGTGTGTGTGAATCATCATAGGAACAGTGACATGTGTGGAGGCAATGTGAGTGAATGATTGTGTGTGAGAGTGTGATGGAAAACTGGAAATCATAAATGTGTGTGTGTGTTAGAGAAATCATTCTCAGGTTTCAATTTTCTGAAACAGTGATAGGTAATTCCCCCAATCCATTACACATAACCCAAATCGATGATTCCTTAGCCTTAGCACAAATCAAGCTAACCTATCAATCATTCATTAGTTAACAATTATGTAGGTGAACCAATTACTGATTTAATCATCAATAAAAACAGTTAATAACCAATTTAAAATAAAACAGAAAACCCATTCCTGTATGTATCAGTGAGGTATCATAGCACATAGGGAATTCGAAATTTCGAATTCACATAGCCATTAAAATCACAAATAACAAGTTGGTAATTAATGTTATACATGTGAGGATACTAGGGAGTATATTCGTGTCCAATAACTGGACACGAATCGTGTCCAAGAACTGCATGAACACAGACACCCGACTGTGCACATGTAATCGTCGTGTACGCGTGCACGCGCGTCCAACACGCGACACACGACACGACACAACCCGTGTTCGTGTCCAGAGGTGCGTCTAGGGTAGGTCTAGGACTGTGTCACCCTGATACGTGTCCACGTGACACACAGACACGACATGAATCACGTGTCAGTCGTGCCTGTGCATGCGCACAGCCGCCCACGCACGACAGCGCGCGGCCAGTGCTAGTAGAATTTCTCCACGTGCACACCACAAGACGATCCCAAATTTTGGGAGCTTGGTGGAAGACATTGCCCCATGCTTCCCCCAAAATTTCAGGTCACGACGTGTCCTGTATCCTGAGATACAGGCCCCGAGATGCAGGACACGGCCTACGGGCTCGTGTTGTGTGTCCAAGTAGAAAAACACGACACAACAGGACACAAAACACCATACCACCTTCACAAAAATTAATACACTCACCTAGATCTACAAATATATGCAATCACTTTTCAAAAATACAAAAATAACTTCCTATGTGGCATTTCTACAAACACCTATATTACCAATATGATACGTGTCCGATACGGACACAAATTGGACACAAATTGTGCCAAAAACTCGTGGACAGTTAGATAACCCCTAAACCTAACCTTATATGCAAAGAAAACTGTAAATTAATAGGTTTTAGTATCAATTACCTATTGAAGAGCTCCTCAAGCAAAAGCACTCTTCTAGATCTTCCTCCTTGTTAGCAAACTTCCCCAAATTGATCCCAAGCTGGAATAATCCTCAAATAACAACAAGTATAGATGAATTAGGATCTAATGCAACTTGTTTGGATTAAAAAGGAATTAAAATAGATTTTCTATGAATTTTTAAATATGGAATTTACCTCTTTTTCTAAACTTGCTATTTCCTAAAGGAGGCTAACCTAATGGAAGAGAGTATAAATAGGGGGATGATCCCTAGATGGCCAGCCATGATGATTAGGGTTAGGGTTTCTAGTAATAGGCTATGGGCTTTGGGCCTCTTTGGCTTAAGTTGATAATCATTGGTTTCAAAACCATAAGTCATGGCTTATGACTAAAAGCCTTCTATTCTAAGTTGAGTCTAAATGACTAAATCATGGGTTGATCTAGGTTAGACTAAGGTTACATACTAAACCAAGTCACCTTAGTTAGGGTTAGCTTCTAGGTTAGGCTCTAAAGTCAACACTAGTCAAAGTCTAGATTAACCCTTAATTAAATTATACCAAAAATCATATAAATTCTAATAAATCTCAATAATTCATAATAATTCCAAATAATTCCCAAAAATTCAAAATGACCAAAATACCCCCATGTTAGAAATGTGGTAGTGACAAATCTACCCTCCTTAAAAGAATTTCGTCCTCGAAATTGAAAGGCGAAATGCACTGATGAGAAGGATAGAAATTATACCTCAAGGTCGAAAAAGATAAGGGTATCGCTCGCGCATCTCATCCTCCCGCTCCCAGGTAGACTCTCCTGGAGAATGATGCCTCCATGCGACGCGAACCAAGGGTATCACCTGGTTTCTCAGCAACTTCTCTTGGCGATCGAGAATCTCCACTGACTGCTCTGGATAACTGAGAGTAGGCCCTAACTCAATCTCTAATTGATCAAGCACATGGCTAGGGTCAGCCACGTACCGTCTCAACTGTGATACATGGAATACGTTGTGGACACCCACTAGTGCAGGTTGCAAGTCTAGCCTTTATGCCACGTCACCGACTCTCCCGCTGATCACGAAAGGTCCGATGAAGCGCAGGCTAAGCTTTCCATCTCCACCAAAACGTATAGTACCACGAGTCGTAGATATCCGCAGAAAAACCATGTCTCCGACCTAAACATAAACAAGGTTTCAACTAGCTCAAGTCAAAAATTAAAAACACCAATTAAATAAATCATCAAATAATTCAAAGAGGCCAAATTAATAACCAAAATACTCTCATGCTCAAAAGTGAAAATAAATCATCCTAATCCTATGGTTGGGCTCTAGGTCAGACAGTCTCTCGGGTTACGCTAGCAAGCACATCAAAATCACAAGTCATGATTTTAAAATAGTTACAAATGATTAAAAATCACCAAGAATTATATCATGATTTAAATATTATTAATAAAAGATTAAAATTACAAAATTTCAAAATTACCCTCATCCAGAAAACTGGGTGTTACAAGTCTACCCACCTTAGAAAAATTTCGTCCTCGAAATTAAAATGTTCATACTCCTTCTAGGTCAAACCCCACAATCAAAGTCTCAGAACTTAAACAAATCATACAATTTAAAATGATGACATACAGGGTCATGGCATATGGTGGTAGTGAAAGTCTCATCTAGGTATACTAGTTATGCTAAATTAAAACGGTCGTAGGGTATCAAAACATACAAGCAATCAGGGATGTTAAACTGGAAAAGATACAGAATTAACAAATCATCAAAACTGTAAGGCAGTCTACCATCCTATATGAAAACTGGTACTTATCAGAAAATAAAATAAGATAACTACCAATTACCTATAAAGGGGTACTATTCAAAGAAAAATCAAAATCAAAAGTTAAAGAATGAAAGTCAATTGCATTGAAATCCAATCAATATATATATATATATATATATATATATATATATATATATAGAGAGAGAGAGAGAGAGCGTTAGAGAGGGAAAAGCTAGCATTATGTAAAGGTTATGTGGTTCGTGTGTGTATGGGTGTATGTGGACATGTTAATATGGTTAGATAGTAGGCATGTGTGTATGTGAAATATATATGAAAGTGTATATGAGGATTTGGGTTTTAAAATAATAGCTATCCAGTTACACTACTCATGGCATATTGGTTAACAATCTACAATGCACAACCTATTTACTCATAACATGCATGGTTAACCATATATATATATAAAGATGTAGAAATTTAGTTATGTATCTATATACATTATAACATGTATGCATAAACTCTATATATATCTATATAGATATATGAACATAACATAGAGAGGAAGGGTTAGGTTTACATGGTAGTGTTTACTAAGTTAGGGTGTGTGTGTTCTTGTACATGGTTACAGATTTAGTATTCAAAGGTTAAATCCAGTTTTAGTTCAGCATTTACATACAAAATTTGAAAATAAGCTAACATTTAAACCAGTGTAATATTAACATAATGCAGTTTCAGATTTTAGGGGTTTGAAACATCACAACCAACTCAATGCTCCCAACACATCCTAACATGATAGAGATAAAACCCTAACATACTATCCATACATTTAGCTATACATACAGTTCAATATTACATATTAAATCTGAAATTGAACTAAACATTTGAAATCAATGTGAAAATGTTAACATGTATTCAGTTTTAGAATTTTGGAGAAATTCGAACATCAAACCAACCCAATGTTTATCACAAGCTAACATGTAAGAATATGAAATCTAACATTATATCCCTACATGCAACAATATATATAGCTCAAAATATTACATAAAAAAACAGCAAATTGAACTAAACATTTGGAATCCAGTATTAAGGGTTAATATGCACAAAGTCTCAGATTTGACAAGTTCAAACACAAAACTCAACCAATTTCTTTAAGAATTGAAACCTTGTGTATAAGATACATGTGCAGTGATGTAAACAAAACTAATAACATAAAATTTATATTTAAATTACGAATTTAAACTGGAAAAGGAGGGAACCAGTCTCTGATACTGTACTATATCAGAAATATTGGGGTTTTGAGAATTTAAACTTCAACAACATATTAATATATATTTAGATAGGTTGGTAATCAAAGTGTAGCATGCATGCGTGTCAGGCAAAGTGTCTGTGTCCACTATATATATTCTCATGTCCCAAAAAAATCAAATTCTATATCAAGCCCAACATTTAGATTCCTACCAAGATTGCAAAGCAGGTGATTGATGTAATCAAGATAGTTTTATTATTATTATTATTATTATTTATACAAGAATAATAGCAAGAAGGAAATAATGATAAAATCTGTTCTGCTTATCTGTTTAAAAGAAGGAACCATTTTGAAACTAGAGCTATAATATCAAATCCAAGATAAGGTCTAGCAAAAATCATCGATTCATTGTATTAAGGAGAAATTCATAGCAAGAAGTTACACAAGGTTTATAATAACAGCTAAAGCTACACCTTAGTTAAATAATGAGAAGCAAAACAAAACAAAACAAACAATAATTTTTTTTTCTTTTTTTTGAGAATGACTGAAACAAAAGTAGAGAAAACATGTTCAAAGCATTTAAGGTACAATCTGATAATCATATGCGTCTATCCAAAATCATGGTGCTCTAAATCCTCGTCATACTAGTACGCATGGCTACGATAATCATAGAGTCCTCGACTAAGGCACATACCTTTAGGATCATGGTATTTAAAATTTTTGCATTGCCGCATGCGACGGCAAAAATCTTAAATTTCCATACCCGAAAAATATGTCCAAAATCTGACTATATGTCCTCACTATGCCAGCTAACATGACTATTAAAGATTCTAGATCCCATAACTAAGGTGACCTAGCCCATATGATTTTTCTCAGAAGAAAAAACAAACAAACGTAACACAGGAACAACAGAACAAATTGATCAGTCAACAAGGAACAGATGGAATCGAATTTCAAGATAGTTATAAGAGACAATTGCGGGAATGGAATAGAGAAGAACGGAACTTGCAGCAAGATCTCTAATGGTCTGTGCATCCTCGACTGTCCTGACGATAGCTCGCCCTGCTGGTTTCCCCTGGTCTGCTGCTGATGCTGCATGAACCGCTGCTGCTGAGAGAAATCGGGAATGACGGGAAAAGGTCTCTGTACAGATGAAGGTGCACCTCCAATGTAGCAGAAACGCCAACCTAAGTTGGCACAACAGGAGCTGCGGTCTCGAGGCCCTGATGAACAAGACGAGAGGTGGCCAGCCTCTCGATAGTATTCCCCGGACCAGAGTGATGAGATCGTGTCTTCATAACCATCATGAAGACAGATCAAAACAAGAAGCAATTTCTGAGAATGAAGCAAAAATTCAAAGGAGGACAGTTTATATTCAAGGGAAGTCAATAAGCAACAATTTAGATAAGGGAATCTGATTAAGAGTTTTCCTAGTGTGATTAAGTACCCTCAAAAATATCCTAATCCTACTGCAGGCTGTAGTGATACTCTAGTTCGAATACCACTACATAAATTCGACCTGCATGGGCCACCACTAAAAATGTGTCACGACCCGTACCCTAGAGTAAGGGCACGAGACGACGTCCAACCTATGCTGCAGTGTCGGCGGTAGAACGCTGCCCTAGGTCTCATGCATCTAACAGTATAAGGCTAAGCAGTTTATACTCCCCGAATGGGGATGACATAGCAGAATGTAAACTCAATCACAACTAAGGAAGAAGAAGTACGATATGATATAGAACTAAAAATGAAATACAGATGATCAGAAGAGTCTAAGTGTCTAAGATAACAACTCAGCAAACATCCAGAAATACAAAGTCTCAACTACAGAATATGAAAAAATATATACAATCTAGATCTCAAATGACAAAAATAGTAAAAACCTAGACTAGGGAGCCTCAGTCTCTATAGCAAGTGGCTCCGGCTGGAAATCCGGATCACATGTGTCATCTTGAGCTGTCCCATAAAAAGTGTCAACACCAGCCTCATCCTCATCCTCTGTAAACATATCAACGGTGCCCAATCAGGAAGGAGCGAGCACAATACATCTCAACAGATCATAGCAGGTTAGAAAATATAATCATGCAGTAAAGTAAGATACAGAAAACTAAAAAAAAGTACACAATGTAAAGGAGATAGCTATAATGGAAATATCTACTATAAATAGAGAACTAACAGTGGCTAGTGAGTCAGAGTACAATATAGACATGTGAATGGCATAGGATAATTCTGATGCTACACTACGGAATGTTTCTGATGCTACACTACTTGGATATTATTCACATGTCCACTTCTACTCCCCCGTACCCCCAATCAATACACAAGGATCCAGCCAGTTGATGTTATGTTTCATGTAACGGTCCCCGAAGGGTGGTACATGATAGTCCCATAAATAGGGATTCTAGGAAATGCCCATAAATGGGGGATTCAAGGAAGACTCTGTGATCATGAGAGTACATGTCACAAGTGATTCAATGAACCATGAAGCATAGTGATACACAATGTAAGTGAAACGCACAGAACATGTAGTATTCGATGCTCCCTGAGGGGATAACATCTCAAGAAAGGATCCATATAGTACTAATCTGTGTGACCAACGTGACAGCATCAAGTAAAGTAATTTAAAGCAGGAGAATAATTGTAACAGGATATAAAATGATCAGAGAATGTACTCGCCTGTATCCTGAGTATCTGAAGAATATCTACTGTCAGAGGAGTGGTATTTGTCTCCTATAGAACAGTACAAGTCACTATAAGTCTAAAATAAGGAAATAGACTGCTACAATGCATCTACATGAAGTTTGGGGTCAGTCTAGACTAAAGTCAACCTTTGGTCAACTCTAGTCAACCCTAACAGTCAAACTAGGTCAATTCTAGTCTAATTAGGTCAAACTAGGTCAAACAAGGTTAAACTTGGTCAAACTAGTCTAGGTTGGTCAAACCTAGGCTTAACAAGTCAATTCTAGGTCAACTAACTAAATACCACACAAGTCACCTAGCCTAGTGATACACAAGTGTATCCACCACATGCCATGGCCAACTACCTAGGCTATGGGCCAAATACAAATGGCTAATGAGATTTCTGCCTCATAAACCACTACACATTCACATAGGCTAGTATAACTATTACCCCATATATATATATATATATATATATATATATATATATATATATATATACATACACATACACTACAACAAATATGGCATATAATAGCATGTGCGGAACGCTATAGAAAGCCTTCTATAGTGTATTCTGTCTGCCATAATTGCCCCCGCTATAGTATGTGAACGCATGTGAACGCTATAACATTATAGCGTTCTTGAATGCTATGGATGGATTATAGCGTTCGTGAATGCTGTAAAAAGTTTATAGCGTTCTTGAATGCTATGGATTGTTTATAACGTTCATGAATGCTGTAGATGGATTATAGCGTTCATGAATGCCGTAGATTATTTATAGCGTTCGTGAATGCTGTAGATGGATTATAGTGTTCATGAATGCCAACAATTTTGGAAACGCTATTACATTTAGACGTTTTGAGCGCCATTACACAATTTCTGCAGATATCACATACAATTAACCATAGAAATTCATGTTGAATCGCCAACTTCCATTTCGATCAATCAAGATACAGAAAAAGTTTGCCAAAACATGAATATTTTTCATTAATCAAGATGTACAAAAAGTAGTTGTCATTAGAACATTCAAGATGTACAAAATGTAGTTGTCATTAAAGCATTCAAAATGTACAAAAAATAGTTGTACGCCTAGTAGGCCAAAATAAACTATTCAATTTCCGTATAAAATGTCTCGATCGCCTCTTTCCTTCTAGCTATCCACAACCATAAAAAATTCACACGCCAACCTACACAAAATTGAGAAGAAAACACATTATTATATAAAAATAACTTCACACAAGATCATGTATCCTGCAGATATCACGCAATACTAATGCTAACTCAAAACTCATGGTTGAAGACTGTCTAAAGAAATTGAAAGTTAAGCTAAACCTTCCGCAGGAATGTTCTATAGAAACCAATCTTAAAAAAGTCCAACAAACTACAAATTACCTTTAAAGTAAACACAAAATTAGCATACAAGAGGGCATCACTTGGTTCAACAATAAGAGTTAAAATATTGCATCATGGAGCATGAAGACTTTTGTATTAGAAGCAGCCTCCCCAGCAAAATAGGGTAAGACTATGCACATCTTAACCCTCCTCAAACCCTCAATTAGAAGATGATACAATATATTTTTCTTTAATATGCATGAATGGGTAGGTTCAACATCATGAAGATCTAAAGATAGGATTGGTTAATTATCCCACCTGAGCGAGACGAACTGATTGTGCAGAAAGGGATTCAGATTATTAGACTAACTGATTGATGTTGCTGCTAAAAGTGAAATCAATTTCATTTATAAATTTGAAGAGGAGATGATTTCAAAAATTATATATGTGTATAAAATTAACTAGAAATTGACCTGTTAGTTTGCAGGAGTAAGACCCCATGAAAGTCAAATGCTTTGTTTATACAATTGCTATCGCTGTAACATCAATATAGTCTCCTAAGTACAAGCCTAAATTAGGAAAGATTTGAGCAAATATAAGCAGATATCTTATGAAAGTGGAATCCTACTTGAATGATGCAAATAGCTCCTTTAGGATAGAACTGCCAAAGTTTTGATACCAAAACATGTCACAAGGCTCTGTTAGCCATGAGGTACTACCCCATAAGTAATATGATGTGCAAAAGGCCACAGTTTCCAGCCGGCCTGTGAAGCAAATATCAAAGTCATTAACACCAAAATGCTCATATACCTGAATAGGGTTAACAGTTGATAAGTAAAAATATAATGATGTATTGATATTGTCAAGCTAATATCAAAGTCATTAACACCAAAATGCTCACAAAGTTTTGGTCGAATAACACTAGCATGAACCACCCACCAGTTCTGGAAAGGGAATAGAGCCTGCAAAGTCAACGTACTACTGTTTCAGCCTCCCATACAACAAAAAGAAATTGCAATGTCACAATAGCTACATGATTGTAAAGTGTTTCAAAAAGCAATCACCTCGCAGAAATAGTAGTAGTGAGAAAGAGACCCATTAAGAGTGAACCCGACAAGACCACCCAGAGCAGTCCTTCCAAGTAATTGTCAGATTTCTCTTCGATAATAAACCCTTCCAAGTAATTGTCGGGTTTCTCTTCGACAATAACTCGTCACAAAGATAAGGGACATGATAGTATATATTAACACACTCATGAAATTGCAAGGATACAGCTAAATTGCAAGCAAACTACTTGATTATTTATAATTGCAAGGACAAATTACATATTGACATACCTAATTTAGTCCATTGCCATCAATATATAAAAGGAATATCCTGCGAAACAACTCACTAATTTGAACAGACAATTAGAAATTTCAGCCAGGAGTAAAAATAATACTAAAGATAAACATACAAGAAATTTATTTGCCCCACGTGGGACGATTTAGCCCACAATTCAATTTTCTAACATGTCAATTCGTTCAACAAACAAACAAGAAAAATGTCGCACTCTATTTGAAAACATACATAGCATTTCAATTTCCCCAAATAATTAACATTTACAGCCTCAGTTTTATTCGAATAAGAAGTTCTACTTGCACTTATCTCCTCTTGTCCCATTGGCCATAATAAATTCCATATATCAAATCAAATAAAAGATGAGGTGATAAAAGCATGCTTTAAATGTACTAAATTATGAATATACATGGAAGCTCAAATACTTATGCACAAGTCCAGTACCCTTGTTTAACATGTGTTGGGTACAAATAGCTTCAACAGGGTGCTAAGACAATCTGGAATAGGTCATAACATGGAAAAAAATGCCCAACTATAATCCTGGACACAGTATTTAGTCTCCTTACACAAATGAGACATGACCTAATACCTATAGGTAACTACTTCACCAAATCACATAGCTTATTTACAAATATCATCATACAAATAACTATTTCCATGTTTCTAATCCATTTACAAAAATATTATCTATTATTCAATGAGCTACCAAACGATATAACTGACAAATATTAAGGAGAATGAGTTGTTGTTACTGACTCTTTGGAGAATTTGGTCGAATAGTTGGTCTGCGGAGGTCTGGAGTTGGAGGAGGGATTGGATACGCTAATACATTAGAGGAAAAAATCAGTAACATTCATAAAAAATACTTCCAACTTGTATACTACCTTTTTTTAGAAACTTGTATATGACCGGTGGCGGCTAGGCGCTGGTTCCACTCCTAAAGGAGACCGTCTGACGCCATCTTCATCTCCTTTGTGTCCTACTCCCGCTCGACGCCAACTTGTATACGACCTTCAGAGGAGCCGAGGTTCCTAGTGGAGGACTTGAGGAATTGGTAGAGGCGCTCGACGCCATCTTTATCTCATTCGTGTCCTTCGCCCGCTCCATCTCCCGTACTTCTTCCATTGTTGGAAGTAAAAAAAATAGGTTAGGGTTTTGCAATCAGACGGTGGTAGAAATAGATCCGAGGGGAGAGGGGAAGAGAAAGTGCATGAGGCAAAGGAGAGGAGGAGAGAGAGGGGAGGGGGAGATCTCAGGGCTTGCAATTGGAAATATAAATTTTTAGGAGGGAGTTTTTGATGGCCGCTGAAAAATCGAGAGGGAAATGAAAAAATGATCGGCTGAGCCTTTGACGGAAGTCCATTTTTATACAAACATATGATGTAAAAATGTTATAGATTCTACAACATTCAGGAAATACTATAGATAGATATTTTTATAGCACTGCAAAAAGAACGCTATTGTTGATAACATTCTATAGCGGAGACACTTGAACACTATAAAAAAACTGCTATTGTAGGCCCTATTTCTTGTAGTGATAGATTAGGAAATATCTATATATATATATATATATATATATATATATATATATATACACACACACACACACATATAAGGATACATAATGTGTGTGTATGTGATTTGTATAGACATGTGTGTGTGTGTATGCTTGAAATTCAGTTTTGTGTGTGTGGTATGGATATGAATGTGTAGGTGTGTGAATAGGGCCGTGTGTGTGTGCATTGTGTGGAGGCAATGTGAGAGTGTGAGTCAAATGCATATGTGTATATGTGTGGTGTGAGGGAAATTTCAGAATATGTGTTTGTGTGGATAATGAGAGGAAATCAGGAAATAGGTTTCAGGAATGTGTAGGCAATGTGAGGGAAAATCATATGTGAGTTAATAGGATTGTGTGTGTGTGTGTGTGTGTGTGTGTGTGTGTTGAGGGAAATGTGAGGGTGTAAACAGGAAATCAGTGTTGTGTTTCAGGATTGTGTGTGTATACAGTGGCATGCATGAACCAATGTGTGTGTGAATCATCACAGGAACAATGACATGTGTAGAGGCAATGTGAGTGAATGATTGTGTGTATGAGTGTGAGAGTGTGAGGGAAAACTGGAAGTCATAAATGTGTGTGTGTGTGTTAGAGAAATCATTCTCAGGTTTCAATTTTCAGAAACAGTGATAGGTAATTCCCCCAATCCATTACACAAAACCCAAATCGATGATTCCTTAGCCTTAGCACAAATCAAGCTAACCTATCAATCATTCATTAGTTAACAATTATGTAGGTGAACCAATTACTGATTTAATCATCAATAAAAATAGTTAATAACCAATTTAAAATAAAACAGAAAACCTATTCCTGCATGTATCAGTGAGGTATCATAGCACATAGGGAATTCGAAATTTCGAATTTAAATAGCCATTAAAATCACAAATAACAAGTTGGTAATTAATGTTATACATGTGAGGATACTAGGGAGTGTATTCGTGTCCAATAACTGGACACGAATCGTGTCCAAGAACTGCATGAACACAGACACCCGACTGTGCACATGTAATCGTCGTGCACGCTTGTACGCGCGTCCAACACGCGACACACGACACGACACAACCCATGTTCGTGTCCAGAGGTGCGCCTAGGGTAGGTCTAGGACTGTGTCACCCTGATACGTGTCCACGTGACACAAAGACACGACATGAATCATGTGTCAGTCGTACCTGTGCACGCGCACAGTCGCCCGCACGCGACAGCACGCAGCCAGTGCAAGTGGAATTTCTCCACGTGCACACCACGAGACGATCCCAAATTTTGGGAGCTTGGTGGCAGACATTGCCCCATGCTTCCCCCAAAATTCTAGGTCACGACGTGTCCTGTATCCTGAGATACAGGCCCCGAGATACAGGACACGGCCTACGGGCTCGTACTGCGTGTCCAAGTAGAAAAACACGACACAACAGGACACAAAACACCATACCAGCTTTACAAAAATTAATACACTCACCTCGATCTACAAATCTGTGCAATCACTTTTCAAAAATACGAAAATAACTTCCTATGTGGCATTTCTATAAACACCTATATTACCAATACGATACGTATCCGATACGGACACGAATTGGACACAAATTGTGCCAAAAACTCGTGGACAGTTAGGTAACCCCTAAACCTAACCTTATATGCAAAGAAAACTGGAAATTAATAGGTTTTAGTATCAATTACCTATTGAAGAACTCCTCAAGTAAAAGCACTCTTCTAGATCTTCCTCCTTGTTAGCAAACTTCCCCAAATTGATCCCAAGCTGGAATAATCCTCAAATAACAGTAAGTATAGATGAATTGGGATCTAATGCAACTTGTTTAGATTAAAAAGGAATTAAAAAGGATTTTCTATGAATTTCTAAAGATGGGATTTACCTTTTTTTCCAAACTTGCTATTTCCTAAAGGAGGCTAACCTAATGGAAGAGAGTATAAATAGGGGGATGATCCCTAGATGGCCAGCAATGATGATTAGGGTTAGGGTTTCTAGTAATGGGCTATGGGCTTTGGGCCTCTATGGCTTAAGTTGATAATCATTGGTTTCAAAACCATAAGTCATGGCTTATGACTAAAAGCCTTCTATTCTAACTTGAGTCTAAATGACCAAATCATGGGTTGATCTAGGTTAGACTAAGGTTACATACTAAACCAAGTCACCTTAGTTAGGGTTAGCTTCTAGGTTAGGCTCCAAAGTCAACACTAGTCAAAGTCTAGATTAACCCTTAATTAAATTATACCAAAAATCATATGAATTCTAATAAATCTCAATAATTCATAATAATTCCAAATAATTCCTAAAATTCAAAATGACCAAAATACCCCCATGCTAGAAATATGGTAGTGACACCATCAACTTCACAGAGTGTGCCCACTACACTGGCCACGACTACGCGCATGTCAATCAAATGATGCCACGCGTTCATAGCAGTTGGTGCAACCGCTTGTACAAGTTGCTACATTGCGCCTACGTGCAACCTGATGAAGCTCGTGTAGGGTAATCAAACAGTGTTCAAAATAGAGTGACGTGACACGCAAGCCACTAACTTCGTAGAACGTGTCCACTACACTACTATGACCAAGTGCATCTCAATCAAACGATGCCACGCGTCCACAGTAGTTGGTGCAACCGCTCGCACAAGTGAACATGAGGCATACAACATGAAGTGCGCGCAACCCAAAATAACTGCTAAATAGTTATTTCAAGAACTTTATAAACAGAGTTTTAAATCAATCTCAAAGCATCAAGAATGATCATAATCTCCTGCTAAAGTGCTGTTGCATTCTCCAGAGGCTCGTGTCTTCGTTATCACATTGTCCAAGGGATAAAAAGATCTTCTTCTGATCAGATTCCTATAGTTGTACTTCCCCAGAAATCAATTGTACTCTTGTACTCTTTTTTCTAAGTTTGTAATAAAGACTTTTGTTCTTGCAAACAAAATGGCGACACTGCTGGGGATGTCAAAAGTAGTGCAACTTAAAATTACTTACGCGAGAGGTTGCACCAACTGCTATGGACGCGTAGCATCGTTTGATTAAGATACGCTTGGTCGTGGGCAGTGTAGGGCACGTCCATCGAGTGACTCTATCTTCCAATATAGTAACTGCCGAGTTCTCGAAAGATGACGGAGACTTTGCCGAAGTCTCTGAATCTAATCCTTGGACACAAAGGATGGATACTCAATGGAAGCTTCGCTTTGAGCAACGTGAGCCACCTACTGAAGATCAGTTGGTTCAAGTCAATGTTGGAGTTGAAACTTCTCCAAAATCGATATTTGTCAGCAAAAGCCTCCCTGAAGTGGATAAACAAGAATTGATCCAACTCATTAGGGAATACATTGATGTATTCGCTTGGAGATATGAAGACATGCTAGGATTGAATCCTCAGATCCCTACCCACAAGCTCAATATTCTGTCGAATGCGAAACCAGTCAAGCAGCAACAACATCGGTTTCGACCCGACATGATGGATGATATAGAAGCTGAAGTTAAAAAACTCATCACCTACGGTTTCGTCAGAGAAGAACAACATCTGGACTGGGTGGCTAATGTTGTCCCAGTTTTGAAGAAAATAGGGAAAGTCTGAGTTTGCATCGACTTTAGAGACCTTAATGAAGCTTGTCCCAAAGACGAATTCCCTCTTCCAATCACTGATGTCATAATTGACAATACTTACGGATTTGAACGTATGTCTTTTATGGATGGATTCTCAGGATATAATCAAATCAAGATGCATCCAGAATATAAGAAACATATATCTTTTCGCACTCCTCTTAGAGTCTATTGCTACACCGTCATGCCGTTTGGTCTCAAAAATGCTGGTGCAACTTATCAGCGGGCCATGAGTACTATCTTTCGTGATTATTTACGAAAGACCGTTGAATGCTATGTTGACGATATTGCTGTCAAAAGTCATTTAAATGAAGACCACATTCAAGACTTGAGAACTATTTTCAATCTAATGCGCCAGCATCAACTCAAGATGAATCCCACCAAGTCATTCCTGGCAGTCTCTAGTTGCAAATTTTTTGGATTTGTTATTACCTCTAATAGTATACACGTTGACCCTGAGAAAATCAAAGCCATTCAAGAGATACATCCTCCATGCAACCTAAAAGAGCTACAAGGATTCCAGGGACGATTGCGTATATCAGGAGATTCATTTCAAATCTCTCTGGACGTTGTAGACCGTTCACTCAACTCATGAAGAAAGGTGTCTTTTATTTGGACTGAAGAATGTCAACAAGCATTTGAAGACATAAAGCAATACTTGATGAAACCTCCAGTTCTAGTGCCTCCAGTGTCATGAATACCATTCCTGATGTATGTTCGAGCAATGGATCATTCCCTAGGTACTTTATTAGCTCAGAAGAATAAAGAAGGTCATGAACAGGCCATCTATTATCTTAGCCGTACAATGATTGGAGCTGAATATTGATACACTCCATTAGAAAAAAAATGTTTAGCTTTGATGTTTGCTGTTCAAAAGACGAGGCATTATATTACTGGCCAGACTATTCATGTTATTTCTAGAGTTAACCCTCTCCGGGTCCTAATGAAGAAGCCTAGTACACTCAATTCCATGCTTGCAACATGGGCCATATTGTTAGCACAATATGATATGGTTTATGTTTCTCAAAAGTCTGTTAAAGGTCAAGCCCTTACTGACTTTCTGGCAGCTCATCCAATTCCTGAAACGTCTAAACTCTATGACAGATTCCAGACGAAACTTTGGAGTCCAACATAATTTCAGAAGAAACTCTTACATGATGTCTATTCTTTGATGGTGCATCTAGGATCAGACCAAAAGGTGCTATTGTTGCTGGTGTTGGAATCGTCCTCGTCTCACCAGAAGGATTAGCTATTCAAAGAGCTTATTCTTTAGATGAGTCATGTTCGAATAATATGGCTGAATACAATGCCCTACTTTCGGTCTTTAGTTGGCTAAATAATTGGATATTGAGTATCTTGAAGTTTATGTAGACTCCAAACTGACTGTCAATCAAGTTAGAGGCATGTACGAAGTTTGACATCAAGATCTGGTTCCATATCATGATGCGGCGATCAGGATGGCTACTTCATTCAAAGGCTTTTTCATCGAGCATGTACGCCGAGCGTGTAATACGGAAGCTGATGCACTCGCTAATCTTGCAACAATATTAGCAATTCCAGTAAGAAGGCAACAAATGATCGTCATCACTAATAGACAGTTATTTTGTGTCGAGAATAACTTAAATTTTGAAGTCAATAACCCAAACATGGAATTCAACAATTCAGTTGAAATTTGTACTATCAGTGAAGATTGGAGGACGCATTTCATAGACTTCGTAGTCCATGATATCTTATCCGAAGATCTTAAGGAGGCTACAACAATTCGTCGACGGTCACTCGGATTCTATTATAATCATGCTACAAAGACACTCTACCGACGAACATTTGACGGCTTACTTCTACGCTGTCTCGTAGGAGAAGAAGCAAAACAAATACTTCGTGAAGCTCATGACGGTGTTTGTGGCACACATCAACCTGGTCCTAAACTACAAGATCGTATTCGACGTATGGGTGACTATTGGCCCTCAATGGTATCTGATGCAATCGAGTATGCAAGGAAGTGCCGAGCATGTCAAATCCATGCTGACTTCATCCACCAACCATCAGAATTTCATCACCCGATGGCAGCATCATGGCCCTTTGAAGCTTGGGGCATGGATGTCATTGGTCCTATTAACCCTTCCCCGTCTCGAGGACATCGGTTCACATTGGCCATAACTGATTACTTCTCAAAGTGGGCTGAAGCTATACCTCTAGCTGAGGTCAAGACAAGCAGCGTTATCAATTTTATCAAGCATCATGTGATCTACAGATTCGGTGTTCCTCGGCGAATCATTCATGATAATGGGCCATAATTCATCGATCAAAAGTTCACTCGATTCTGCGATGACAACAAGATCAATAATATTGCTTCTACATCTTATAATCCTGCAGCTAACGGGTTGGCAAAATTATTTAACAAGACCATCATCAAAATCCTCAAGAAGTTTGTTTCTACCAACAAACGAAATTGGAGTGAAAAGCTCAAAGAATATCCGCGGGCTTACCGTACTACTATACGTACTCCTACAGGCTGTATACCTTTCTCTTTGGTATATAGATGCGAGGCCGTCTTACCATTGGAAATCCAGATCCATTCCCTAAGGATTGCCATTGCCAATGAACTCACAACCGAAAACAATAATCGTCTGAGACTTCAGGAGCTTGAAGCGCTTGATGAGAAACGACTCCCAGCTCAACAACATATTGAGTTATACCAAGCTCGTCTATCAAAAGCCTTCAACCGTAAAGTCGAAGTCCGAATATTTCATAAAGGAGAACTAGTTCTAACCGTCAGACGTCCTATGACTATGACGCACATGAGCAAAGGCAAATTCGAAACGAAGTGGGAAGGACCCTACATTGTAAGCAAAGTTTCCTCCAACAGAGCTTATCAATTGACTGGTATGGATGGTCGAGTCGTCATGATGCCCATTAATGACAAATTTCTTAAGAAATATCATGTTTGAAGACAAAGAGATCAACACAGATGCTCAGAATGTAAATAAAATTCTTTTTATTGCATAATTCAGACGGAAGGAAATACATAAAATTAACAAGGACCAGAGCCCTCCTGATCGAAGACAAATTTTGCAAGGAGCTCGAATACATTATTGTTGGATGACACCAATAATTCATACACAGCTTTCCTCAGAGCTTCTTCCTCGGCAGTACTCACAGACTCCACCAGTTTGGCAAGAATGTCCTGCTTCTGTCCATGGACAGCCGAGCTTTCTCCGACTTCTGGCTGAGTAGGCGGTGGAAGCTCGTCGGAAGGAGTGTCGAGGGCGGCTTCGACCTTCGGGATGACTTCCGCCTCCTTAGGTATATCTTCTGAAGACATTTGCAAATGAAAGAAAAGGGGTGAATAATGCTCTCAGAAAAGTTCCACACTATTTATAGACGGAAAAGCCAAGCATTCTGTCTCGGAAATCGAAACAACCTTTCCTCGATAATGCATGTTCTTTCATTTCATCTCTTTTGAGTGAGTCTCCGTTTATTGTCTATCTTGAGAACCGAAGCGACCTTTTCCCGAAAAGGCATGCTTATTCATCAATCTTTTCATCTCTATTCCTTTCGTGAATGGGCCTACATTTATTATCGTTGATTTACTTTTTCATAAATAAAGCCACAAGATAATAAATACTCAAAATATCCCGTAGAGCCTATCCGAATCATCAAATCTGTCTTTTTGAAACTCATCTATTTTAAAAGGTATTTTTTTATGATAAACCTGTATTATCATAGATATCATCTTTTTATACATGATATCCTGTCTTTGAGTCCCAACTGGCTTAAAGATCATCAATAGAAAAATGAGTTCACGTCCACATTACCTCTGGATTCTATTTTCTATATCATCACAACAAATCAAATCATAAAGAAGAGAAAAATTATTCTTTATTCCTTCTTTAAAAATATAGATACATCTTAATGGAAATCTATTACATCTCGGATTTTTATTCTAAATATAACAAATAAAGGTCTATTACATCTTTGGATCTTCTTGTTGGTGCCAGTTCCTTGTCGACTCGACCTAAAGCAGCGAGCAAGGCAACAGAATCAACTCTGGTCTTCTCTATCAGAAAGACGAGAGGAGAACGACAGAGTGCAGCAGCTCGAAGAAAAATTGCTATCAATACAACTGGTGGAGAAAAGACGATCCATCGTGAGAAGTAGGAATGAGATCACCTTTGTGATACAATTCCTAATTTTGTGTCTCCACCATCCAACTCTCATGTATAAAGGCCCTTCCTACCCTCTCAAGGAAGCCCTTTTAAGCATGAAGAGTTCTGAGCTCTCTGATGTGTGTGTCAAAGTGGTTCAACTTCATAGCATCCAAGATCATCGATACCGGTCATGGGAATTTTCGTTAGTTGGTCTCCTGTAAACATCAGAAAGAAGAGGAGAATACAGTAAATGTTCTTTTCTTCTCGTAACTATTTATATGCAATTGAAGCTGAAACGTTATGCACATCTATAGCCATATATTTTGGAAAGAAACGCCACGTGTTGTTCAGAAGTTGATATATCAAGACAGTGACACAACAAAGCTCGCATATGCCTAAAATTGAGACGTGTCAACACAGTTACACGACAAAAGTTCAAATATGCCAGGATCTATAAAGTTAAACTATTTTTCATTTCATAATGAAAAGAAAAAAGAGACAGACACTACAAGGCACTATGGCCATTATATAAAAATGACGATCTCATGACACGTCATTTCTTCTTTCCACCGTCAGCCTGACACAAAGCAGCACTCAACTCCTCTATATTGTGGATCCCCGCACGATACATCAGACGAAGGAATCATTTCCTTTGTTCCAGTGCCCCACGATCTTCGAAAGACAATGGCCCACCTTGGGAACGAGTGAAGACTACTAAGGTCAGGCCAAAGCAATACAGAAAGTTCTCCGCTGTCAGGGACGGGTCAGCTTTCAGCAGATACGCCATAGACGCAGAATTCGACTTCTCTCCAGAAGCCTCGCCATCGACAGTGAGGTTCGCCTTCTTTTTCATGCTCTTCTTGGGTGCCATGAGAGTGAATGAGGATAAAGGATTGCAACCTCATACCTATATATACAGTGAAGGTCGGCTCCCGCCGACTCTTCGTCTTCCCAATAAATAGGCGCGTAACACTTAACGAGGGAGAAAAGAAAAAATATATTTCGAAAAAATATGACCCTTAAATAGGTTCATCGTTAGGAATGAACCGAGTATTTAATGCTCTGTTCAGGCAGATTGCGCAACACTCACATTGTGCCACACTCAGCTTGTGCGACCATCAGGTTGCGCAACAATCATGTGTGTCGCATCTTGTCGTGCAACGCATCAAAATTGTGTCCAAAAGAGAGCACAACCTTCGAAATGTCATGCAACACAAATGGACAGCAACCCAAACCCTAAAGAGGGAGGCGCAAGTTATGGAGTGTGCCCAACTCTAAAAAGAGCGGGCGTACGTTGTCAGAATAAGCTGAACCCTAAAGTGGGTGGTCGATGATCGGTTTATGGTCAAACACTTACCCTCCATGGCAGGGTTGGCCGTCTCTCGGTGAGACGAAGGCGGAGCTTGCGTGGATGGCTCGACCACAGTCTTTTCTTTCTCAGCAGCGGAGTACTTGGGTGCCATTGCTGTCGATCGAAGCTCTCAAAGATCGAGAAAAAGGAGAAGAAGATAGGGTTTCTCTTTAGCCATCCTAAATGATGTGAAGAATGAAAAAAACTCCAATAGGGTACGACTATTTATAGCCCAAACAGTTATGCAATATGTGCTGAAGAATCGGGCTCAAGTTGACTGGCACAATCCAGACAAAACTAGCATAATTCAAAGTATTTCAAAACTTTGAAGTATTTTTAAGTTTCGAAAACTTTGCAGGGGGTCTTGTAGAGGCTAAAAATCAAGCTGTGCCACCCATTAAATTGTTCGATCATCAGATGGTACCAAATCATTATGTTGTGCCAAACCATCAAGTTGCGTAGCATCAGGTTGCACCAACATCTGGTTGCACAGGAGATGGGTTATGCGAGCGCCACGTGGCGCACTTCCTTGAGAAGCTGTAACAGCATCATCATTGCCTGACAACTGACAGCACAGAGATTAAGGAAAATCTATTCAAATTATGCGCAACGCGGCGCTTGAAAAGATTTTGTCAGAATGTAATTAATGCTGACAGCTGGTTCGCACAAGTCATTGTATGGCACGAGAATTAATCAGTACAGCACAGAAGACCCAGTTAAAGGCGCCAATTGTTGAGTTGTGCCCATGCGCAACCTGGCTAGTTGGTGCCACCCGATCAACTTTTAGCAGAGTGACGTAGCGCACAAGCCATCAACTTCGCAGAGCGTGCCCACTACAGAGGCCACGACCACGTGTATCTCAATCAAATGATGCCACGCGTCCATAGCAGTTGGTGCAACCGCTAGCGCAAGTTGCTACATTGCGCCCACGTACAACCTGATGAAGCTCGTGTAGGGTAATCAAATAGTGTTCAAAACAGAGTGACGTGGCATGCAAGCCAATAACTTCAGAGAACGTGCCCACTACACTATCGACGACCAAGCACATCTCAATCAAATGATACCACGCGTCCACAGCAGTTGGTGCAATCGCTCGCGCAAGTGAACATGAGGTGTGTAACCTGAAGTGCATGCAACCCAGAATAACTGCTAAATAGTTATTTCAAGAACTCTATAAATAGAGTTTCAAATCAATCTTAAAGCATCAAGAATGATCATAATCTCCTGCTAAAGTGCTGTTGCATTCTCCAGAGGCTCGGGTCTTCGATATCACATCGTCCAAGGGATAAAGCGATCATCTTCTGATCAGATTCCTATAGTTGTACTTCCCCAGAAATCAATTATACTCTTGTACTTTTTTTTCTAAGTTTGTAATAAAGACTTTTCTAAGTGTTGCACGATTTTTAAATTCGTATTTTCTAATTTTGTGCGAATGCGTATGTCAAAAGTAGTGCAACTTGAAATCATGCCCAACCTGAAGTGCGCGCAACCCAGAATAACTGCTAAACAATTATTTTAAGAACTCTATAAATAGAGTTTCAAATCAATCTTCAAGCATCAAGAATGATTATAATCTCCTGCTAAAGTGCTGTTGCATTGTCTAGAGGCTCGTGTCTTCGATATCACATCGTCCAATGGATAAAGTGATCGTCTTCTAATCAGATTCCTATAGTTGTACTTTTCTAGAAATCAATTGTACTCTTGTACTCTTTTTTCTAAGTTTGTAATAAAGACCTTTGTTCTTGCAAACAAAATGGCGACTCTGCTGGGGACGCCTTTCTCCTCCGACAAGAAAGTGACAACTCAATGTGATATCGCGTCAATCAGCAAGACGCAGAAGACCCTGGTCGTTCAAGTCGACCAGACAGCCTACGTGGCCATGATCAATGCTGGGGGTGCCAAGCGCACTGCTGCCGCTGTTAAGAGCAAAACACGCTCCGTTTGGACTCCTAAGTCCTCGAAGGCACAATCCCGTGCCTTTGCACAACTTGCGCCCGTTACTGCCTTGGCGTAATTTAAGGGAAACAGTCTTTTGGTTAATCCCTCCACTTCTTCGATTTGGAAATCGAAGGAGACTTCGTCTCGACACACTGCTGTACAAAATAAAAGAATTATCCTCTGGCATTTTCTTCCCTAAATATTGTGTTTACCACAGATTTATTGGACATCCAACTCGAGCATGCTATGTGCTCAAAGGTAAAATTTATGAGATGGTCAATTCCGGTGCAATCACTCTCCAACAAGACAAGAAAACTATAACAGCTAATGTCATCTCTTTACAGTTTAAAGATTTTCCAGCTCAACTTGTGCAGGACGGTGTCATCCCCATCCCGAGAACTACTCTAGTGATTGTTAATCTTCCACCTACACGAACTGATGGTCTTGTTCCTCTGTCTACTGATAAAGGGGAAATTATATGGATCCATCCAGATTTAGTGGCGGACTTCGAAACACCATCTTTTTCCACCAAGTCTAAGAAGGCCACTAAAAATAAATCATGTCATATGATTTCATTTGGTAAACAATGTCTTCTACCTTTAACTACCTTTATTTCGGCAGCAGATAATCCTTCTTCTTCTTCCCCTGCTGAGACAATATGGTCAAAGTCAGAAGCCAAATACCAACCAGCTTTCCATCTGTATAGTCCACAGTGGAAAATGGGATATGATCTACAAAAGGCCTCTGGTTTGAACCATGGAAAGGGATCTCCTGTACCTCTTTTCCTATGTCTTTCTCACAACCAATCTCGAGTTGGTTTGGGTTACTGGATAAACTCTTCATCTTGCCAAAAAAAAAACCTTCCAGAAATAAGATCCAGCCAAAGAGTTGCAATATGGTGTCCTTTGAACCTGTATCCGAAGAAGAAGTCTTAACTGGTACCAGGTCTAGGAAACCTTACCTAAGAGACTATTCAGAAGGTCAAGAAAACCCTGCTCCAGTTCTGGAGGCTCCTCAAGCACCATCTTCTCCTGCTGTCAATGGTCTATCAGCTTCATCACCTCCAATAGAGCCAAGTCTTCTCAAACCGACGACAGCCGACAAAGGAAAATAGCCTGTCCGTTTTGATAAAGTATTGAAGAAGACTCCAACTTTGGGACTTGAGAAGCCGTATAACTTTGATATACTGGCTCAGCTGGCTAATACCCCGACAATATTGTCAATTTTTGAGCTACTCCATTTTTCAAAAAAAACTCGAGAAACATTGAGTAAAGCTTTGACGCAAGCTGATACTTGTCTAGCACTTCTCAAGAAGCCAGAGAAAGAGCCTATAACATGCCTTCATTGTCATAGTGTGTTGGAGCTGATGCCAAATATCACCCTTACACAAGATGATATGCTGTTAGAAGATAATCTTCATGACTGACCCCTCTACTTCACGAGATATGTCGATACTATGAAGGTTGATCGCATTTTGATCGATCCTGGGTCTGCACTTAGCATCATGCCAAAGACTCTACTAGATGCATTAAAGATTCATGTACACAATCTTTCAACAACCATCACGATAATCTTGGAATTCAATTCTGGAAGAAGTGAACCTTTGGGAAAGATCCGCATGAAAGTTCAAATAGGCAATCTTCGTACAAAGGTTACTTTCTACGTAATCGATAATCATGGCTCATATAATGCTTTGCTGGGAAGACCTTTTCTACATGAGCACAACATTGTACCATCCACTTTATATCAATGCTTCAAATATGTGGACGTCAATGGAGAAGTCCAAATGGAAGTAGCCGACTTAAATCCTTTCAGGGGCATTAAAGCGTATTATATGGACTCTCGGATGTACAAGGAGGAGTTCATGAAAGTTGTATTGGCGATGAATAGTGAGGAAGATCAGAAAGATACTTCAAAAGATGTTCTCATGATCCCCGTCAAAGGACGTACAACTCCTCCCTTTTCTTCTCAGACATTGACTATACATCTTTCCTCTCATAACAAACAGGCTTCTGCTGTAAAAATGGAACAAAGAGAGCTCACCTCTTCTGAGCCTCTTGTTATCGACCTTCATCGTAACAAACCACCTTCTCCTCATCTGGTTATGAACCTTACTAAGCCTTCTATTAAGGCTAAGAATTATTTTATAAATGATGATGTACAAATCAATAAAGTATCATCTCCTTTACATTATACAGATGTTCTTTATTATACTCGATGTTATTTAAAAATGTTAGATGACTTCGAACCACTTACCATAGGAGCAGTTGAAGCTTCCCAAAATGAAGTATTGCTCGAGCCAATGCAGGACTCCTTCTTCTTAGTTTCTTCCAGGAAGAAAGATAAACTTCCTATACTTTTTAGTAAAGGAACAAAATAGAAGATCACGCCCGATAGTGAAGAAGAAAATCACGATAACGGAAGACTTCAACTACGTCATTATAGTCAGCAATCAAAAGATATCATTCAAAAGATGGGCTATAATTTTAAAGCTGGTCTCAATGACGGCAAATGAAGGCGAACACCTATTCGAATTCCTACTCCAAAAGGAATATCACAACAATACTATAGCAAAACGAGCGGGGATTAGGTTATACTTCACCAATTCCGACTCCAGAAGCTCCCGAATCAGATGAAGAAGAACGATATAACTCTTCTGATTCTATCTCATAGGATTCAGACACCAGTGTAGGGTATGTCCATCGAGTGACTCTATCTTCTAATATGGTAACTGTCGAGTTCTCGGAAGATGATGGAGGCTTTACCGCAGCCTTTGAATTTGATCCTTGGGCACAAAGGATGGATACTCAATGAGAGCTTTGCTTTGAGCAACGTGAGCCACCTACTGAAGATCAGTTAGTTCAAGTTAATGTTGGAGATAAAACTTCCCCAAAACTGATATTTGTCAGCAAAAGTCTCCCTGAAGCAGATAAACAAGAGCTCTGGTATCTCCAGAGTCAGGAATACCCTTTCTCTCAAAATCCCCAGTAGAGCCTATACGAATCGTCAATTTTGTCTTTTGAAACCCAGCTGTTTTAAAAGATGTCTTTTCTTTATGATAAATCTGTATTATCACACATATAATCTTCCTTCCTGTCTTTAAGTCTTAACCGATTTGAAGATCATTAATAGAAAAAATGAGTTCACATCCACATTACCTCTGAATTCTATTTTCTATATATATCAATAGATTCACGTCCACATAACCTCTGAATTATATCATCTATATCAGCGATTTATTACGTCCACATTACCTTTGATTAAGTCGTCTTTTGAAATGATAATATTCTGAGCTATATTGTGTCACGTCCATATTACCTCTGAACAGATATAATTAATATTGTTATTTTTTTAGGGGATATGTCATGTCCGATACCTATGAACATATTTTTCTATCCTTATCTATTACTTGTATCTACTATAGGTATATAATAAGTAATAGAATCACAAAAAGAGCATTATTTTATTGCCATAATGTTCAAAATGTCAAAAAAAAGTATATCATTTGAAAGGCAAGAAGATAAAAAGATCCTATAGACTGCTTCATTAGGGAGGCTGAGTGCTGAGATCAATGACCAGTCTTTTCAAATTCTCAGCCCTATCTACTCTGGAGTCAAGTATCCTTTGTCTTATAAGAGCTCTCCCAGATTCTGGATCAAAAGGTTGCAGCATTTCTGCTTGACGTTCCAGTACTACACCTTCGATTTGGAAAAGTGCATCCCGCTGCCTCTTCAAGTCATCTAATTGACTTACAGCAATTTAATGCATCTCCAATACTTCTTCTTCGCGTTATCGAGCTGCTTTAGCTGCTTCTTGAATCCGAGCCATCTCAATTTCTAGTTCTTGGAGACGAACTTGATATTCAGCTACTTTTTTTCCTTCTCTACAGCTTCAGTATTATAATATTCAACAGAAGAAGTTGTCTCGACAATACGAGATTCCAACTCTGCAAAACGTTGTGAGAAAGCTACCACAGAAGCTTCAAACTCTACTTTTCGTATTGCAGCTTCGCGAGCCATCACCTCGCAATCAGCATCTACAAGTTTCTGGATGTTTTCTCTTGTTAGATCTTTGTAAGACTTGATCGATTCTTTAAGTTCATTCAAAATATGATCTAAATAATTGACTCTATCCAGATCTCCAATCTTGTAGATGGCTCCAATGATAAAGGAGGAAGGGCCCCTTACTGATTCGTATGGTTGGTCCTTTTCCATGACCATTTGAATTAAAGGCTTCAGAGAAGTGAAGAAAGCATTAGTATAAGATTCGACAACAACTCTGTTTATTGCTGAGATCCCCGGAATAGCCACTTCTATTGGAATTCTTGTTTCTGAAGTAACTGGAGGAACTATAGATTGTACACCAGGAGATCCGAGTACTGACATCATAGAAAAACTCTCCTCTCCAGTTTGGGTCCCCATATCCAGAGGAGCCATGGTCGAGCTGAAACTGAAAGTGGTCGATACAGCTTTTGTAAGTGTTTCCACAGGTCCCACTATAATCAAGATACACAGTCGTTACATATAAATTACAGGAATTAAGGTAAATAAAATTCAAAATTTTACCTGATCCTGGCAATACATATGGGGTTTCACAGGGCATGTTCAGATCAAAACGAAGTCTGGCCATGGTCGTTTCAGACACAGCTGCCTGACTACTCCCAACTTCGGAACCGCCTGATAAGAAACGGCTGCTTTCGGCCCCTGATTCTGCCTGATTAACTGGGGGAATCTCTTCTTGATCCCTAGCTTCAAGGATTTGTTCAGTAGGGGTCTGAGTCTCTGCAACCATAGTGTTGGGCTCTTCATCATTCCCAACATCTTTAAGAGTCGTAGTTTGTTCTTCTTTATCTTCAGGCTCATTAGTTTTCGGGCTCAGATGTCTCTCCTCAACAATTGGATTTTCTTCAACCTCAACAGTTATATGGCATTTTTTAGTTGATACCAGTGGGGAATCTGCTGGAACTGGTTCTTCTTCGGCTATACTTGCAGAATTATCTCTGATTGATACATCACCATAGTCACAATCCAGGAGGGCGTCTATCATCTCTCGATCTTCTTGAGAACGAGTAGGAGTTTGGGTGGCCGGAAGATCGGCAGCTCCAGCTTGATATTCTATAGGAGGCAACTCTTCTCTAGAGGGCTCTGGGATATTTTGAGTAGGGGATGACAATGTTACTTCTGCCGCAGCCAGGGCAGTTGTGGAAACAGTTGTCCGTACAACTCGATATCTTGGAATTGCCTCGGTAGTAATTGAGATTGGAATATCAGTTGCGGTAGTCTCTGCAGATGAAAGAGAATAAAATCAAAATTTTGCTTAAGAGCATAGAAATTACCTTTTTGAGAGGGTAGATCCTCTTTTGAGGGTAAGGATATGTCAAATTCCTTTTGGAAGGAAGAAGCGACAATGGATCGACGTTCTGCTTGAGTCACCAACAATTTTCTTCTAGTCTTCCATAGCAGAGGTGCTACAGGTTCTTCTTCGACCTCATCAAGGTCATATGGTATTCTGTGCACTTCTTCTTGGGCGACTCCACTCTGTTTTGGAACTGAAGAAGGAGTTATTTCTCCTTCTCTAAGAGAGGTCCCAATATGTATCTTCTTCGGCTGGGACCGAGTCGTCCTAATAGAAGGCTGTTCATTAATGATCAAAGTAGTCTTCATCTTTTTCTTCTCCGATGCTTTAGGAGAAGAAGGAGATCATCATGATGCGAAGGAGTAGATGAATCTCCAGTCTTCCTCTTCTTAAGCCCCTTGGCAGGAGACTTTTCCTTCTGGACTTTTAATGATATGTCCAACGGCTCATTTACTTCTTTTAGGAAGCCTACAAGAGAAGCTTCTAGAGGATCATCGGCAGGGTCGCGATCTTCTGCATCTCTGAACAGCTCTGCAGTATGAACTCCAGCCCTCGATCGCTTATCACTGGCAAAACTGTGGGCCAGATGAATGTTTTTGGCAAAAGTGTTTGCCGAAGTATAGAAATTCGCATATGTGTATATCATACATAGACCCTGAGCAAGGTTATAGGGCATCGAGAATATAGCCTTAGTGCCTCTGGCGTTATAATTTCTCCAAGCCCTCACACCATCAATTAAGAAACCCTTGGCTTGAAGGCAAGTGGTGGCATTTCCCACATGCAGCTGATCAAAACCAAAATGTTGAGCAAATTGACTTGGCAAATATGGTTCTAGAAAACACACCTCCTCAAATCGATAACCTAGATGAGACAGACGGATTGTCTTCAACCATATAAAAATAGGTGGGGACAGACGGAGAGATGCTGCTTCTAAGTCCATCAGTTGTGGAGGAAGATTCTCATATCCTGGAGGAGGGGGAACACATTGAAATCTCCAACCAGATCCTCGATTCAAAGCTCGTCTGCATTCTGAAAGTGCGTTTATATTCCAACGAGCATTGGAATAATGCCTGATGAAGTTACCCCCAACTTCACCCATATCAGGGTCCATCAAACTGGGGTGGTGTAGTAATAACCACCCGAACAAATAAGTATATGGCATTTCAGTACGAGGAAAATCCAACCGAGCAGCCTTATCGTGCAGCATAGTATCTATAAAAGAATGCAGTCATGCGTTCAGGCGACAAGTTATAGCTGAAAGAATGTCCATTTTGTGGCCAAATACTAGACACACAGCAGCAAATAATACGCCTCTGTGAAACTTATCGACGGTACTGGCCCCTGGAACTACAAACCGTCGCAGCCATAAAGCAAGAAAACTCACCAATTGTGCTTCCTTTGACATGGGTCTGCCACCATGTCTGAGATAACTCTCAATAGTAGCACCAGCCTTGAAAGGGCGCCAGTCCACATCCAAGATGTTATCTGTATGCTTGTACTTTTCCATCAATTTTTCTATGACACTACGACTGAGCGGTTGGAAGAAACAAGGATCGCAAGCTTGACTCTCGATTATCTTGTCTCAAAGATATGGCCTAAAAAAATGCGGCAACCACTTAGTTGTATAACAAGTCCCTGCAGAAGTGTTTTTGTATTAAATGGAGCATATCTTATAATGGCATAGAAGCTCCTCGAACACAGCCACCATCTGAGGGTTTTCTGTAGAAAGGATATCCAGTTCCTTATTAGTTGGTACATACACTTTATATAGGTTGTTACCTATTGGAAGATGTGAGAGATATTTCATCTCATGAAGTGTAAAACCAATTTCCCCGTGAGGGGTCATGAAGGTACCACTTTTGTTAATGTATCTTTCAATCAGAGCTAAGAACATATGAGCATTTGGGCGAAAGCCGTGAACAGTAGTCCAGATGGCCTCATAAAGTTCTAGTTCAAGAAGTTTATCCTTGAACTGATCTAGATTCCAGATCACTAAGCTGCTCCAACGTTTCATGTTTGGATTGACTAGGCATGTTAAACACATGGCCTGATCTGGGTATCTTTCTTCAGCTTTAGCAAATGTGTTTGCAAAGATGGGCACCCTGATGGGAAGAAGCATCGATGAATCTTCTGGAGGTATACAACTCGGCTACAAACCCCTTAGATGAGAACTGTACCTATCTGAGGTACTGTAAAATAGATCCTTGCTTTGCAGACCCAATTTATAGCTTATTCTTTCAACCTTGACTTGCTGAATCGGAGTCATGTCCCAGGCCATCCGTCGAGGGTAACTGGAGAATTCATATCGGGGCAAGAACAAATGTTTTGACATCTCAGTCAGATATGTAATTATGTCCTTATATTGATAAATACTTTCTTCTTTCTTGGTCTTTGGTTGAGATGTTTTCTTCTCTGCATCTCTAAATAGAAAAGCTGGTTTCTTATAAATTATATTATCTACACTTTCCAAAGGTTCACCATTCATCAGACATAACAAAGTGCTGCTTTCTTGAGCAGTGAGAATGGCCCTTCTGGATTCCGGTACATCATATTGAGGATATGAGACATGAGATAAGTCTTCTTTATATTCTGATACATTGAAAGCTGAAGCATATTTCTCAGCATCAAGGTCTTCTCTGAGATCAACTACAAAAAAGAAGAAGAACAACAAAAAGTTAATCTAAAAAAGATGGAGCAGAATACACAAAGAAAAGATCTATGTTGCACGATATCTATGTTGCGCGACATCTGGTTGCGCAGTACCTGAGTTGTGCGAATTCTGTGTTGCACAACATCGATGGTGTACGACATCTATTTGGAGCGATTTCTATATTGCGTGCAGTATTTGTGTTGCATTACGCAGTATCTGCGTTGCGTAACTTTTGTATTGCGCGTGATTTCAAGTTGCACTACTTTTTTTTGACATACGCATTCGCACAAAATTAGAAAATACAAATTTAAAAATCGCGGAACACAGTTCGTAAAGACGAACAGTATGTGAACAACAACCAAACTCTAAAAAGAGAAGGTGCAAGTTATAAAGTATGACTACACTCTAAAAAGAGGTAGCGCACATTGTGAGATGTACAAATCGGCCAAAACCTTAAAAGAGTCGGTTTATCCAGTCAACGTTCACCTTCGAGTGCCGGGTTGGCTCTTTCAGTTCTTGATGATGGTGGCGCGTGTTGAGGCGCTCTCATTGGTGGTGCACAGGATGAAGACCCAGCAAAGGCCTTTCCCTTGGCAGCGGCAGACTTCTTTGGGGCCATTGACGATCGTTGGGGGAGCTTCGGAAGTTTGGAAGAAGAAGATGAAAGGGTTTAAGAGGATTAACTTTCAATAAAAGTTAAAAGTTCTCTTTAGTCATCTATTTATAGCTTAAAAACTCTTTTCAAAATCGTTGCGCAACTGGCGATTAAAGTTCGGGGTTTTGTGGATTGGCGCAATCCAAACAAAACTAGCATGATTCAAAGTATTTCAAAACATTAAAGTATTTTTATGTTTCAAAAACTTTGAAGGGGGTCTTGTAGAGGCTAAAAATCAAACTTTACCACCCATTAAAGTGTGCGATCATCAGGTGGCGCCAAATCATTATGTTGCGCCAAACCATCAAGTTGCGCAGCATCAAGTTGCGCCAACATCTGGTTGC
The DNA here is from genome assembly GCA_029216955.1 of Iris pallida. Classification (NCBI taxonomy): domain Eukaryota; kingdom Viridiplantae; phylum Streptophyta; class Magnoliopsida; order Asparagales; family Iridaceae; genus Iris; species Iris pallida. The sequence continues at coordinate 5,430,242 of JANAVB010006798.1, read as the reverse complement.
GCAGGAGTCAGGTTGTGCGAGCGCCACGTGGCACACTTCCTCGAGAAGCTATAACGATATCATCATTGCCTGACAAACTGACAACACGGAGATTAAGAAAAATCTATTCGAATCCCGTGCAACGCGGCGCTCGAGAAGATATTGTCAGCATGTAATTAATGCTGACACCCGGTTCGCGCAAGTCATTATGTGGTACAAGAATTAATCAGTACAATATAGAAGACCTAGTCAAAGGCGCCAGTTGTTGAGTTGCGCCCATGTGCAGCCTGGCTAGTTGGTGCCACCTGATCAACTCTTATTTTAAAGCAAGGTAACGTGGTGCACAAGCCACCAACTTTACAGAGCATGCTCACTGTATTGCCTACGACCACCCGCATCTCAATCAAATGATGCCATGTGTCCACAGCAGTTGGTGCAACCGCTCGCACAAGTTGCTACATTGCGCCCACATGCAACCTGATGAAGCTCGTACAAGGTGATTAAAACAGTGTTCAGAACAGAGTGACGTGGTGCACAAGCCACTAACTTCGTAGAATGTGCCCATTACACTGCCCACGACCAAGCGCATATCAATCAAACGATGCCATGCACCCACAGTAGTTGGTGCAACCGCTCGTGCAAGTGAACATGAGGCACGCAACCTGAAGTTCGCGTAACCCAGAATAACTGCTAAACAGTTATTTCAAGAACTCTATAAATAAAGTTTCAAATTAATCTCAAAGCATCAAGAATGATCATAATCTCCTGCTAAAGTGCTGTTGCATTCTCCAGAGGCTCGGGTCATCGATATCACATCGTCCAAGGGATAAAGTGATCGTCTTCTGATCAGATTCCTATAGTTGTACTTCCCCAGAAATCAATTATACTATTGTACTCTTTTTTTTCTAAGTTTGTAATAAAGACTTTTGTTCTTACAAACATGTACGAGTACACCTCAGAGTCCAGCTACCTCAGCTATTTTGCAGAGAACCTGGTGAACAATCTAGAGGCAAGAGACCGAAGATTTAAGAAAAGACTTACCTGAGAGCTTCGCCAGGCGGTCACCATTAGCAAGATGACGATGTATATAGACATCCTTAAGGTTGTTTAGGGAGTAGAGAAGGACATGGACCTGAGGCCCAAGAAGGACAGAGATGACGGCACCAACAGCTACCAGTCCCTACTGAAGAGGACCAACATTCAGGCGAGGCCACCTCAGCATCCAGCACTCCAACATCAACAACATCTTTCTACCCGTGCTCCGGCATCACCGAGACAACAGAGACAGATTTAGACCCACCTTCCTTATGTGTTCTACAAGATACCATGTTGATGAATGTCGTAAGAGATTGGGACAATGCTTAGTTTGTGGATCTGCCACCCATCAAGTGAATGACTGCCCCATAGCCTTTACTCGCCAGGGACCAGCCCCAGAACTGCAACAAGGGGACCCACCTCTCCAGACTCAGCAACCATATGGAGCACAGCCAGAGGGACGAGTCTGTTGGCCCATTGCCTAAATGGTCACACCTGATTTTGATAATCAACGACAACTTAAGTCGATATACAAAATATACGATATGTTACAGGTGTTACAGGTTACTGAATTCAATATCAAAGAACAAACTATGTCTATATCCTGCATCTACAAAAAGCAATCAAATCATCATCCAAACGTAGTTGCATTGGAATTCAGATCGAGTCTTTTTATATTTTCTTCTATAATTTTTACATTATTGAGTCTAGGAAATATAAACTGTGAGATCGATCGGGATATTACTGGCTTAGTTTTTTGTAGTCCACAAAATCCAAAAAGCCTAACCAATCCCACAAAATTCCATATATTCAAATAACCAAAAACCTTATACAATTTGGACCCCAAAAATCTCATTATGCCTAGACAAAATTCGGCAAGAACTCTAACCGAGTTCGGTCCAAGTTCGGTCATAGGATTTTCTAAATTATGTTCCCTCCAAACTGTAAGCAACGTTCGTTTGCGAGATCTTAGCATCCGAACTCAGCCTGAGTTCGGTCAAAAAAAACTATAAATAGTGAAAGATTTTCATATTTCTAATCACTCATTCACTCTTCTCTCTTTCTCTTCCTAAGTGTTTTTCATCGTTCTAAAGCTTTTATATTTTGCCTATACCACTCTTAGCCAAATCCAATAACTTTCTTTTCGATTTAGAGACTTTGGTCTACAGAGTTGTAAAGAGGTCGCAAGTCAGAAAATGTCTCAGTTTTTGTACTCAAGTTTGTTGGAGTTGGTCTGCATTTAATTTACTGTCCCTTACATCTACCGTAGTTTATAATCTGTTAATTTTTAAATGGTGATTATTTTTGCTGCACACATACACACTCTATTCACCCCCCTCTAGAGGTGCTCAACGTTCCTACAATTGGTATTAGAGGAGGTTATATTCTTATATAACACTCTAGAGAGTTATATGGCAGCCATGAAATCAATATTCAACGGTGGAGGGCAATCCACAAATAGAGCCCCACTATTTGATGGAATGAACTACATGTATTGGAAAACACAGATGAGTTTCTTCCTAAAGTCTTTTGACTTTGATCTTTGGTCTATAGTAGTTGACGGTTATAAGAAACCGGTACCTATAGTGATTGAGGGTGCACTTGTAGACAAGCCACACGATAAATACACAGATGAAGAAAAGACAAAGGCTAGTCTAAATGCACGTGCCATCAATGCACTATTCTGTACAATTGACAAGAGAGAGTTTAGTCATGTTTCTACCTGTACTACGTCTCATGATATTTGGAAACTTCTTGAGGTAACTCATGATGGTACCTCCCAAGTAAAAGAATCTAAAATCAGCAGACTAATACAGGAATGTGAATAATTTAAGATAAAATCCGATGAGTCAATTACACAGATGTTTACTCATTTCCTAGATATTACTAATCCTTTGCAATCTCTTGGTAAGGATTACAGTAACCGTGAGAAGATCAGAAAGGTGCTACGGGCTCTAACCAAGAATTGGAACCCAAAGGCAACATCGAACATTGAAGAAAACGATCTCACCATAATGACTCTGGAGACACTTATGGGGAAGCTGATGACCCATGAGTTATACTTGCAAGAATTTGAAGAAGCAACCCCCAAGGAAAAATTTATCATCTTCAAACTACAAACCAAAAGAGTTGCATATAATGATTCTGACGAAGAATCATCCAGTGGTGATGAGCAAGCCCTGCTAGTAAAGAACTTCAGAAATTTTTTAAAGTTTGAGAGATCAAATTGAAAGAAAAAAGACGTCCACAAAATCAATGAAGAAGAAACTATAAGCTTTGGATGCAAGAAGTTAGGGCATTTGAAGAAGGACTATCCACTGTCAAAGAAAAGTAGTCCATATGATAGATCAAGATCAAGCAGGAAAGCTAAAACAGGTCAAAAGTATGCGAATACAAGCATCTGGCATGAAAGTGATACCAGTAAATCAGAGGAAGAAGACAGACCCTATAGTACTGCCAATGTTTGTCTTATGGCATTTGATAATGTATCTTCTAACCCTCTGTATGATGACTTTACTTTCGATGAATTAGAGACATCCTTTAGCGAACTAGTTGAAGAACACAAAAATGTGTTAGACAAGTACAAGCAATCTCACAAAGAGTTAAGGCATGCACAACAGAAGTGGCAAGATTGGCTAATCTTCTCGAAGACATTAAAGAGACATCTGCTATCGGTAATACAGATGAGATAGCCAAGCTTAAAGTAGACTATCATGAGGCTAGCTCACCATCGAAAAGAAAGAAATAGACTGTCAAAATACAAGAACTTTATGACATAGAGAAGAAGAGACACTTAATCACAGAACAAAGACTCGTTGATATGACTACCAAATATGAGGAGTCTTATGCGGTCTCTAAAAAGTTAGAGATCAAGTTAGGCAAATAGGCCATTCCTGCAACACAACCTAAGGTTAGTCCTAATGCTAAGCATATGACTAAGAGGACTAAACCACAGAAAGCACACAAGCAACACGTTAATCATAATTATGCTTTCATATATAGGTTTTCAAAGAAGACACAAATGCATGTCAACACAGAAACAAAGAGCACTTTTTCAAAACTTACTTGCACGAACTGTGGTACTCACGGGCACATATCACAGTATTGTCTAGCAAGAAGGCTTGTTGACAATCAGACACTTGTTTGGATACCTAAAACTAATTAAAATGGACCTTTCAAAAAATGGTACCAAAGGATTCATCTACTCATTTTGTAAGTAGACCCTCAACCCTCTCATATTAGAAGCAAGTGGATCCTCGATAGCAGATGTTCACAGCTCATGACTGATGATGCATCTTTGTTTACTATGCTATCGATGAAGAAAGAAGGATAGTTTCCTTCAGAAATAACTTGAGAGGTGATATAATTGGAAATAACACTGTTGGTATGTCTCCTTACCCAGTAATAAAAGACGTTTGTCTAGTTACGAAGTTGAAATATAACCTACTGAGCATCATAATGGTTATGGTATCAACTTTGTAAAACACAAATGCTCTAAATATGAAATATCATCTGGTAATCCCATATATGAAGGGATTAGGGAAGACAACATTTATGTTTTCTTTTTAGAAAGTAATAACAACGCATGAAGGTGCCTAGTAGCAAATCAAGATGAAAGCTGACTATGGCATATGAGGCTAGGACATGCCAATATGGATACTATCTCACGGCTATACACCAAAAAGTTAGTAAAAGGACTCACCAAAATCACATTCAAGAGAGACCGGGTATGTGCTGACTGTGAAAAAAAAGGCAACTAGGTCAACTTTTAAAGCCATCAACGCTGTAAGTACTTCTAGACCCTTGCAGTTAATTCACATGGATTTGTTTAGTCCTAGTAGAGTTGTTAGACTTGGCAGTAAGCTCTACGCCTTTGTGATTGTTGACGATTTCTTTCGTTATACATGGTTTACTTTTTACCAAATAAAAGTGATACTATTTTTATATTTCAGATATTTTATAAAAAGGTATAAAATGAAAAAGGCTTCATTATTATTCGTATCTGAAATGATCATGGTAGCAAATTCGTAAATGCTGATTTCAAAATTTTTTGTGATGATAGTGGATATTACCACGAGTTTTTTTGTCATAGAACTCTCCAATAGAACGGTGTTGTGGAGCGGAAGAATCGTACTCTAAGCAGATGGCTAGAGTCATGCTAAATCAGCATAATCTTCCTAAATATTTTTGGGCAGAAGCTGTTAGTACAGCCTGCCATGTTTTAAATAGGGTGCTAATTTGACATATCTTGAAGAAAATACCATATGAGCTGTAGTTTGTAAGGATTCCAAACATTTATATTTTAAAGTTTTTGGATGTCGCTGTTTTATCCTGAACACCAAGGACAACTTGGGTAAGTTTAACTCTAAAGCAAATAAAGAGATATTTCTCAGATATGCTGCTAAGAGTAAGGGATATAAAGTTTTCAATAAAAGATCTATGATTGTTGAAGAATCTATTAACGTCACCTTTGATGAGCTCAATAGTCACAGATCTAGCGACAGTGATAATGAAGATGCACAGATTAAATCCAAGTCATGTAAAGATACTGCTACCAGAGAGAGCCCTGTGGAAGGTCTAACAAAGATGTTCAAATCTTGGAAGTTCTTGCCAGACCATCGAGAGACGCTTATCATAGGTGATGTATCAAAAGGTATAAGTACACGTTCTTTTATTAAAGACACTGATATAGTAGCTAATGTAGCTTTTATATCTCAAGTAAAACCTAAGACAGTAGCAGATGCATTTAATGATGAATTTTGGATTGATTCCATGTAAGCATAACTTAATCAATTTGAGATTAACCAAGTTTGGAAAATTGTTCCTGAACCTATTGGTCAATCTATAATTGGTACCAAATGGGTGTTCTGAAATAAGTTAAGTGAGGATGGGCAAGTTCTACGCAACAAAGCACGTCTAATAGCATAAGGTTATAATAAAAAAGAAGGTATTGATTATGACGAGACATATGCTCCTATTGCTAGACTAGAAGCTATCCGCATGTTTTATGCATGTACATATTTTCATAATTTTAAACTATTTCAAATGGACGTGAAATGTGCTTTTTTAAATAGATTTTTGAAAGAAGAAGTTTTTGTGAAACAACCTCCTCGATTTGAAGATTTTCAAAAACCCATTCACGTCTTCAAACTTGGAAACACACTCTATGGACTCAAACAAGCACCTCGTGCTTGATGTGAACGCCTAAGTACCTTTTTACTTGAAAGTGGATTTTTAAAAGAAAGAGTTGATACTACTTTATTTATCAAGTCTTCAGATGATGATATTCTTCTTGTGCAAATTTATGTAGACGACATCATTTTTGGTTCTACTAACGAAAAACTTTGTCTGCTAAGTGTATGCAGAGTGAGTTTGAAATGAGTATGATGGGAAAGCTAAACTACTTCCTAGGACTCTAGATCAAACAACACTCACAAGGAACATTCATCAACCAAGCTAAGTATACGAAGGATTTACTGAAGAAATATGACTTCGACAACGTAAAGCCTATCGGCATCAACCCGGTTTGACATTGATGAAAGTGGTAAACCACTCGACCAGCGTAAGTATCAAGGTATGATTGGTAGTTCATTATATTTAACTGATAGTCGCCCTGATATCATGTTTAGCGTTTGCATCTGTGCTAGATATCAAGGTAATCCTAAGGAATCATACTTATGCGCCGTTAAGCATATCTTTCGATACCTTAAGGAAACTTCTACAGTCGGCTTGTGGTATCCCAAAACTACATCTTTTGACTTAATCGATTATTCAGATACAAATTTTGTAGGATGCAAAGTAGAATGTAAAAATACCAGCGGTACGTGTCATTTCCTAGAAAAAGCTTTAGTCTCCTGATTTAGCAAAAAAGTAAAATTCTGTAGCGCTATCAACGACTGAGGCTGAGTATATCGCCGCAGGACACTATTGTGCTCAAATTTTATGGATGAAGCAACCCTAGAAGAATACAATCTGTACTTCTTTAAGATCCCATATATTGTGATAACACTTGCACGATTAATTTGACTAAGAACTCTTTTTGTCATTCACTCACGAAGCACATAAAGATCCGTCATCACTTTTTACGTGGTCACCAACAACATGAGGATATTTGCTTAGAATTCATTGGCATAGATCATTAATTAGCAGATATTTTCACAAAATCGCTGGCTGAAGACCATTTCAATTATCTGCAACGTGAACTAGGCATACTTGATTTTTCAGATTCATAATGCATTATGTTTAACAAAATTCTTACAACTTGAGATTTTGATATTTATTAATTGAAGTTATTTTGGGTACAAGCCAAAATGACCCTTCTGTCAAAAAGACGTAAAAGTCTAAGAGACACGGTGCCAAGTGTCTTCGGACTACCGCTAGTAGGGATCCGTCCCCTACAGCTAATTCAAAGTAATGAATATTATTGAATTAAAGAATTAAAGGTTATTAAGTCTATTTATTATTCATTATGCATAAAATGAAATAGAAATACAAGTGGCCAAACTCTGTCGAAACTCGGACCGAGTTCAGTTGGCGTTGGTTCAAATTTCTAGAATAGCACAGCCAACCCTAGCCCCTTTATAAACCCTTCTTCTTCCTCTTATTTCTTCCATCCGAGCACCAAAAACTCCACAAAAAATCCATCCTTCATATCCTCCAAGCTTCCTTCCTCCTTTCTTCTTAGGTCTACGAAGCCCAAAAAGGTGATATTCTCTATTTTTCTATTCTTTTTAAGGTATATCTTCTTCCTTCTCCTTTGTCAATTATATGGCTCCTAAAATCTTCAAAAGAAAGAAAGTAGATTCTGCGACGGGTTCATCTTCGACCTCTGAATACGAACCCGTCAACGTGTTCAGTCCTGCTCGCCCTACTGGCGAAGAGGAATATGATGCGACTTTATTTCTATGTTTGGGAATAGTGGATTTTGGTTTGATGCTTTTCGCTATTGAAAAATTTGCCCCGGGCGATGTGCCAACTTTACTATTTTCTCGGAGTACGCGTCGACTTTTAAAAACTTAAGTCTCCGAGATTTCTTTGAAACTTTTGATAATATCTATGGTAATGTCGTTCATATGTTTTACTACAACATATGAATAAAACCCGACGATGGCATCTATTCTTACGTCGGCAGAAAAGAACCTGAACTCAACTCGACCGACATTAGTGAATATTTTCATATGCTTGACGTCGGCAAAACTTTAGTTGAAATTCAAAAATTTCAATTTTCCAAAGAAGTTTCTCTTGATTCTATTAAGGCTGTAGTATGTCATCCTAACCCAGTCCCTCGGGGCAGTAGGTTGTATGCAAAACTCATTAATCAAAACTTTTATGAGTTGCATCGTTTTATCTATTCTATTTTGCTCCCTAAAAAGGGATCTACTGATGAGATTACCTTTCTTGAGATGTTTGCCATGTACCACATTCAATTCGGTGTTCCTTTCTCTATCTCCAAGGCATTTATGGCTTGGATGATTGGTTCTAGGGGCTGATCCAGACGCTCCTGCCCCTGCCCCTGCTGCTCCTGCTCCAAGATTTGATCCTTAGTTCTATCAACACTTTGATAATTTTGTCACCCTTTCTGGACAACGTCATCCAAGTTTCGTCGATGCTGAGTTCTGCCATACCTCACAGGCTCAGGTCTTGAGGAACAACATTGCTGATCTATACTGGAGTTTGGCGTATTACCCTTCATCTCCTATATCGATGATCCATCGTCCTGGCTTCGATGGAACGAGGTTTGATGATCCGACCACTTTCAGATACTTAGATTAGACTACTGCTTACTTTGATCCTCAGCCGCCTGCTCATCCAGCCGATGTTGATGCTCAGATGTGATATAAGCTTTCAGTTTAGAGTTTTGAGATTTTATTTTGCTAGTGATGGTCTATGTAGTTGCACTTTGTAGCAGTCCAAACTTTTACAGTTGGACTTTTTATATAATAATTTTAGCAGTCATAAAATCTGTTAGTTATGACTTTATGCTTTTTGGACTTTAGTTGTATCTTCTTAATATTCTAGTTGATCCAATATGAGTTTTAGTTCATTTACACTGCTAATAATTCTACTGTGTTATGACTTGCTTAATGTGGATATTACTATTTTTCTTTTCTTGTCTGTATAAAATTGTTGGCTTCACATATTGCGGAAGAGCTACACATTTTGCGTACATGATAAAGGGGGAGTGTCACGACCCGCACCCTAGAATAAGGGCACGAGAAGTGGGTACGTCCAGCCTACGCCGCAGTGTCGGCGGTAGAACGCTGTCCTAGGTCTCATGCATCTAACAGTATAAGGCTAAACAGTTTATACTCCCCGAATGGGGGTGACATAGCAGATACAGACTCAATCACATCTAAGGTAGAGCATGATAAGGATAGATAAAACATGAAATCCGAAAGAGGTACAATAGAGAGAAATCTAAGTGTCTAAGATACACAAATCCAGAAATACATCTCAAATCTCAAAACTCAGATACAGTAATCCATAAAGTAAATTCAACTCCAGACAATTGAAATAACTATCTAAGCAACCTCTAATGTGTCTCCTCTAGGCTAGCAGGCAACCTCCAGCTATCTGTAAAATTTATCAACAGGTCCAGTCAGGACGGGAACGAGCACATATCTCTAAAGCAGTTCATAGCAGGTTAGGAGTATAAATCATGCAATAGAGTAAAATACAGGAAGTGCTGAATAGGAAGTACGAGTAAACAGGATATATTTTGTAACTAAAAGTAAATACATGATAGTAGTGACTGTAAGTGGCTACGTGATTTAGAGCACAATGGTTATGTAAACGGCTTGGGGGCACATGAATACAAATAAGGAGGCACATGAATACAGCTACTGGGTATAGTGATCACATAACCAATTCTACTCACCCCACCCCAATCAATACACAAGGATCCGTTCAAGTTATGTTATAAGCACATGAATACAGCTAAGATACGTGAACTCATGTAATGAGTAGTACATGAGGCACATGATAAGCACATAAAAGCACATGAAAGCACAAGAAGCACATGAAGCACATGAGAACATGTAAAAACATGAACTAGTACGAGTACAAGGAGTACCTAATGCACATGATAAAGTACATGAACATGAAATATCCGATGCACCCGTAGAGGGATAACATCTCAGGAAAGGATCCATATAGTACTAATCTGTGAAGATACGTGTCCGCATCAAGTAGAGTAATCTAGAGCAAGAATATAATCCAGATAAGTATAAAAAGATCAGAGAATGTACTCGCCTCGATAACCTGAACAGCTGATAAGTATAGGGGTCCAACTGAAGCCACAGAGTCCTATTTAAAGCAACACAGGTTACAAGGTGTTCAAGTTGTAATAAATAAAACTCTACAAGCAATCTATATTATCCTAGATTCTTCTAAGTCAAAACAACTCTAGGTCAACTCCGGTCAATAATCTAGTCAAACTAGGTCAAGTGTTGACTTATAGTTGACTTTGGGCCAACTGGTCAACTCTGGTCAAACATGGCTAATTCTAGTCTAATTATTAAAGATATAAAGTGTACTTCGTTATTCGTACGTCGAAACTTACGACACGCAAATCGAGATAAGATGATTAACGGTAAAGTTAATAATCTCATGATAGTGATCCACGTATCCATCTTGTCAATTTCAGCGATGTGAGATCACTGGAATTGACTGAGCTCAGTTTCGTTGTACTAATCCCGAAATTCGAACATTATAAGAAATAATTATTAATAAATTATAAAAAGGTTAAACTCAAAGAAACTATCAACAAACATTGTCGGACGATAAAATAAACATCGCCAACGTGTCCAAAATGGTCAAATTAGCTAGGATAGCCTACCATTCGGTCCAATTTGGACACAAGGGCAAAAAGGTAATTTCGGGTCAAAACGGTGTCCATGTCGGAGCCGTTTTGCACCGAAAGACGTGCAAGAAAATAAGTTTATAAAATATAGCAAATTATATGTCCACGAAATCACAATGACGATACGAACCCAACGGTATATCCGGAATTGGATTCCGTTGACCCGATCTCAATTTGGTCCGTTGACCAGAACTTAGAATTCCGGTTTACACAAAAATGCGTGCCAGAGCCAATGTTCTCAAAACTCAGCAAACTATATGTCAACGAGTCCAGAATGATGATACGAACTCAACGGTATATCCGGAATTGGATTCCGATGAGCCGATCTCAAAATGACCCGTTGACCCGGATATTAGTATCTGACTTGCACCGAAATGCGTGTCCGATCCAATGTCCACCAAAACCTAGCAAATTATATGTCAACGAGTCCAGAATGATGACACGAACTCAACGGTATATCCGGAATTGGATTCCGATGAGCCGGCGTCAAAAAGTCCCGTTGACCCAGAATGTAGGACCCACTTTGTACCGAAAAACATGCCAGGGCCCACGTTCTCCAAATCTAATAAATTTTATTTGAAAACATGCCAGAACGACACCACGAGTCTACTGGTGGTGTCAGAAATGAAATCTGGAGTCCCGTGTTCAAAAATAGAATTTTACAAGTTGGAAATTATGAATTCGGACGGCCAACTTTGGCGTCGAATTCAACCAATCAAACAAGCTCACAATGAAACGAAACTGGAGGGATAGCAAGAGGGTTATACCAGCTTCGCACAGGAACTGGTAGCACGCCAAACGTAGCTGCGGTGGAGGAGATAGAAGCTGATGAAGTTGGCCCCACGAAACTGTCCAAATTTAATACAATTTAAACGGTCAACTTGGTGGCCGGTTTTGATGTATCAAACGATAAAATTAACGGACGAAAATTGACGGGAATGAAGGTGGATATACCAAAATTGTAACGGAGCGAAGAAATCGCCGATCCAACGGTCGAATTTCCAGAAAAACGTGTGCGAAGTCGCTGCAACGGAGCGCCAAAATGAACTCGATTCCGCGCGCGTCACGACGGGACGTCGTGCAAAACGCACGAATCGCCTCGACGGCGCATCCCGGAGGACGGTGGCCGTCAGGGGAGGACTCGCCGGAGTAGGGCACACCCATAGCGAGCCACGACGGCCTACGCGGCGGTGCGGAGGCGCACGACGTCGGCCCGCGCGCGCGCGCGTGTGTGCGCCTGTGCGGCTGTGCACTCCTGCTGCCGCGCGCTGGTGGCCGACGAAGCGGCGGCGGGGACTGCGCGGCCAAGGGCCGGCGGCTCGGCGAGATGGGGGTGGCCGTACGACGGTGGAGGATGTGGTGATGGCTGCAGTTGGTGGTGGTCTCGGGCCGAATGGAGGAGAGGAGGAGAGAAGGAGGAGGGGGAGATTGGTGCGGTGATTGCCGGCCATGGCCGACCAGGGTGGCCGAAGCCATGGCTAGGGGAGGTCGGGTTTGCCATGGAGAGAGGAGGTGGTGAGCCATGGTGGTGGTGTCGGGTGTTATTGTGTTTTGTTGCTGTTGTTGTTTTGTTTGCTTTGTGTGGGAGTAGTTTATGGAAGGAGAGAGAGAGGATGATAATAATGATTGATAGGGAGAGAGAGAAAGGTGCTCTCCTAGAATTTAGGGCCGGCACATATTGGGGAGGGGGCTGTGTGAATGTAAGGAGAATAAATGGTGAGGATTAGATGGAATAATCCAAAGGCTAGGATTAAATTAGTTAAAAATAGGTCATTCCAAAGGATTTTAATATCAAAAGAATTTTCTATTAAATATGAAAAAATAGGTAGAAGAGTACTTGGTATTTTTGGGCAAGAAAATATGAGGGTGTCGTGATGGAGAATAACATGGAGCTGGGCTGGACTCGGTGGAGCCGGATTGGGTCAAAAATCAGACATGATGCAATAATAGAATAAAAATAGGTGTTGATGATCATGGGTAAATAAGTAGCACATTGGGATTCCAATAAATGGGACACAAGTATCGGACGGGTAGTATGCTCAATGTGGGCCATGTCCATAATTGGGGCTGACAGGTTTTGGTCGACAGGGACCCACAAATCAAGTTGGAAAATGAATGTGACGTCGTGGAGTGAAATAAAATCGGGTCACGTGTCAGGAAAGTTGTGCGAGGCAAATGGAGCACAAAATGGCGTGTCTGAGTGGGACACGAAGGTCAAGGGTGAAGAGCGTCTCGAGTAGATCATCAATGAGAAGTTGGTTTCAAGAAACTGACTGGTCTTGCGCTCTCAATTTAAAAGTCACGGTAACGTGCTGAAAATGATCAAGAAAAAGAGTGGGAAAAATAATTAATAATCAACTGGTCTAATTTGACCCGAAGTTCAGCGAAGCAAAAAGAGTACAAGGGAACAAGTTTGGATGGGACACTATATACCGTCATGAAGGTAATCATGTCCACTCCAAAACTCGTGAAGAAGATTTCCAGAGTTGAACATCCCTGACACTCCAAATATCAATGGCACGGGAAAGTACACTTAAAGATAAATAACAGAATAAATTATTTATTAAAACTAAATCAATCAGAAAATTTTTAAAAAAATCAACCCGAAATTCAGGGTGCTCACATCCTGCCCACCTTATAAAAATTTTGTCCTCGAAATTAAAATGTTCGTACTCCTTCTAGGTCAAACCCCCACAATCAAATCCCAGAACTTAAATAAAACATACCATCAAAAAGGACGGCATACAAGGTTATGGCATACGGTGGTAGTGAAAGTCTCATCTAGGTATACTAGTCATGCTAACTGAATCGGTTATAGGGTATCAAAATACACAAGCAATCTAGGGTGCTAAGCTAGAAAGATACAGAAATAACAAATCATCAAAACGGTAAGGCAGTCTACCATCCTACATGAAACTGGTACTCATAAAAAAAAAGTAAAGATAACTACCAATTATCCATAAAGGGGTATTATTCAAAAATCAAAATCAGAAGTAAAAAAAATGAAAGTCAATTGCATGGAAATCAAATCACAATATATATATTAAGAATATTTAGTTTCGATACGATCTAAGTTGATCAAACTGGGGAAATCAAGATTGGGCAATATGGAGGACAGTTCAACAAAGTCTGAGAACAAGCATACAAGGATGAAGATTCAGGTCACAATCAATTTTAATTCAATTGAGTACAACCCAAGATATAAATATGATAAGAAAAGGTGATCGAAGTCGATTTGGTCGTGATTAAGGAAACTAGGATTTAAAGATATTGAAAAGCCCTTTTGAGAAAAACAGGAAAAGATTTCATACGAAGTCAGCAAATCATCTCTCTAATACTATCAGTTTACCATTTGCCAATAATATTTTCTCACAAATTCCAGTATGAAAATTAACCCTCATGTGGCTATCATCGAAATTTTATAACCTTCAGTCATCTAAATTTTTACCATGATCACCATAGAAAAAAATTTCAAACTTCTAAAACATTTTCCATGAAGTATACCCCTCTTATTTAGGAGTCGACACTTATTCATTTAATCAAATTTCCAAATTCCTTCACCTTGTTCTAAATTAATCCGAACCTCTAAATCCAGTTTATGAAATCCTTGTACTTATTTAAGTCAAGTCTCGTATTTACTAAACTCCAATACCACTATGCCACACAAAATTTTTATTCTTGTTTATAAATCAACCTTCATATTTTCTTCAACGTTCACCTTCAAATGTTATCCTTTTGAATTCCACAATTTCTCCCAATCATCTAAAAATAATTCCTATAGCTTAAAATTCTTGTGTTCTCCCTGTCTCTAGTCACCCTCTTACAATATCTAGTTCAACTTCGCATGATCATAGAATACAATTAAATCCTTCTTTCCATCTCTAAATTTCTACATAGCCTTGTAATAGTTCCCAAGAATCAATAACTAAGATTTTCTAAGTTCTCAAAACTAGGTTGACCTCTGATATCCTCATTAGTTTTTTTTTTGAAATACATCCATGAATTTCTCGTAACCCAATTTTCTGCGATTGTTTCCAAATTGATAATATTTATCACTCGATTCCATTCTAAACTTTTACCACATCTCCCTCTCAATTTTTTTCCATATTTGACACCCAACATTCTGATTCCTACAATTCATTCTATGATAAGCATTTACGTCATTTTCGTACTAGATGATTTACGTCACTTCCTCAACATTTCTCAGGCAAAATGATATAAAGATTCAAGAGTTTTCAAGGTATAGCTGACAGAATTATATACGAGACAGGGAATTGATGTAATCAGGACAGGTATATAAGACAAGGAATGATGGAAATAAAATATTGGCAGGAAGAGAATGATAATAGAATCTGTTTTGCTTATCTGTTTAAAAGAGGAACCCATTTTGAAATCAGAGCTATAGTATCAAATCCAAATAAGGTCTAGCAAAATCATCGATTCATTGCTTTAAGAAGAAATTCATTTTGGTAAGAAGTTACACAAGGTTTATAAAAACAGCTAAAGCTACTACTAAGTTAAATAATGAGAAACAACACAAAACAAAAATTCTTTCCCTTTTTTTTGAAAGATTGAACAAAAGTAGTGAAAACATGTTCAAAAACATTTAAGGTACAATCTGATAATCATATGCGTCTATCCAAAATCATGGTACTCTAAATCCTCGTCATACTAGTAAGCAAGGCTACGATAATCACAAAGTCCTCGACTTAGGCACATACATCTAGAATCGTGGTATTTAACATTTTCGCGATGCCGCTAGCTTGGCTGCAAAAACCTTAAATTCTTACACCCAAGAAATATATCCAAAGCCAGACTATATGTCCTCACCATGCTGGCTAATGTGACTATAGAAGACTAGATTCCAAACTTAGATGACCTAGCCCATATAATTTTATCTTGACAAAAATTAAGTTAAATCAACAATGAATACTTAAAAATCAAATTTATCAACGAACATCAAGATTCAAAAATGAACAAAAATCCTTCAAATCATATAAATATAAACTCGGATGCTACAGCTAACATCAAGATTCAAAATTCAACAATCTTCAATCAAATTAATAAATACAAACTCAAATTCAACAATAATCCATCAAAATCAAATTCGACAATAGAAAATAAAGATAAATCAAATCAAGGAAAAGAGAGTTTTTAAATCGAAGTTAAATAAGATTCTCAAGGGTCGTCCCAGGAATCTCTCAAGGGATCCTAGCTGTGATTGAGTATCTTCAAAATATATCCTAATCCTATTGCAGGCTGTAGTGGTACTCTAGTTCGAATACCACTACTCAAACTCGACCTGCATGGGCCACCACTAAAAATGTGTCACGACCCGCACCCTAGAATAAGGGCACGAGAAGTGGGTACGTCCAGCCTACGCCGCAGTGTCGGCGGTAGAACGCTGTCCTAGGTCTAATGCATCTAACAGTATATGGCTAAACAGTTTATACTCCCCGAATGGGGGTGACATAGCAGATACAGACTCAATCACATCTAAGGTAGAGCATAATAAGGATAGATAAAACATAAAATCCGAAAGAGGTACAACAGAGAGAAATCTAAGTGTCTAAGATACACAAATCCAGAAATACATCTCAAATCTCAAAACTCAGATACAGTAATCCATAAAGTAAATTCAACTCCAGACAATTGAAATAACTATCTAAGCAACCTCTAATGTGTCTCCTCTAGGCTAGCAGGCAACCTCCAGCTATCTGTAAAATTTATCAACAGGTCCAGTCAGGACGGAAACGAGCACATATCTCTAAAATAGTTCATAGCAGGTTAGGAGTATAAATCATGCAATAGAGTAAAATACAGGAAGTGCTGAATAGGAAGTACGAGTAAACAGGAGATATTTTGTATTTGAAAGTAAATACATGATAGTAGAGACTGTAAGTGGCTACGTGATTTAGAGCACAATGGTTATGTAAACGGCTTGGGGACACATGAATACAAATAAGGAGGCACATGAATACAGCTACTGGGGATAGTGATCACATAACCAATTCTACTCACCCCGCCCTAATCAATACACAAGGATCCGTTCAAGTTATGTTATAAGCATATGAATACAGCTAAGATACATGAACTCATATAATGAGTAGTACATGAGGCACATGATAAGCACATGAAAGCACATGAAAGCACATGAAGCACATGAGAATATGTAAAAACATGAACTAGTACGAGTACAAGGAGTACCTGATGCACATGATAAAGTATATGAACATGAAATACCCGATGCACCCGTCTCAGGAAAGGATCCATATAGTACTAATCCGTGAAGATACGTGTCAGCATCAAGTAGAGTAATCTAGAGCAAGAATATAATCCAGATAAGTATGAAAAGATCAGAGAATGTACTCGCCTCGATAACCTGAACAGCTGATAAGTATAGGGGTCCAACTGAAGCCACAGAGTCCTATTTAAAGCAACATAGGTTACAAAGTGTTCAAGTTGTAATAAATAAAACTCTACAAGCAATCTATATTATCCTAGATTCTTCTAAGTCAAAACAACTCTAGGTCAACTCCGATCAATAATCTAGTCAAACTAGGTCAAGTGTTGACTTATAGTTGACTTTGGGTCAACTAGTCAACTCTGGTCAAACTGGGTTAATTCTAGTCTAATTATTAAAGATATAAAGTGTACTTCGTTATTCGTACGTCGAAACTTACGACACGCAAATCGAGATAAGATGATTAACGATAAAGTTAATAATCTTATGATAGTGATCCACGTATCCATCTTGTCAATTTCAACGATGTGAGATCACTGGAATTGACTGAGCTCAGTTTCGTTGTACTAATCTCGAAATACGAACATTATAAGAAATAATTATTAATAAATTATAAAAAGGTTAAACTCAAAGAAACTATCAACAAACATTGTCGGACGATAAAATAAACATCGCCAACGTGTCCAGAATGGTCAAATTAGCTAGGATAGCCTACCCTTCGGACCAATTTCGACACAAGGGCAAAAAGGTAATTTCGGGTCAAAACGGTGTTCGTGTCGGAGCCATTTTGCACCGAAAGACGTGTAAGAAAACAAGTCTATAAAATATAGCAAATTATATGTCCACGAAACCAGAATGACGATACGAACCCAACGATATATCCGGAATTGGATTCCGTTGACCCGATCTCAATTTGGTCTGTTGACCAGAACTTGGAATTTCGGTTTACACGAAAATACGTGCCGGAGCTAATGTTCTCAAAACTCAGCAAACTATATGTCAACGAGTCCAGAATGACGATACGAACTCAACGGTATATCCGGAATTGGATTCCGATGAGCCGATCTCAAAATGACCCGTTGACCCGGATATTGGTATCTGACTTGCACCGAAATGCGTGTCCGATCCAATGTCCACCAAAACCTAGCAAATTATATGTCAACGAGTCCAAAATGATGACACGAACTCAACGGTATATCCGAAATTGGATTCTGATGAGCCGGCGTCAAAAAGTCCCGTTGACCCAGAATGTGGGATCCACTTTGCACCAAAAAATGTGTCAGGGCCCACGTTCTCCAAATCTAACAAATTTTATATGAAAACATGCCAGAACGACGCCACGAGTCTACTGGTGGTGTCAGAAATGAAATCTGGAGTCCCGTGTTCAAAAATAGAATTTTACAAGTTGGAAATTATGAATTCGGACGGCCAACTTTGGCATCGAATTCAACTAATCAAACAAGCTCACAATGAAACGAAACTGGAGGGGTAGCAAGAGGGTTATACCAGCTTCGCACAGGAACTGGTAGCATGCCAAATGGAGCTGCGGTGGAGGAGATACAAGCTGACGAAGTTGGCCCCGCGAAACTGTCCAAATTTAATACAATTTAAACGGTCAACTTGGTGGCCGATTTTGATGTATCAAACGATAAAATTAACAGACAAAAATTGACAGGGATGAAGGTGGATATAACGAGATTGTGACGGAGCGAAGAAATCGCAGATCCAACGGTCGGATTTCCAGGAAAATGCGTACGAAGTTGCTGCGACGGAGCGCCAAAATGAACTCGATTCCGCGCGCGTCACGACGGAACGTCGTACAAAAAGCACGAATCGCCTCGACGGCACGTCCCGAAGGACGGTGGCCGTCAGGGGAGGACTCGTCGGAGTAAGGCGCACCCACGGCGAGCCACGGCGGCCCACGCTGCGGTACGGCGGCACACGACGGCGGCCCGCGCGCGCGCGTGTGCGCGCCTGTACGGCTGTGCACTGCTGCTACCGCGTGCTGGTGGCCGGCGAAGCGGCGGCGGGGACTGCACGACCAAGGGCCGACGGCGCGGCGAGATAGGGGTTACCGTGCGACGGTGGAGGAGGTGGTGATGGCTGCGGTTGGTGGTGGTCTCGGGCCGAATGGAGGAGAGGAGGAGAGAAAGAGGAGGGGGAGATTGGTGCGATGATGGCCGGCCACGGCCGACCAGGGTAGCCGGAGCCATGGCCAGGGGAGGTCGAGTTTGCCATGGAGAGAGGAGGTGGTGAGCCATGGTGGTGGTATCGGGTGTTATTGTGTTTTGTTGCTGTTGTTGTTTTGTTTGCTTTGTGTGGGAATAGTTTATAGAAGGAGAGAGAGGATGATAATAATGAATGATAGGGAGAGAGAGAAAGGTGCTCTCCTAGAATTTAGGGCCGGCACATATTGGGGAGGGGGCTGTGTGAATGTAAGGAGAATAAATGGTGAGGATTAGATGGAATAATCCAAAGGCTAGGATTAAATTAGTTAAAAATAGGTCATTCCAAAGGATTTTAATATCAAAAGAATTTTCTATTAAATATGAAAAAATAGGTAGAAGAGTACTTGGTATTTTTGGGCAAGAAAATATAAGGATGTCGTGATTGAGAATAACATGGAGCTGGGCTGGACTCGGTGGAGCCGGATTGGGTCAAAAATCAGACATGATGCAATAATAGAATAAAAATAGGTGTTGATGATCATGGGTAAATAAGTAGCACATGGGGATTCTAATAAATGGGACACAAGTGTCGGACGGGTAGTAGGCTCAATGTGGGCCATGTCCATAATTGGGGCTGACAGGTTTTGGTCGACAGGAGACCCACAAATCAAGTTGGAAAATGAATATGACGCCGTGGAGTGAAATAAAATCGGGTCACGTGGCAGGAAAGTTATGCAAAACAAATAGAGCACAAAATGGCGTGTCTGAGTGGGACACGAACGTTAAGGGTGAAGAGCATCTCGAGTAGATCATCAATGAGAAGTTGGTTTCAAGAAACTGACTGGTCTTGCGCTCCCAATTTAAAAGTCACGGTAACGTGCTGAAAATGATCAAGGAAAAGAGTGGGAAAAATAATTAATAATCAACTGGTCTAATTTGACCCGAAGTTCAGCGAAGAAAAAAGAGTACAAGGGAACAAGTTTGGATGGGACACTATATACCGTCATGAAAGTAATCATGTCCACTTCAAAACTCGTGAAGAAGATTTCCAGAGTTGAACATCCCTGACACTCCAAATATCAATGGCACGGGAAAGTACACTTGAAGATAAATAACAGAATAAATTATTTATTGAAACTAAATCAATCAAAAAAATTTAAAAAAAATCAACCCGAAATTCAGGGTGCTCACAGGGAGAAGAGCTATACACAAAATCAAAATGACAAAAATTCAAATTCCATATTTCTACGACAAGTCAGGTATATCATTTCAAAGTTACATCTTAGTTACATTTTGGTATATACTCCAGTTTGTCAATTATCAAAACGGGGGAGTGTTGGCCCATTGCCTACACACCTGATTTTGATAATCGACGACAACTTAAGTCAATACGCAAAATATACGATATGCTACAGGTGTTACAGGTTACTGAAACCAATATCAAAGAATAAACTATGTCTACATCCTGTATCTACAAAGAGCAATCAAATCATCATCCAAAAGAAATTGCATTAGAATCCAGATCGAGTCTTTTTATATTTTCTTCTGTAATTTTTACTTTATTGAGTCTAGGAAATATAAAATGTGAGATTGATCAGGATATTATTGGCTTAGATTTTCTTAGTCCATAAAATCCAAAAAGCCTACCCAATCCCACAAAATTTTACATATTCAAATAACCAAAAATCCTATGCAATTTGGACCCCAAAAATTCTATTCTACCTAGACAGAATTCGGCTAGAACTCTGACCGAGTTCGGTCATGGGATTTTTGAAATTCTGTTTCCTCCAAATCTGCAGGCAACCTTCATTTGCGAGATCTTAGCATCCGAACTCAGCCCGAACTCTGCCCGAGTTCGGTCAGAAAAAATAATAAAGAAGAATTTTCACATTTTTAATCACTCATTCACTCTTCTCTCTATCTCTTCCAAAGTGTTTTTCATCATTCTAAAGCTTTCATATTTTGCCTATACCACTCTTTGCCAAAGCCAGTAACATTCTGTTCGATTTAGAGTACAGAGTTGTAAAGAGGTCACAAGTCAAAAAACATTTCAGTTTTCGTACTCAAGTATGTTGGAGTTGATCGTGCGCTCGTCACCAAGCACGGTGTTGTGAAGTCAATAATGCACTTGTCGTCGAGCACGATGTTGTATAGAGACGACAAGCTCTCATTTAGCTTATAAATAGTGGATTAACATCGGACAAGAGTACTCGCGATTGGATTAGTTTTCTCAGAGGAAAATCAGTATATATCATGGTTTTTACTAAGTTTGATCTTCTATCTCTTGATTACTGTATTTAATTTACTGTCTCTTACATCTGCCTTAGTTTATAATCTGTTATTTTTTTAAGTGGTGATTATTTTTGATGCACACACACACACTCTCTATTTACCCCTCCTAGAGGTGCTCAACAGTCCTTTAGAGTCTACCTCATGACAGCTGTAGAAGTGGAGACTATTTTGATTTCGGAGGAGTACCAAAGACCGGAGGCATTCTTGTATGGTTCGAGAAGACCATGGATCGTTATATTTCTTTATATTTTCTTTTGCATCTAGACTTTTCTAAGACTTGTTTGTTTCCTATTCGGGACTTGTTTCTATAATTCTCATCATAGTACCAAATAAAATCCTTGTTCAATCTTTTGTTGCCGCTTAGTATCTAATAAAATATCTAGGATGAAATTTTTCTAAGATGGGTAGATTTATAACACCCTTGAACCAAATATTTTGAGTTTTAGAAAATTTTCCTAAAAATTTCATTTGAGGGTATAATATTGTTTCATATATAAAATATAGTTTTATTTAACTAAGCTATTCTTTTAAATTAATTTTTGTATTATAATTCTCTGTGGGAAAATCATGATTTCTTTTATAAACCTAATTTAGGAAATTAATTTTGGTTAATTCTGTTCTAGCCAACTATAGTTATTAGTTATAATTATTAAGTTCTAATTATTGTCATTATTGAACTTTAATGGTATTAATTTCGATTTTATTATTCTGTTAATTAAAACTATTTTATTATGTTTAATTATGATTCAAAATTCTGTTAATTAACAGTCATTACTAACTATTTGCTAACTTACTAAAGTTATTTACTAAGGAATTCTACTCACAGCTACTAAGGGAGGGATTAGTTATGATTATTAATAAGTTATTAACTAATTCTGTAATTAGTTGGTAATTAACTGAGCAGTTAGGAACCAGTTACAGGTTTATTCTTGTGCCCCAAGATCTGTCGAAAATTACCATCAGTGCAAGTTGACTTAGAGAACACTCCAGTTATTTTATTATAAATAACGGTCCTAGCTATTATTTTACTAATATTTTTAACACTGTTCCCAATAATCTGACACAACCACAATCCACTATTCTTTGGCCGAACTACCATGAGCTCCGTCGCGACTTCACCGGAATGTACAGCAACACCGGAGCTCCGCCACCGCATTAAGCCGCCAAGATTGAAGCTCCGCCACCGGATCTCGAAGTCGACTATACCGACCTAGCCGAGCCAGATAGCCACCACTTTGTCATCGCCTGTCGTCGATTCCCGAGCTCGGATCTGTTCGCAGCCATCCATTTTATCACATCACTGGAGCACCATTACCTCGTGACTCGTGCCACCACCCTAACTGATGTGCTCCATTCAAAGACCGAGCATGCCTCATCGAGCTTCGAACGTCTCTTCGAGAGATACGCCGCCTTGAAGATAGTATCGAGCTCATATTGACAGTCGTGCCAGGTTGAAGCTCTTCTCGACCGTTGACCGACAGCCTCACCGCCACCCACCGATGCTCCAGATCTGCTGGAGTCCGACGCCACACCAGATCCACCGTCGTAAACTCCGAAGACTGTCGCCGAGGTAGCCCCGCCTCGATATACTTAATCCTCTTTCTTTTCTTGCTCTTTAAAAATTAGGGTTTATATTTGGGAGTTAGGGTTTTACTTTGAAAAACTGAGGAAGAAGGGACTGAGATTAGGGTTTACCAGCTATTGCTGCTGAGAATGGGAAGAAGAGTGAGGAGTGTTATTGTTGGGGCATATTTTTTCGATGAAAAACTGAGAATATGAAACAATTGTAAAAACAATGTTCCAACGCAACACTTCTAGGAAGGTTGCACAAGGATAACGAAGATCTAAAAAGATATCGTTATGATATTATGAGAATCTAAAAAGATTTCGTAATCACAGTAATCAGATCGTAGTACTTCTAAAAAGAAGATACAATCAGAGTTACTGGCAGCAACGAAGAAGGTTACTGGCAAAAGATGGAAGAATGCCTGCTGGGGTGAATGATCACCGTTGCTCAAAGCTTTATTCGCCCTACGCGAACAGCTTCCAAGAACCAGCAAGTTCGTCGGAGAACTTGGAACACTCCTGCTCTTCTGACTCCTCGGACGGACACGAACTCCCGTGCAAAAATAACGCTGGTGCGGCACCTTTCCTCTCTCTCTCGAAGGCTGCAGATCAGAACTGTGTTAAAGAACACGTCTGAAAAACTCTGTTTACTTGTGCTAAAGAACACTTCGTAAACTTTTTGGTGGCTTCTCTTTCTGTTCTGTTCTGTCACCTGTGAGAGAGGAGGAGGAGGCCTTATATAAGCCCCTGCAACAACTGCCCGGTTAGCACAATGTTAGGGACGTGGTAGTAACCACCCCGAACATGGAGCAATCGCTCAGAACATACAAGGATACATTCTGCTGAAAGTTGTGCCACCAGCGTAATTTACACTTTACGCACATAGCCCCTTTTACGCACCCTATGCACACTACGTACTGTACGCACACTGCGTACGCTGCGCACACTGCGCACTCTACGCACGCTGCGTACGCTACGCACACTGCGCGTACTAGGCGTACTGGGCTGCGTACTGGGCTGCGTAACTGGGCCATCGTAACTGGGCTCGCGTAACGTGGTCGCGCAAGTGGCTCGCGCAACGAGCACAACTTAAGCGTACTATGCACCTAGCGACGATGCTGACGTGCTAAGTGCAAAGTGCGCCAACAAAATGCCACATTATGCCTCATGAGCCCTTGAGCCCGAGTCCGAGTCGGAGTCCGAGTCGGAGTCCGAGTCCGAGTCGCTAAGCCCCAACGGGGCTTAGCTCCTATGGAAATAAATTTCCCAAGAGCAAAAAGCATGAATGCTTTAATTATTGATTTTAGCCTTTTTCCCATTAGAAAAATAATCCCACATGGCAAACCCATGTGCACCTCCACACCACATGTGCATCTCCAATAATAGCAAAGCTAATATATAGATATACAAACCATTTATTTTTTCCGATGTGGGACTAAACCTTTCTAAAGGAAAAACCAAAAACCCAACAATCCCCCACATATCTCTATATATGGATATAAGTGTTCCCCACAGTAACTGTCCATCATGCATTAGGAGAGATGTCGCTTACGACTTGAATCTTCCCGCATGGGTCAAAAATCAAACTATAATACAAGAATGGACTAAGCCTTGAATTCTGCATCATAGCTGAATTTCTTTCCACTCAAATAATATAGTTACATGTGCTTCTGGCTACACATTAAAGGCCCTGCGCCAGCCTGGTTTCAGTGTATAATTTTGGGTGTCTACAAGTTTACCCTCAAGAGACGGCCTGATATCTCTGTCATACACTATAGGTGAGTTCATTATAAAGAGACATGGCATGAAGCGCTTTGCGCTTTCCTTGCGGTGCTATGTCGCTATGACATGGCTTAAAGCCGAGGCCTTACCCCGTACCGGGAACCTCATCGTAGTGTCATACTACAATAGCATGAGGCAACCGCCTCTTTGTAGTGCCAAACTACCCAGCATGAAGCCTTAGGCTCCCTTGCGGTGTTACGCCGCAACGACATGGCTTGCAAGGCCGAGGCTTTATCCCTAACCGGGTACCTCATGGTGGTGTCGTGCCACTGTAACATGAGGAACTCCTCCTCTTTTTAGTACTGACTACACCCCTCTTTATATTTAACATACAACATTAGGCTAACTGCCTATTTGCGGTGCTACGCCGCTGTGACTTGGCCTACAAAGCCGAGGCTTTATCCTATTCCTGGGCAGTACCCCACATACAGGAACCTCATTGTGGAGTCACCCCACTGTAGCATGGAGTTTCACTCCTTGTAGTGCTGCTCTACCGTGCTTCCTGTAAAGCACTCCAGGCATTCACTCTGCCTGAGAACTCATTAAGGCAATTAAGCCAACCTTCCCACAGGAACCGTTTTCTGCAGAAATCAATAGTAGACAACAGTGGTTATAGGTCCGTAACCTCTCCATGCCCAATAGAACATGTACCCACCGTTCCTGATATTCTTCCGATTAGTGGTCCTCCCTTGAACCAAAAGCTAGATGCCTAGTAGATAAATCTTTGAACTATTAGCATAAAACTTTATGGTAGGAATACAATAATCTAATATCAGAATGCCTTCAAGCCCATTTTACAAGCTGTGTCATTGACCAGCTAGCGCTTGGGGCCCTTGGTGAACGGATCCGCCAGGTTCTCCTGACTCCGAACATCAATCACTGTAATAACACCTCTCTTGATAAGATCGTGTACTGCCCTGTGCTTCAACCGCACAGTCCTCTTCTTCCCGATGAAGAGGTCATTTGATGCTACCGCCGCAGTCGTCTGGTTGTCGCAGTATATCGGTATTGCCGGTATTTGTGCCCCAACCAATGGAAGATCATACATGAGCTCCCGAAGCCATTTTTCTTCCTCGACTGCGGTATCTAGTGCAAAGAACTCAGATTCCATGGATGACCGCGAGAGCATAGTCTGCTTCTTCGACTTCCACGATATAGCAGCTCCACCCATTGTGAAAATGTATCCACCTGTGGACCTCTCGCTCTCCACCTCTGAGCACCAACTGGCATCACTGAAGCCTTCCACTACCGACGGATCTCCGATGTAGTACAGTGCATATGTCTGAGTCTTCTTGAGATATCTCATAACCCGTTTTACAGCTTTCCAGTATTCAGTACCTGGGTTGCTCGTGAAACGACTCAGTATTCCTACGGCGAAAGCTATGTCAGGCCTTGTGGCAGTAGTAGCATACATCAAACTTCCCATTACGCTTGCATACTCCAGCTGCCTGATGCTTTTCCCTGAATTAGGCTTTAGCTTCAGATCACACCTGTGCGGCGTATCGATCCCTGGAAGATCCCGATACCCATAACGAGTGATCATTTTCTCAATATAATGAGACTGTGACAGCGCTAGTCCAGTGTCTGTCCGGATGATCTTGATCCCTAAGATCACATCAGCTTCCCCCAAGTCCTTCATACTGAACTTGCTTGAGATGAATTTCTTTGTCTCCGTAACACAGCTAATATCCGTACCTAGGATAAGCATGTCGTCCACGTACAGACAAACGATCATACCTCTTCTATCAGCAAACTTCGTGTAAACATACTTGTCCGTATCGCTGACCATGTAGCCATTTGAACTTATAACTTTGTCAAATTTCTCATGCCACATCTTGGGAGCCTATTTAAGACCGTACAAAGATTTTACCAACTTGCAGACTTTGTCTTCAAGACCCCTGATGACAAATCCCTCTGGCTGTTGCATGTAAATCTCTTCGGTCAGCTCGCCATTTAGGAAAGTCGTATTCACATCCATCTGATGTATCACCATCTTATGTATTGCTGCGAGAGCAATCAACATTCTGATGGTGGTCATCCGGGCTACTGGAGCATACGTGTCAAAATAGTCAATCCCCTACTTCTGAGAAAACCCCTTGGCTACCAACCTAGCCTTGAACTTGTCAATAGTTCCGTCTGCTTTCATTTTCTTCTTGAAGATCCATTTGCATCCAATGGGTTTCGCTCCTTCAGGAAGATCAATGAACACCCAAGTGTTATTTGAGGTGATGGAATCAATCTCATTGTCAATAGCCTCCTTCCAGAAAACTGCGTCTTTGGTCTTCATCGCCTCATCATAGGTAAGCGGATCTGCTTCCACATGATAGGTGACAAAGTCACTTCCGAAGTCCTTCGGTCTCCTCACACGCTTAGCTGACGGCTCAGCTTGTTCTGGTTCAACCGTTGTTTCAACAATAACATCTTCTTGGACCACATCTTCATTGAATACTTCAGTTTCTTGTGCACCCTCATTATTCTCCGGAACATCCGGAAGAACAATATTCTTGTGCCTTGTAAACTTGTCTTCAAAATATTCTGCATCGCGAGATTCAATGATATAATTTGACTCAATATCAAGAAATCTTCGAGCATCACTCTTCTCGGCATACCCCAAGAAGATCGTCTTTGTAGTCCTTGTCCCAAGCTTCTAAAACTTTAGATCTGGAAGCTTGACATACGCCAGACACCCCCACACTCGAATGACATTCAAGTTAGGTCTGACCTTGAACCAGAGTTCATGAGGAGTAACATCTGAAGTTGCATGAGGCACTCTATTTAGAATAAAAGTGGCCGTCAATGCAGCTTCTCCCCAGTAGCACTTAGGAAGGCCAGCAGTCAACAACATTGAAATTATCATTTCTGTCAACGTCCTGTTCTTCCTCTCAGCTACTCTGTTTGATTGAGGAGAGTACGGAGCCGTAGTCTCATTGACAATTCCATGTTCCTTACAGAACGATGCGAATTTATGAGACCTGTACTCCCCACCTCGATCACTTCTTATCCTTTTGAGTTGTTGTCCAGTCTGTCGCTCAGCTTCAGCTCTGAACTCCTTGAACTTTTTGAATGCTTCGTCTTTAGCCTTCAGCAAGTAGACGAACGCATACTTTAAGAAGTCATTGATGAAGGTTATGAAATACTTTATCCCGGCCTTTGTAGAGAACTGTTTGAAGTCACAGATATCGGAGTGAACCAACTCCAGAAGATCTGTACTTCGATTAACCCGAGGAAAGGGTTTCCTTGTGATCTTTGGTTGAGCACAAACTTCATATTTCTCTACCTTACCCCCACATTTGGAGATAAGTCCTAGACTAGACATTCTGTTTATTCGTTTACAATGAACATGTCCTAGCCTATTATGCCACAACTCAAGAGTATAAGCAGAATGAGTGACTTCATTAATTATATTAATTACATTGGACTGATTTACAAGCTGAATCTTGAACATTCCTTCGGTATAAAAAGCTTTCCCGAAATATGTTCCCTTGATAGACATCACCATCTGGCCAGTATTGATGTCCATCCTGAGGCCTGCATTGCAGAGTAGGCCTCCCGAGACCAGGTTCTTGGCGATAGCAGGTACGTGCTTTACGCCTTGAAGCGTCAGAGACTTCCCCGAAGTCAGCTTCAACACCACTGTCCCCATCCCGAGCACTTCAGCTTGTGCTTGGTTCGCCATCATAACCACTTCAGAAGTAGGTGTATAGGTGGTGAACCACTCCTTACTGGAGCAGACATGGAAGGAGGCTCCAGTGTCTACCCACCAGTCAGAGTCAGTCCTTACTGCATCAACCTGTGCAATCATAGCAACTACGTCAGTGATCATAGATACCTTACTAGGCTCTCCTTGCTCTGATTGCTTGGTCTTTGCTTTACACTCATTCTTAAAGTGGCCCTTCTTGCCACACTTGAAGCAAGGCATTTCAGACTTCGGCTTCTTTTTCTTGATAGAAGTTCCCTTGACTTTTAGATTGTCAGGGTTCTTCTTCTTGCTGTGGAAAGCCGCCTGCTTTCCCTTTGGTTCCTTGGTCTGAACCAGATTGGCGTTAGCCAATTGCTTGGACAGTGTGTCCACCTTCAGTTGAGCCCGCATCTGGTCCTCAACATAGATTTCCTGTAGGAGATCTTCAAGGGTGATCTCCAACTTCTTCCTATGCATGTTTGCATAGAACTTGCTCCACCCAACGGGGAGCTTTGAGACAATCCCTCCAACAACAAACTTGTCAGGGAGGGGCATCGCCTCGTCTTCCAGCTTCTGTCGCAGTTTCAGGAACTCCTTTACCTGCGGCAGCATAGACTTTTCGTCCTCAAAGAACCACTTGTGATATTTTTCAACCACAAATATTTTACTGCGGTTCTTGTCTTCTTCGTAGAGTTTTTCTAGAGACTCCCATATATCTCTAGCGATATTCTTCTTAGAATAGGATTCTGCTAGGGAATCCTCCATAGCATTCAAGATAAGCAACCTGCAAATGCTATTCTCCCTTCTCCACTTGGCCTGAAGTTTAGTAGCCGTAGAGATTGTGGCAGCAGACCCAATATCTGGAACGGTAGGTTCCTCTTCAAGAAGCACGTGATCCACGTCTCTGAGTTGAAGAGTGAGATAAACCTTCCTCTTCCAGACTTCATAATGCTCTCCATCAAACTTCTCTAACTTACAGAAGTCAGTGTTTAGGAGTGAAGCATTAATGTTTTCCATCGTATCAATAAAGCTTTGAGATTGTTATTGCCGGGCATAATTTTTCGATAGAAAACTGAGAATATGAAACAATTGTAAAAACAATGTTCCAACGCAACACTTCTAGGAAGGTTGTGCAAGGATAACGAAGATCTAAAAAGATATCGTTATGATATTACGAGAATCTAAAAAGATTTCATAATCACAGCAATCAGATCGTAGTACTTCTAAAAAAAGATACAATCAGAGTTACTGACAGCAACGAAGAAGGTTACTGGCGAAAGATGGAAGAATGCCTGCTGGGGTGAATGATCACCGTTGCTCAAAGCTTTATTCGCCCTATGCAAACAGCTTCTAGGAACCAGCAAGTTCGTCGGAGAACTTGGAACACTCCTGCTCTTCTGACTCCTCGGACGGACACGAACTCCCGTGCAAAAACAACGCTGGTGCGGCGCCTTTCCTCTCTCTCTCGAAGGCTGCAGATCAGAACTGTGTTAAAGAATACGTCTGAAAAACTCTGTTTACTTGTGCTAAAGAACACTTCGTAAACTTTTTGGTGGCTTCTCTTTCTGTTCTGTTCTTTCACCTGTGAGAGAGGAGGAGGAGGCCTTATATAAGCCCCTGTAACAACTGCCCGATTAGCACAATGTTAGGGACGTGGTAGTAACCACCCCGAACATGGAGGAACCGCTCAGAACATGCAAGGACACGTTCTGCTAGAAGTTGTGCCACCAGCGTAATTTACACTTTATGCACACATCCCCTTTTACGCACCCTACGCACACTACGTACTGTACGCACACTGCGTACGCTGCGCACACTGCGCACTCTACGCACGCTGCGTACGCTGCACACACTGCGCGTACTGGGCGTACTGGGCTGCGTACTGGGCTGCGTAACTGGGCCAGCATAACTGGGCTCGCATAACGGGCCGCACAACGTGGTCGCGCAAGTGGCTCGTGCAACGAGCGCAACTTAAGCGCACTATGTGCCCAGCGACGATGCTGACGTGCTAAGTGCAAAGTGCGCCAACAAAATGCCACATTACGCCTCATGAGCCCTTGAGCCCGAGTCCGAGCCCGAGTCCGAGTCCGAGTCCGAGTCGCTAAGCCCCAACGGGGCTTAGCTCCTATGGAAATAAATTTCCCAAGAGCAAAAAGCATGAATGCTTTAATTATTGATTTTAGCCTTTTTCCCATTAGAAAAATAATCCCACATGGCAAACCCATGTGCACCTCCACACCACATGTGCATCTCCAATAATAGCA
This sequence comes from Iris pallida, assembly GCA_029216955.1. Taxonomy (NCBI): domain Eukaryota; kingdom Viridiplantae; phylum Streptophyta; class Magnoliopsida; order Asparagales; family Iridaceae; genus Iris; species Iris pallida. The sequence goes on along the minus strand of JANAVB010006798.1, from coordinate 5,399,371 downwards.
AAGCTAATATATAGAGATACAAACCATTTGTTTTTTCCGATGTGGGACTAAACCTTTCTAAAGGAAAAACCAAAAACCCAACAAGGAGAAAGATGAGATGGTGCTAGGTTTTCAAGCTTGTGGCTAGGGAAGAAGACTGAAGTTAGGGTTTACTCTTAATAGTGCTGGACTGGAAGATGGGGGAAGATGAAGTTGGGTGGAGGAGGAGCTAGAGTTCCCGAAGGAATGCTGTGTGAGAGAGAAGAAGTCTTTGGGTGTTAGAGTTTTTTCCCTTATTGTAGGCTGGGAGCAATAGTGAAGAAGAAGGGAGTTAAATGGGGAAGATGGTGTGCGACTGAGAGAGAAAGTAAATGAAAGGAAGAGAGGAAGTCTAACGGGTGATGTATAGTAGGGTTAAAGTTTTGAAACAGTTGGGCCTGGTTGGTTTAGTAAAGAGCATGCTGGGCTCTGAATATGAGTTGAAGACAAATATAATATTTTTAATAAACAACAATAACAATAGAGTAGGTGGGGTTAGTGTACATGAGTTGGGCCAAGGCTGTAAGGATTTGCAAAAAAATTAAAAGAATACAAATAAAGAACCATCAGCAGTAGTAACAATGTTGGGCTATGGGCCTGGGCCAGTATGCAAAGGTAGTATCTAGGCTAAGAACTTGTGGACTAGGTACTATTTACTGATTTAATGTTAATAATTATTCTTAGTTCATAAGTTATAATTTGGGAATAAATATTCTAAAAATTATATAATTGTTATTTTGCTTGTATAAATATATTAGGTTAATAATTAGTAGTCACATTTTTAATTTAAATTAATTGTTAAGATTCTATATAAATATTTTGTACATATTTCCTAATATATATATTTTACTTTAAAGCTAACTAGAACATGAGTATAGCTAGTAGTATTTAGTTATAATCAGTTAGTATTATTTTAACTAATTAGTTAGTTAGAGTAGAACTAAATAGTTAGCTTGTTAGCAATACTAATTAATTGTCATTATTTAGAACCTAACAAACTTGTACAAATGCTAAGTGGACATAGAGATTTATGCCTTTCTATTCTCGATCTTCTAGAGGAAGGCAAGTACACCGACTTAAACTTTTACTTTGTAATTTTGTCATACTTTTTGTTCTCATATTGGACACGAGATTTACACGATTGTATTGTGTCTTGTTGTTCATATTGTGTCTCATTGTTTTCCTTAAAGGGATTGGGTAAATATTGTCTTGTGTGTGACCACACCCCTTAGGTAGGTTATTGTGATAGCCTAATCGTACACCTCACGTACGATTGGGCCACACCTTATTATGATATTGTGATTTCCAGCTGGTCACACATTAGTTTAATATTTCAAATTTACTTTTGTATTGATTGTCTTATTCATTGTTCCAGTTCTTGTACCATTGTTTTATATTGTAGTTTAGCCCATATTATTACTTGTGTATTTCAGATTACTTTGTAGATTGTCTCTTATCGAGGTTGTACTTTGCTCCTTTTATGACTGTATACGTTGCAGGTGAGCTTGAGGCCATAGTTGAGCATGAAGACATCAGGATTCAGGACTTAGAAGCTATACAGATTTAGTTTAGTTTTATTGCATGACTTGTTTAGTGACTTTATTCTGGATATTGTATTGTCAGGATTTCTTAGTTGTCACTTTTACCGAATTTGTCTCCGGATAATTTTTTTGTAAATATTGTATTAAAATGACTTAGTGGATTGTGGTGATCTGTTTTGGAAACGTTATAATGTTGTGATGTTTATTTTATCATGATTGCTTGGAGTTTTTCTTAGACTTGTACAGATTATTTTGTTGTGTCTACCAACAAAGGCTAGATGTATCCGACTCGTATTCGATTATTTGGGATCGGATCGTGACACTGGCAATCTGGGAACAACCCAGGGTTGGTTAGGCTAACCGTAACAAGTACCAGAAAGGAAGGCTCAAGGATAGGCGAAGAAAACCAGCAGGATAAAATATATACAGGAAAACATATAGAAGCATTAAATGAGGGTAAGGATCGTGCGGTACCGATGACGATAATTATAATGCCCCGTCCCGCTCAATTCAAATGGATGAATTGAAACACAACAGAGTTTGGACTTAGCTTTGCAACTGCTTGCTCGAAGTCCAGTTCGGCCGAGGCAACTCCTTGCTCAGGTGGTTGGCTTCGGTGAACTTGCCTCAGTTTGGCCTTTACACTAATTAAATAAAAGTTTTTATTGCACTGACTGGGATTGATAATAAAAGAGATGAACCCACATAGCTAAGGAAATAATCCCTCTCTAAGTCGGATTGAGTTAGAACATGGAAATGTCCTACGGTTGGCTTAAAAATGTGTACGACGTGCTTTCAAAATTGATACTCGGTCCTTCGTCCCGGAGCTTGGGAGAAGGAAAAGTATATGCTGTCACAAGATTATGAACTTAGCATAGTCATAGGTGTCGCATGATATAATACTTGATAAAGCATGCACTGTCTCACCGTCCAATGCTTGGCAGAGCATAATTGTCCCACAAGTCTCAATACACGTTTCCATGGTGCAAGGCTTGGCATAGCCTTTGCTCGTCCCACGGGTTAAGTTGTACCGCATAATTTATGGCATAAGCCAACGCACCCGAAGAACTTGGTTGTTGAAGTTGAATACGTACACGATCCCACGGTCTCGAGGCTTTTTATATAAAATATGACTTGGGTGGCAGTGTTGCACGAAACATAGTTAGGTTAAGGCATGGTACATGGCTGATTCAAGTGATATATCCCACGATTCCATATTTTGTCATGTAGAGTATGCCACGGTCTATGACATGGATGGAACACATCTTGTTCAAGTCAAGTAAGAAGGCTATACAACAGCCATTTTTTAGGTTTCATGAATGGAAAATTTCATGCGACCGTTTGTCGCTGAGGCTGTCCCTCATTTGGGAGTCTCCAATAGAACATGTAAAGCATGGTTTACGAGTAAAGAAGAACATGGTTTGAGTTATATGGTGAGTTATGTAGGCACCATTGCATGGTCATGGACAACTTGTGCACAAGGCGTAGTCTTTCTCGAATGAATCGTTGGGGCACCGGGATCATATCGGCCTAGGAGAAAGCAAGTTGGCAAAGTAGGATGCTGGATATATTGCATAGGAGATTCGGGGCTTCCATGGGCTAATTATCCTAGATGATGGTTGTCTATCCTAAGCGTACCACATAGGAGATTCGAGGCTTTCATGGGCTAGCTACCAACATTGGATGATCGTCGTTTATCCTAAGCCAAGTCCAAGATAGCTTGACATTGCTAGTGACCTTTCATATAGATGAGTCGGCATAATAGCGACGATCCACATGCATGCCTTAGATTGAGTAAATAACGACATCCATGGTGTCGGTTAAGTCGAAAGGAGTGTAATAACGACATGAATGATTTAAAGAAATACGTACAAGGTTTTTAGCACAAATATGAAGCCTAATATTTGGCTATAGCAAAGACACGGGCTTCGGCACGAGGGGTGGCATTGTTTGTTGAGTCATTGACACAAGTCTATGAGAATAGGTTAAGTCGAATTTATGTTAAAATGGGAAAGACCATAAGGTAAGTATAAATGGATTGTACTATGTTGTGAGGCACGTCCTCGATGTTTGTCACACAAATGGGTTTTGGTAGCACGGTCTTAAAGTAATTGATAGTATGATCATGTTGGTTGCAACACGAATAGGCCAAGAGTCTATGTACTAAAATTTATCCTAAGGTAAGAATAGAAAGACAATCGAAAGAATAGTTTACACAAACTAAAATGAACGTGTTGATTTTGTATGGGTGGGCGAGGAGCTCACACCACCAGTACGGTTATGTACTGACACCCCACAAGTTTTATGTGCAGGTTACAGGTACCTGCTCGTTCGAGGCGGAGCTCGCTTGGACATGCTGAGGTATGGAGTTTCTTAGCATTTCGAGGCATACGGCCGCAATGGAGTCTTCACCTATATGGGACATAATGTATGGACATCGCCTTCTGAAGCATCCGAAAGTTGCAGCCTTGAGCCATTTATTGAGAGATGAGAGAGTGCTGGGTGATTGTATTCAAAGTGATTGTGAGCTCGAGAGATTTTAATCTTGGCCACGTGCCCCATTTGTAATTTTGCTAATTATAAATCAAAAATTTTGATTTTTTTTGTAACTCTTGTGTTCGAATAATTGTGTTTTCTTTATGTTATTCAACTTTCTGCTTAAAATTTCTGTGTGATGACCCCGTCGCAAGCTGCTGTATTCGGTCGTTATGGAACCCGTCTTGCGTGAGCTCAACCTAGGCTCATACGAAATCACGTCTTAGCGAGGATGATCGCTCCTCCTGGAGCAGGGCATAACATAATGGTATCAGAGTACGACTTTACGTCCTTGGAATTTTGATTGAATTCTTTAGCTCAAATGTCTTCGTGCTAAATGTTGTTTCAACTATCAATATCGTTTGTGCGCTCTCTCTTAATTTTCCCTTGGATGTTCTACACAATAGGTCTATATATTTTAAAAAATTACACGAGTAAAAATTTTGGTCGAACAAAAGATGGTTTTACGTAAGGAACGGTTGACTAATTCGGGCTGGGCATATACACCAAGAATTGCGTCGACCTTAGCAAAGTCGTGTACGGGATTTAATTCGTTTCGGATGAGAATGGGTGGGACTCGGTTGAGTATGTGGGATAACTATCGATTGAGGTACTATCGAGAAGATGATTGTCAATGCGATATAGATGAACGTGCTTGAAATTTGAGGAATAGTTCGAACGAAGATTCGAAGAAATTAATTGTGATTCAAAATTTGTTTTACAGATTTGTTGAATGACTTCATCCTTGGGTGGTGTATGTGATAGTGTTTGCCATTAAACGAGAACAACATGCTTGTACTAAACTTTGTGTTTAATTACAAACAGAATAGAGTACAATGTAGGAGTTTGACGTAGTCCTAGGAGTACACTAGTTTTTGTCTGGGAACTGTGTCGATAAAGCGAGTGGTAATACGTTGACTACATTGATGATCTGACAATAATTTCGAACTCTCTGAAGGTCTGGGTTGCTCTGGATGCTGGAGCGTTTGACGAATGCTCGACAAGTAAAAGCTTTGGGCCTTTTTACTTGTAGGATTGAACCTTTTTGTCTTCGTGTGTGTGTGGATGAAGGAATGATCCTTCTATTTATAGGCAGCAGAATGATCTGCTTATGCACGCATATGCGATATGCGCCTGGAGAGCTTGCACGTAGGGATGCCACGTGGCTGATGCTGTAGGGCGCATGGATGATGCGTCCCGAAGTTGGTGCTAAATTTGTTTGAGCTGCACTGTTGGCCTGCAGTGGAGTTGACACGTGGCGGTTGGAGATTCGATTGTTGCTAAGATCTTGGGTGGTTAGCACCCATTCGTAGGCAGAACTGAGTCAAAATGACACGTGGCATGTGTCTATGGCCCAAAGATCTCGAATTTGGTGGAGCATGATTTGTCAGGATGCTTAGGATCTGGTGCATGGGGAGACTTGGTCTATGACTTTTAGGAGTCACAAGTAAGTCTGGACGCATGGCTTCTGAGGTGCATACAGAGCTTCGGGCGCAAGGTGGTGGAGGCGCATACAGGGACTTGAGTTCTGTCTTTTAGGATCAGGAGCAAGCCTGGGCGTATGGCTTTTGAGGCGCATACAGATCTTTGGGCGCATGGCTATGGAGGCTCATGCGAGTGATCAGTCAGCCACATGTCGGAGCACAGCTGTAACCGATAGAATAAGAAACAATGAAGCTGATGTCGGTGGCTCTTTGTTTTCTATAAAAGCTGTCGACTATTCAGTCTTTGGAATGCATGATGCCAACTATATCACATAACACTAAATGCTTAATGGGTGACGAGCCTGACTGGGCGCATCATTTTGTGCTCCCCTGGGCGCATTGTTCTGTGCTCCTCTGGGTGCATTGTTTTGTGCTCCACTGGGCGCATGGTGCTGACGAGCGCATCCGCCGCGTGGCACATACTCATTGGTCAGTCTTTGTCGGTTTTTTCGAGGCATTAATGACTTCTTTGATATTGAATTCGATGGGGGCAGATTCATCACCATAAATGTAAGTTCATTGCATTAACTTCAGGAAACTAACTACTTGGCGCATGGGTTTGATTCGCCCTGGCCTACAAATAGAGCGTAAAGAGAAGTTTGTTTCTCATTTTACTTTCCATTCCGAATGGAGATGAACTCGACTGTTCCTCCTCCTTGGTGAGACGTTGTGCTGTGGGTTGCAGATCTCTTCATTCGAAGAAGCTTTGACGATGAACTCCTTCAGAAGATTGAGATGTGCCGAGTTTACTATGGACACAACATCTTATGTTTGAACCCCTTGTCGGCAGTGTTCTTTTATAATATGACATTGGCTGCCTGTTGCATCCAAAGATCAGGATCGTCGTGTCCAGATTTTCGTTATGCTGGAAGAGCCACTGGGCTCGGGTTGATTGCTAACCTGCGTTCTGCTCAATAAATGCTTCATTGGCCAAAGCACTCGAAAAAGTGATTCGCTCTGACGAAGAATAGTGGTACGCCTATACTGAGACGTCAGGGTGATGTGCCTGCGAAGTGATGCGCCTAGATGTAGTTTAGGCTTTCTTATTTGTAGTAGAGTTTTCTTTGTAACAAAGAGTTTGGACATGTAACAGACTCTCATATGCAATAAAAGTCTAATTTTTATATCTCTCTTCCCTTTGCTGTGTCGATTTTTCTATTTTGAATTCCTCAGAACATAACATTATATGGCACATGACACTTTAGGACGCATGCCATTTTTGAGCGCATAAGGATTTCAGTCCTTGAAGCGTCCATAATTTCTATGCTTCTACAAGATCCCCTTCAAAGTTTTAAAACTTTATGTCAAGTTTTGGAATACTTTGATCAAGAAGCATGGGTAGTAGATATCCTAGACGTATACCACGTTTAGGCGCATGGCCGATTAGCGCATATGCGTATTGGCGCATATTCTTCTAGATTTTAAATGTCCAAAAGATAATGCCTTGTTTTACGAAGTGATAATAATGATCTTTTTAGAAGATATAGAGCCGTCGGTTTCACGAGACCCGAAGCGGCTGATACTGAAGTCACGTCTCATCGGTTCACACACGTGGCAGAGCCTATAAATAGGTGATGATAAAAGAGAGAGTTTTCTACTTTCTTTTTTCCTCCTTAGAACTTTTTTCTTTTTCGAAAAAGCCCTAGCTTTTGAGAGATGGTCCCCAAGACTCCCCGTAGCGGTGCTGGCCGAGGCAAGGGCAAGAAGTCCGTTGATGCCAACATTGAGGAGTCCCCAGCCGTAAAGACGACGCACACCGACGTGCGGTCGAAAGTGATCGGTGGGTGGTGTGCTGCTTTGGGAGTTCGCACAGACACTTCTTTGTACGTTTTAAATAACCCCGCTAAAGCGCATGAGTACGGTTGTATGAAGCTCATCCTGAAGATGTGCCTAGGTTCTTGGAGTTGACGTATATGGACTTAGGTCCTGATGATACGCTGAAGCCTCCTCTGCTGACACGCATGGATTTAGGTCCTAATGATGCGCTGAAGCCTCCTCTGCTGACACACATGGACTTAGGTCCTGATGATGCGCCGAAGCTTTCTGCTGCTGACGCGCATGGACTTAGGTCCTGATGATGATATGCCGAAGCTTTCTGCTGCTGATGCGTATGGACTTAGGTCCTGATGATGCGCCGAAGCTTTCTATTGCTTGAGGGATTGATTTCTCTTACTGACTCCCTTTTTCTGTTTTTATCTGCAGTATTAATGACTTTGCCCCTGCTGAATGAAGTCCTCATCGACCCAGCTCTTTGTCAAATGGGTCTGGACTTTAATGAAGAAGTGGTCAACCCGGCTAAAGCTGCGATCATGTTGGGCCAGCTGCTAGAGAGGATGACCCAGATCCTTGACCAGTCTTACACTTTTCTCTAAGGCATGATGGAGACTGGCAGGCTCAAGTCTGCTGAATCTGACGCTGTGTCTTTCTTAAGACCCGAGTTTCTGTTCGGTGATCGCCTGATCTCAACTGAAGCAAAGGTGTTAAAGGTCAGAGAGGATTGTTTCTTCAAAACCAAGGATGTGAATATGCATATTCGACAAGTAGAGCGTCAATTGCCTTTGACGGCCTTCCGCAGCCTTGCTTCCAAGAGGAGAATGAAATGGGAGCTTACTTCATCTCAGGGAGGGGTTATGGCAGAAACTATCCGTATTAACACTACCTATAATCAGAGGGATACCTTAGCCTCTTCCCGGGCCGGACCTCTTATCATTGGCAAACCTTGCATCCTGGGAGCATATATAGCGACATTCCTCCCAATACCTTTGTCTTTAGTGTCTTGCCTTTTGTTAATCGCATGCCGGCGGCTAAGATTTTATACCTAAAAGGGGAGTTTCAGGTTGAAGGTTGGTGCCACTATGTGCAGAAGTGGGATGAGTTGACACTCTGGATTTTGTCGAAGTTTAAGAGTGAAATCAAGGACATCAGTTTGACTGCTGCTCTCCGTGCCACTCAGACGGGCATAGAGATAAACCAGCCCATGTTCCTTGCTCTCATGGAGCTGTACAATTCTCACACCGGTACCTTTTATACGCCTGGAGGGGAGTTAGGATTGGAACTTCATGAGATGTATGAGGTCTCAAAGCTGCCTTGGAGATCTGAACCCTATGAGGAGTATTTTTTCGACGATTGAGGAACTCCTTGTAGAAGCATGGAATTTCACAACCAGAAAGCCCATGCGCCAGACACTACACGCGCCAGAACTCAGACGAAGAACTTCACAGCAAAGTCAATAACTATAGACATTTGAAGAAGGACTTTTTATTTATATATAAAAGTCTATTACATGTCTAGAAAAGGCTGTACAAAGGAGAATTTCTACAAAGGAAAGAGCCTAAGACTACAGCCAGCGGCCATCATGCGCCTTCAGATAAGGACAGCGGCCACCATGCGTCTCCAGATAGGCGCAGCAACACTATGCGCCACTAGTAAGGCGCAGCAGATATCATGCTCCTCCATCCAGGCGCATCCCATCATCTCTCCAGCAGCTCAGTTATGTGCATCCCTTCAGCCAAATTCTTCCAGCCAGGCTCACCTGGCCGAGCAGAGCCCAGTTATGTGCCGCTCTTCCAACCAGGCTCGCCCGATAAATGCTTCGACACAAAGCATTTAACCCTCTGGCTGGAACCAAGGAAGAGAAGAGCACCGCAAATGCTGTGGCCAGGGGAGGCTTCGAAAGAGCCTCCAAAGCCGAAGGAAGACCGTGATCGAAACCACGGCTAAAGGAGCAGCTTTCGACACGATCAAAGTGGGGAAACCCCACTTTGAAGGAAGAGAGAGCCTAGCACCGCCATTCCGATCTACGGCTCTGCCGGAATAACGGAGACGAGGCTCGAGCATCCCTATCTTTGGATGCAACAGGCACCTTCCGCCTGCCTCAGAAGCCCTCGACTCCGTCTTTTGGATGTAACAGTCACCTTCAAGTGCATCAAAGACAATGCAGCGTCTCATCTTCACCCTCGGGAGCACTTCGTCAGCAGAATGCACCCGTATGTTCAAGTTCATATTGGAAGTACGTGAGGGAATGAGAAGCAAATCTTCTCTCCATGCCACTATTTATAGGCCGGGCAGATCAAACCCACGCGCCAAGTGGATGGCCCTCCGAATTCCGTGTAATGAATTTACATTAAATGGATGAACCGGATGCCTCGAATTCAGCCAAACGGCTATTTATAGCACTCGAAGAGCGAGACAACCGCATCATTAAAAGACATGTCCGATGCGCCAGCCAGACAGCGCATCACACGGATGCGCCCTTCGGCATCAGGCGCATCACACAGACGTGCCCTACAGTATTCGGCGCATTATAGAGGGTGCGTCCCCACACATCTCCATACCGAGTGGAACGCCAACCGACGCGCCCACTCAGCTGTCCATCGAACGTCACCAACATTAAATGCTGAACTGACAGAGTTGGCAGCACGCCTCCCAAAGTCTGAACAGTTGACAGCTTTTCAGAAAACGAAGCGTCGGCAACGCCAGCATCATCATGACTCTATTCCGACGGCTACTGCCACGTGGCCACCCGCATGCGCCTCTACGACCATGCGTCAACACCCGCATGCGCCTCTACGGCCATGCGTCCAAACCAGCATGTGCCTCAAAAGCCATGCACCTCAGACCCTTCACTGATCCCTAAAGACAGAAGAAGAGTCTCCGGTTGAAGTTTTGCATGCGCCTCAAAAGCCATGCGCCCCAGACTGATCTCTGATCCCGAAAGACAGAAGGAAAGTTGCCTGCATGCGCCTCAAAAGCCATGCGCCCCAAATGGTTTGTAACTCCTAAAGGTTATAAGCCGCAGCCTCCTCCTGCGCCCAATCCAAGGCGCAGCCCACCAGATCACTACTCTCCACCAAATCCGAGATCTTCGAACCATGAGTCGACGACACGTGTCTTTTGACTCAACTCATCCAAGATTTCAGCAACAGAAAGATCTTCTCCCTGCTATGTGCCGGCTCACAACAGCAGTATGAAGAGTTCTCCCCCTCGATCAGGGCGCAGCATCCATGCGCCTCCATCAGCAACCTCCATGTGGCGTTCCTACACCGGCACATCCTACATGCGCGCATGAGCAGCCAGCCTGCAAAACTATAAATAGAAGGATCATCTCCTTCACACACACATACAGAGAGACTCAGAACAGAAGACTCACAGAGAATCTACAACAGAGAATCACCGGAGAGACAGTTCTAGACACTCAACGTCTTCCTCCTCTCAGCAAGCTCCAGCACCCAGAGCAATCAACACCTTCAGAGAACCGATAACCGCCGTTAGCCGGTCAACGGAGTCAACGCATTACCACTCACTCCATTGGCACTAAGGACCCAGCTTAAACAAAAGTGTACTCCTAGGACTACATCTAAGTCCTACATTGTAACACTGTTCTGTTTGTATTAAAGTTTTCAATCAAACAATTTTAATGGCAAACAAGCTGGCGACTCTGCTGGGGACCTTTTTCTCCTCTACCGAGAAAGTCGTGTCACAGGCCGACGACGTGAAGGTGGGCTCCTCCCACAAGACGCTGGTAGTGCGCCTCAATCAATAGGCGTACGAGGAGTTCATTTCTGAAGGAAGTGCGAGTCCTTCGAAGCGGCTGTCGAAGCCGAAGAAGACCCGCGCAGTCTGGGTACGCAAAGTCGACGCCTCGGGCACCACCGTTGAAGGGGATGCGCCCGTCCAGCCTTCCCTTCCTGCTGACGTCCTCAGCAGTCAAGGTGCGCCCGCTGATGCAGCGCATCTCTCGGGGAAGCGTGCGGCTGACCACGTTCCCCAGCCATCTTCCTCTCAGGCGAGGAAGATACGTCGACGGAGCAGGGGCACAGCCAATGCCCCGCGCATTATTTCTGATGCGCCACAAAGAGCCTCTGTCTTTGACAGACTCACTCGCTGTAATGGCGAGGAGAATTTGGATGCTGAGTACTATGCGCCCCAGCGGGCTGGTACGAAGAAATCCAAGGCGGCACGGGCCATGCGCCACAAACGTGCTATGCCAGCAGCCGGCCAGAGGCACGCGCTTACAATCACGCGCGCTGCCGATGGCAAGCTGTACAAGGTTGACTCAGGTGCTCCCGTACCGACAACGAGTCGACCTTCAAAGTCCTCATCTCACTTGGGCGCATTCACTGCGTGCACAACCAAGCCGAGAGAGGCAAACTCAGTGGTCTTGAACTCCCGCACGTCCTCTGGTTGTGCGTTTGAGGTCCGTTCAAGTCACTTCAAATGCTGTGGTTCCCCCACTACTGATCGTGATGCCTGCTTGGTATTAGATCAGGGGGCGCAGCACTCACCCGACCACCCCGGCGCTTGGCCCTGCCATGCGCCTGAGAGGGGTGTGAGGGTAGCACTCTCCTCCAACGACTTGCGCAACGTGATCACTCACAAGTGCCGGTCAGGAGAGTTGACCAACAAGCACGATGCGCCTCTCACGGGGCACACTTGTGCAGTGGTCACCATCAACTGCTGTTGCAAGACGGTAGTACCGCCAAAGCAGTCAGTCTTCCAACGGCTACAATCATCGACACCCCTCCGACATCGCCTTGGGACGAAGGTGTCAGCAGAAGAGGAACTAAAGATTGCGTCATGCAACGTGATCTCCAATTCCTCATCTGTCCGGAAGACGACTGCTAATTCCTCGTCTTCATCCAAAAGCCAGCCGAGGAAAACCAAGGCAGCTGTCACGACCTCTGGAGTGTTCGAAGGCACTCGGTCGAGGAAGAAGTCCTTGGAGGAAGCTGGGGGTAGCCAGACCCTTGTCGAGCCTCCTTCCGAAGACGAAGATGTCCAAAGCACAGCTGCGGCGGATCTTCATCAAGGCGATGGCCTCCCTGAAGCCCCTCAAAATGACGATGTCCTCCAGGACACCGCCGGGGGTAGTACTGAAAACGAAGAGGCCCTTCAAGACAGAGCTGAGGACAGTCAGGCCCTTGCAGATGCGCCTGTCGAAGACGAACTCCAGAATGTGGCTGGGGGTGGCCAAACACCAGGAGAAGTAACTCCCCCACATGAGAGCGAGGCTGAGAGTGAAGCCTCAACTAATCCATCCACTTCCGGCCGTGTCATGACAGTATACATGACCGGGGGTGATCTTGAGGCTGATGCACCGCCACAGGACATTGTCCAGCGCATAGACTCGCTAGAGGGAGGACTCAAAACCCTCTCTGCCTCAATGCAAGCACTGACTCAAGCAGTGTTTGAGATGCGGTCGGCCTTGATCAGGACACCTTCAAATGGTCCCGACACAGGAGCCAATGGAGAGTCGAATGTGCCCCTCCAGCGGACACCCTCAGACACAGAAGCACCCCGGACATCGGAGCCCTCAAACGCTCCACTCCAGGTAGTACCTCCTTCTCCGGCTCCTAGCTCCACGGAGGACGTGGTCGAAATGATCAAAGATCTGCGGGAGCGCTTCGAGTCCAAGAACAGGCAGGAGGAACGCCAGAAGATGGGCATTCCCCAGCCTTATCCCCTTGAGTAGAACAAGGTGGTTTATCCCCCAAAGTATAAACCACAAACACTCACGCCGTATGACGGGAAGGACTCTCCATGACGGTACCTGACGTACTTCCAGTCGCAGATAGGGCATCTTCCGAAGGAGGACGCACTCCTCACTAGCATCTTTGTTGGGGCCCTGAAAGGGGTGGCGTATGACTGGTACTGCAGCCTTCCCGATAATTCCATATCGTCCTTCGACGACCTGACACGTCTCTTCCTCGACCGCTTCTACGACGGTGGAAAGGACATGACGATGGCGTCTCTCATTGAGATACGCCAGAAGGACAAGGAAACGGTTCGGGCATTCATCAAACGCTTCCGTCAGGCCTGCTTCAGGTTACCTCCAGGCATGCCAGAACATGCGCTTCTCTCTGCTTGCAGTATGAACATGCTGCCTGCAGTAAAGCTCTGGCTTAACTCTACTCCCCCTCCCGACTGGAGCTCCCTAATCATTGAAGCTGAAGCTGCAGAGAAGAAGGCGGCCAATGCACGTCTTCTGGGTGTTAGCTTCCCCGCCTTTGACGATAAGGGGAAAAAGTCCGCAACCAACAACTCCGGACGAGAAACAAAGGGGAAACAGGCATTGACTGTTAATGCCTCGAAGGGCGCATCTGCGCCTACTCAAAAGCCTCCACTGGCACCAAGACCCAAGGAGGTTTATTCATTCAATGATGACGACACCCTGCAACTCTTTGAGATACTGAAGCAGGGTGACAAGATCAAGCTTCCGGACCCGAAGCGGCCCGATGAAGTCGGGAAGGTGGACAACCCAAGGTACTGTCACTACCATCGGTTTGTCGGACACCCGACTAAGGACTGCTACGTCCTCAAAAATTACATCCAGCGCATGATCAATGCGGATGTAATCTCCGTCGATTACGAAGAGAAGACGGTGTCAGCTAATGTGGTGTCACTTCAGTTCGGTACCTTGCCGCCGACTACCACACAAGATGGCGTCGTCCCCATCCCTAAGGCGACAATGGAGGTGGTGAATTTGCCACCCACCCGTGACAATGTGAGTGGACTTGTCCCACTCACCACATCTCGAGGAGAGGTCCTCTGGGTTCACCCCGACCTCGTCTCCGAGGTAACTCAACCGGAGGCACGCCCTACCTCCAAAGCAAAAGGCAGGAAGATCAAGTCTTGCCGCACGGTCTCTTCTTCAACGGAAGAGGCGCTTCCTGTGCAGACGCGTGCACAACAGAACTCCCAGCCCGGTGAAGCTGCCGCCGAAGTGGTGCCTCCTGGCACCATCCCTGAGGAGGGTCCATCCAAGCCCTCAGCAGCCAATAAACAAAAGCAAGTGGAGGCCCGTTTCGACAGACCTCTGCGGAAAGAAAATGCTTCGGGGGTAGCCAAGCCCCACAATTTTGACATTCTGGCACAACTGGCCAGTACTCCTGCATGCTTGTCTTTGTTCGAGCTCCTGCGTCTCTCCAAGGACTCCCGAGAAGCTCTCTGCGAAGCTCTGAAGGATGCCGAATCCTTTCTCAGTCAGGTCAAGCAACCTGAAGACCTACCAACTACTTGTGCATACTGTCATTGTGCGGATGAAGTTATCCCAAACATAACCTTCACCCAACAAGACATGCTGCTCAAGCATCACCGACATAACCGACCGTTGTATTACACAGGGTACATCGGTTCGGTAAAGGTGAGCAGGATTCAGATCGATCCGGGGTCTTCCTTAAGCATCATTCCAAAGGCGCTGCTATCAAAGCTGGGGATCCCAATGTACCAGCTAGCACCCTCCAATACGACCATCAGCGGCTTCAACGCCAGCAAGAGCGAGCCACTGGGCAAGATCCGGCTGAAGTGTCACATCGGCAGCCTCAAAACTGAGGTGACTTGTTATGTGGTGGATGCCGAGGTCAACTACAACATCTTACTCGGACGACCATGGTTACATGAGTACATGGTGGTGCCCTCCACGCTCCACCAATGCATGAAATATGTATCCACCAACGGCGTCATCCGGACGGAGTTTGCAGATATCGATCCCTTCAAAGGGATTGAGGCCTACTTCACCGATTCCGACTTGTACAAGCCACTTGACGAGGAGGAAGCCAACGACGCCGATGATGAAGCAGAGACGGCAACAGAGCCGGACTTGGAGCCCGAAGCGACTCCTGACGCCCCCTTGAAAATCCGTCTGAAAGGGAGACCACCCCAGAAGGCGCCTCCAATGAGCATCAAGCTATCAGGAAAAGCGCCAGCTCGCGAAACTCCCCTGAAGATACACCTCAAGGGGAAGCCACCACAAACAGCGGCTCCCCTGGTGGTAAAATTACGAGGGAAGGCGCCACTCATCGAAGGCGCAACCGAGGCACCCCTCAAGGTGCGTCTTAAAGGCAAGCCGCCGCAGTCATCCAAGATGCCGGAGAGGGCTCACATAACCCTCTCAGACCCCAAAGTCAGAGCGGTGGAGGACTCTCCTGATCCGGCCCCAGTGCTTACAGACGAGGAGCTTGGCGAATATATCTCTGCTGATGTAGACGCACCCTCCTTCGACAATGTAATCCCACGGGATAAAATCTCGTACTTTATTAATAATAGAGTGTCTTTCAATTATTCTTGTCTTCCACACTGGAATGCCATGTATGCATTAGACAACGCTCTACGGTCGTTGCAAACACAAGTAACGACCGTCTACCACAATCAAATAGTCCCGTCTCAAGGAGTCTTCATAGTGCCTCCACGAAGCCGAGACGAAGGCACCATCATCTCGGGCAAAATCGAGCGTCGTCAGAACCTCCCGTCAATCGAGCCCGAACCTGATACCGGCAGAGTACAAGTCTATCGGTACACAGATACGGCTAAGCACATCATCCAAAAGATGGGCTACGACCTGAAAAGCAATAAAGGCCTAAACTACGGCAAGGGTCGGCATCTCCCTGTCCGGCTTTCGATGCCCAATGGAAAGCCACAGGATTACTATAATCGGACTCGACGGGGGTTAGGCTATGTCACGCCGCCATCAACTCCAGGGAGTTCAGACGCAGAAGACATAGAACATTCCCACTCGTCAGAAGCATCGACGTTGGATTCCGATACCAGTATCGGATCAGTCTTCAGGAAAGTGCTGTCAGCTAACATGACATCGGCGCAACCTCAGAAAGATGAAGGCGAAGACCAACCGCCGGAACCCTTCGAAGAGGAACCCTGGGCTCAACGCCTAGGAGAACAATGGGAGTCTCGTTTTGAGTTACGAGAACCTCCCACCGAAGACGAAGTCGAGCAAATCGACCTCGGGGATGGGTCTTCTTCTAAACCCATCTTTATCAGCAAAAGCTTGGAAGGAGAAGACCGAGAATCTTTAGTCCAACTCGCTAAGGAATATATCGACGTCTTCGCCTGGAGCTACGAAGACATACCGGGTCTCGATCCACAGATCGCGATGCATAGGTTGAACATCTTACCAGATGCTAAACCTATCAAACAACAACAGCGACGCTTCCGCCCGGACATCATGAACGCCATCGATCAGGAGGTGGACAAACTCTTGACCAGTGGCTTCATCCGTGAGGAACAACACCCGGACTGGGTAGCCAACATCGTCCTTGTCACCAAGAAGAACGGGAAGATACGAGTCTGTATCGACTTCAGGGATCTCAACTCTGCTTGCCCGAAGGATGAATTCCCGCTCCCAATCACCGATGTAATGATTGACAACACATGTGGCTTTGAACGCATGTCCTTCATGGACGGGTATTCAGGCTACAATCAAATCAAGATGTTCCCCGATGACACAAAACACACGTCATTCAGGACTCCAAAGGGTGTTTTCTGCTACACAGTAATGCCCTTCGGCTTGAAGAACGCCGGTGTAACGTACCAGCGAGCTATGAGCACCATCTTCCGTCAACATCTTCGCAAGACAGTTGAGTGCTATGTTGACGACATCGCAGTCAAAAGCCGCCTCAAAAGAGATCACCTACAGGACCTAAAGACGGTCTTCGATCTCATGCGGGCACATCAACTCAAAATGAACCCCGCTAAATCCTTCCTGGGGGTTTCTAGCGGCAAATTCTTGGGCTTTGTCATCACGGCAAAAGGCATTCATGTCGATCCCGAGAAGACTAAAGCCATCCTTAACATGGACCCTCCGAAGAACCTTCGAGAACTTCGGGGCTTACAGGGACGTTTGGCATACATCCGGAGGTTCATAGCAAACCTCTCCGGTAAATGTCAACCCTTTACTCAGCTCATGAAGAAGGGAGTCTCTTATGTCTGGACAGAGGAGTGCCAAAAGGCTTTCGACGACATCAAGGCTTACTTAACAAGCCCGCCAGTCCTAGTGGCACCTGTCGCCGGCAAACCATTCCTCCTCTACGTCCGTGCCATGGATCATTCCCTCGGCGCTTTGCTGGCTCAAACCAGCGATGCAGGCTACGAGCAAGCAATCTACTACCTCAGTCGAACACTCATCGGGGCCGAACACCGGTACAACCCCATTGAAAAGGAGTGCTTGGCTTTGGTGTTTGCCATTCAGAAGACTCGTCATTACGTCTCGGGCCAGACAATTCACGTTATCTCCCGAGTCAATCCGCTCAGAGTTCTCATGACGAAGCCAGGGTCATTAAACTCCCGGCTGGCTACATGGGCGATCCTACTAACATCATACAACATGGTGTTTGTCCCACAGAAGGCAGTCAAGGGTCAAGCTCTGGCTGACTTTTTAGCTGCACACCCCATCCCAGAATCTTCAAAACTCTATGAAGACATCCCGGATGAAGTCCAAGAATCAAAGGCGGATGTTCTTCGATGGCGCTTCAAGAACGGGCCCCAATGGCCAAATCATCGCAGGAGTGGGGGTAGTCTTAGTCTCCCCCGATCAGCTGGTCATCCAGCGCGTATACTCCCTTTCGAAGCCGTGCTCCAACAATGTTGCTGAGTACAATGCACTCGTCATGGGACTCCAGCTAGCACAACAGCTGGGGGTGGATCATCTGGAAGCCTACGGCGACTCGAAACTCGTCGTAAACCAGATTCGGGGGCAATACGAGGTTCGCCATGAAGATTTGATCCCTTACCATGAAGTTGCATTGAACATCATTTCAACCTTCACTGGGTTCTTCATCGAACATGTACCCCGCCTACAAAACTTGGAGGCTGACGCTCTAGCTGGCCTCGCAGCCTCATTGGCCGCGCCCCTTGGGACTCAACACTATGCCACGGTAACTGGCCGAGACTTGATTTGTCCCAGAAATAACCTATGTTTGCAAATGGCTCACGCCATGCCGACAAATACTGGGGTTAATGTCCGAGACTGGAGGTTCCCGTTCATCGACTTCGCTGTCTACGGAATCCTTCCAGAGGACCCGAAGGAAGCTGTCTCAGTCAGGAGATGCTCTCTTCGATTCTACTACGATACAGCCACTAAAACGCTGTACCGACGCTCCTTCGACGGGCTTCTCCTTCGATGCCTGTCTAACGAAGAAGCAGCCGAAGCTCTTCGAGAAGCTCATGACGGAACTTGCGGCGCTCACCAACCAGGGCCTAAGTTGCAAGATCGACTGCGACGTATGGGCTACTACTGGCCAACCATGGTTGCCGACGCAGTGGAATATGCTAAGAAGTGCCATGCATGCCAACTTCATGCAGACTTCATACATACACCATCTGAACCTCTACATCCTACAGTCGCCTCCTGGCCATTCGAAGCCTGGGGCATGGACATTGTAAGGCTAATCACCCCTCCTTCATCGAGAGGACACCGCTTCATCCTGGCCATCACCGATTACTTCTCCAAATGGGCGGAAGCAGTCCCACTAGCAGAAGTAAAAAGCTCCAGGGTGGTCAGCTTTATCAAACACCATGTCATTTACCGTTTCGGGGTACCCCGGCGAATCATCCATGACAATGGTCCTCAGTTTATCAGCCACATTTTCAGCAGGTTCTGTGACAAGAATCGCATTCAAAACGTGGCCTCAACCGCCTACAATCCGACAGCAAACGGATTGGCCGAGGCATTCAACAAAACTATCGTCAGGCTACTCAAAAAGGTCGTATCATCCAACAAACGCGACTGGGACGAAAAGCTTGGCGAATGCCTTTGGGCCTACCGCACAACGGTACGGACCCCAACAGGCAACACTCCATTCTCCCTGGTCTACGGGAGCGAAGCAGTACTGCCTCTCGAGATACAGATACCTTCGCTCCGCGTGGCAATCACAAATGATCTCACAGAAGAAGACAATCAACGTCATCGTCTGCGGGAATTGGAGGCACTTGACGAAAAGCGTCTCCTAGCTCAACAACGCATCGAACTTTACCAAGCCCGTATATCACAGGCTTTCAACAAGAAGGTCAAGCAAAGAACTTTTCAAGTTGGCGACCTGGTTTTAGCAGTCAGAAGGCCAATGGTGTTAACTCACAAGACACCAGGGAAGTTCGAGCCCAAATGGGAAGGACCCTTCATCATTGAGACGGTATACTCAAACGGTGCTTACCGGCTCGCCAAACCCAATGGGGACTTGTTCATGATGCCCATCAACGGCAAGTTCCTAAAGAAGTACTACTCTTGACATCCTCCAAGACATGTATTTCCCCAAACAACCTCTTTTCACAAAATCAATCGCTTTCGGAACCCAGCTGTTCCGTGGCATCCTTCCGTAGAAAGATAACCACGTCCACATTACCTCTGAGTTGTCTCTCTACATCCTACAAAGCGGAACCTTACACTTCGTGAGCTTACGCTATCCTTCATGTTTACCACGTCCACATTACCTCTGAGTAAACATCCCGTACAAACAACTCCTACGTTGTCGTACATTAATCGCAGAACTTCCACGTCCACATTACCTCTGAGTTGTTCAGCGTATCCCCCAAGATCATTCCTACCACGTCCATAAACACCTCTGAGTAGGAAGATTCTATCATTTGAACCTAATGATTGCCATGTCCACATTACCTCTGAGCAAACAGGTTGGTTCCTTTATACTTATTATCTGTACCTAAAACCAAGGTGCGCAAAAGATAATAGGTCCACATAAATCATCAAGTTCATGAAATCAAAAATGAACACATCAAAGAGATAGTGTATTTCTTTATTTTTTAAAAAGGGAGTACAGAAATACGCTATTTCCCCAGCAAGAGTTGCAAAAAAAAAAATGACATAAAAAAGAAGAGAAGCTACAATCCCCGATCCTCCCCAGGGTGGGACGAGAGTTCTCTGACTCGACGTCTCAGGTCGGCAGTGCGAGTTTCCACAGTCGCCTGGACTCGCAGCTCGGCTTCTTGACGCATTAACCCGACAGCCTCAGCGGAAGTTTTACTCTCATACTTCTCATCAAGCTGTCGTCGCTGCTGAGCCAAAGCAAGGGTCCGCTGAGTAAGAGTCGTTTCCTCCTACTTGAATGCCACGTGTTCAGCCAGGACACGCTCAGCCTCTAGTTGAAGTTGGGCCCGCTGGTCTTCAAGATGGCGCATCTGAGCATCAACCTCTGCGATGTTAGCATCCACCGCAGCCCGCTTCTCCGTCGTCTTCTTCATAGATTGAGACAGCTGCTCCGCCGCAGCCTCAGTCCCAGCCACTTCACGCTCCCAACTGCTCACCTCGGCTCGATGGGAAGCCTCGATCTCAGCCATCGACTTTCCTATCTCTGTATCTATCAAGACCGAGAGGTCATTTCGTTGGATGCGCTGCAGTTCCGCGAGCCGCTCGTCCAGCTCCATCACCGAAACCTCCAGAATTTCAGCCATATGGTCATGGCCCTGGTGAGTGCGGATCAGCTCGATACAAGGCATTGCCAAAGCTTTTGCTGTCGCAAAGCTCCCCTTGCCATCCATCACTGCAGATACTCCTTTCTCCAGCATTTTGTACTCTCCCTCGACGAGGAACTTTACATACTCGTCGGCATCCGCCAGCACCTGCGGCGTCATAGCAGGAGTTGGGGGAGCTACTACAGTTTACGGACCGGAGGAAGATCCGCCAACCTCGATCTGAGAGGTTTGAACCTCGGCAGCAATAGGCTCTTCATCAATAGGGGCCAGACTGCTAGCCCGAGGTGCCGAAGGAACAGAAGGAGCCGGCACATGCGTCGTGATAGTACCCCAAGTAGAAGGAGCAACAGAGGGTTCCACACCCTTACCCTTCTCAAGCCCGGAGACATCACCGACGTCAACGGCCACCTCTTCTACCCCCGACGTTCTATCAGCATCAGCTACCTCCCCCGGCAAAACGGGAAGATCAACATTTATCTCCTGGCCAGCCCCAGGAGACAAGACCGGCAGAAGGGTCTCACTCTTCTCAGATCCCTCTACAGGGACAAAATCTGTCGCTACCGCCTGATCGGTAGCCATCTCTATGTCCATGGTTGAAGCCAAGGAAGGATTCGGCAATGATTCAGCCGACCTCCCTTCATCATGACAAGGAGGGGAATCAACCCTCTCCTCTATCCTCACTGCTTTTGCTGCCCCCACAACGGACCCTTGCAACGCTGGAGGGACGTCACCAGAAGGCGACGAACTCCAATCCACTTCATCATCAGGATGCCTCGAGTCTGTAAGACCCTCAGCGTCCAAGGCCTCCACGGCAGATGGTACTATCCCAGAAGTTGTTGCGACTTCAAAGTCAGGAGATACTAAAACCTCCGCGGGAACATCTTCGGGACCCTCCTCCACAGGAGACATCATCATTGGTGGAATGCGCTCCTCAGAAGAGCCTGCCACCTCCTTCGGCTTACTGGTGCCCGATTTCGAAGCACGAGACTTCTTCTTCAATCCCTACAAGAAGAAGAGCATAAGTCGCCACAATGACATAAAAAAACTGGAATTATGAAGCACTCCTTACCTCAGCGGGAGCTAAGCCCGTTGGCGTTACAAGTGGCGTTTTCGTAATCTTCGGGGTCGACGTCCTTCTCGACCTTTTCAGTACGGAAGAACCAGCTTCTGGGTCAGCCCGCCTTTTTCCGACAGACGGGTCTCTCACTGGTGCCATAGCAGCAGCCCGATACCCCGCCAATTCTGGCGGACGATATGACCGAGCCGCCACCAACATATTCGTTGTTGCCTCCAACTGGGTTCCAATGATGAAACTAGTCTCCCTGTCATAACCAGGAGACGTAGTATTCATAGTACAATACAGCTTGGCGGCCGGATATAAGATCGGCGGCCGAGGATTGCGAACTGGTGTGGTAAACTTAACGCTAGTGCATCCAGCGTTATAATACTGCCAGCCCCGGGCTCCATCCAGCAAACTCCCGATGAAGCCTAGACTGCTACTGGGATTCCGCAGCATTAGCTAAGTGTAGCCAAATTGACGAGCAAATCGGCTTGGCAAGTACGGTTCCAGATAACACCTGTTCTGATTTCGGTAGACCAGATGCGAAGGCCGGATACTCTGCAACCAACGAAAACTCTATTTCGGCAAAGTAACCGCATCCTCGCCAGAATCAACCAAATCCTAGTCGGCCTCGAAATTCTTGAAGATCGGGCCAACCTTCACGATTTCCCACCCCTGAAGGAAGGACAAAACCCTCCTATAAACGGGGACGCCAGTGTAAGACCACTTCCTCTTGTAGAAGCGGCGAATGAAGGCATCTCCTTCAACATGGTCCTCCTCAGGACCAGGACTCATCACATTCGGATGATGTAAGATCAGCCAACCCATAAGATAATGGAAAGGCAGCTCGGCCCGGGGAAAGTTGTCATTATTACCTTTCTCGTGGATCACATCATCCGCAAAAGACCTCAAACCGCGCAGCAGGTTGCACACCATCGCGGGGAGGAGAGCCAGAGGTCGTCCAAAGGCCAACTTCACGGCAGGCAAAATGAGATTCCGATGTACCCTCTCAATAGCACCGGATCCCCCTACAAATATGCAATCCCGGAGCCATATCATCAAGTAGGCCGTCAACACTGCCTTAGATGACATCCGGTGCCCGCAGTGCCAGAAACAGCTGTACGTGTTCTTGCCGCTCTCATTTGAATGTGGGGTCCTCTCGTCCAGCCGGGTTATTTCAGAACTCACTTTCGCGGGTGTCAAGCCCTGCGGAGTCGCAAACCGGATCCTCGAAGGATCCGCCAAATCCTGTCTGAAAACATAGTCCCTCCAAGCAGTCACGTGAGGTTGGGTCTTACCCTTGTCCCTCCGGTGCATCAGATAATGATGGCTCGTCACCTCCTTGAAAACGGCCATCATCTCCGGGTCCTTATCTTCCAAGACCTGGATCTCTTCATTCGATGGAAAATATTCCTCGTACGGTTCCGAGCCCCAAGGAAGCTTGGACACTTCGTACATCTCATGAAGGGCCAATCCCAACTCCCCCACTGGAGTAAAGAAGCTGCCAGTATGGGCGTTCAAAAGCTCCAACAGCGCAAGGAACATCGGGTTATTGAGGTCCACGCCTGCCTGCGTGGCCCGAATAGCGGCAGTTAGCCCTATCTCTTTAAGCTCAACTTTGAACCTGGAAAGCACCCAGGAGGTCAACTCGTCCCACTTTGGGATGTAGTGACACCAACCTTCGACTCTAAAACCAGCTGTCGGATACGTGACCTTCGACGTCAGCATCCGATTTGCAAAAGTCGGGGCACTGAAGGGAAACGTATCATTTGGGACTTCACTATAGATGCTCCCGGGATGCAAAGCTCGGTAACTGAACGAAGAACCGGTTCGTGAGGCGGTCAAGGTATCTCGCTGGTTCGAGGTGGTGTCAATCGAAAGGGAACCCCCCAAGGCACCTCCTTGAGAAGGAGTAAGTTCCCAATCCATCCTTCTCTTCGAAGCTAGACGGTAGAAGGCTGTCAGTGGCAACTGGCGATCAACCTGCCGCATGTATAACATCATGCCCTTAGCTGCAAAGAACCAGTCTTCTCTGATCTTCAATATCTTCGCTTCGAAAGAGACTAATCGGTCGCCAAACAGAAAGGCAGGCTTTAAGAAAGTCATACCTTCAGAATCAGCAGACTTCAGTTTACCGCTCTCCATCATACTCTGGAGGAAAAGCGGCAACTGGACCTGGATTTGTAGCATCCTCTCACGAGGTTGGTCCTGAAGGATAGCATCCTTTGCAGGGTTGATCACCGCCTCATCAAAATCAACTCCCATCTGACAAAGAGAAGCGTCCAGGAGGACCTCATTCAACAAAGGGATCGTCATCGACACTGGCACAACAAAAGTGGAAGTCAGGCAAAAAGACAAAATATGTCAAGCAGACTGGCGCATTGCCAGGATATGAACCCATGCGCATCTGCTTCGGCGCATCATCAGGGCATAGGCCCATGCGCGTCAGCATGCCTCGGCGCATCATCAGGGCGTAAGCCCATGCGCGTTGGCATTGGAGCTTCGGCGCATTATCAGAGCGTGAGCCCATGCGCGTCAGCAAAGGCTTCGGCGCATCTTCAGGGAATAAAACCCATGCGCGTCAGCCATTAAAACCTCGGTGCATGATAAAGGTATAAACCTATGCACGTCGGCAGGATAGAACCTCGGCGTATCATTAAAGACCGAAGTCTATACGCGTCGGCAGTTAGGGCACAGAGCCCAAAGCAGAGATGAAACCCACCTGTCACCTCAGGACGAACGTCGACAAGAGGCGCAAGAGTGATAGGTACATCCTCATCCGCGGACTCCTTCGCTTTCTCCTTCCCCTTGTCGGCAGCGCCGCGAGGAGTCTTGGGAGCCATTCTCTCGAAGAAGGAGAAGTTAGGGTTTTTGAAGAAGAAACTCTAAAGAAGCAGAGGCACAGAGAAGAAGAACTCTTTCTCTCTCCAACTCTTACCTATTTATAGGGCTTGGTCGCACACGTGAACAGATGACGTATGATCTCAGCCGTCGCCTCGGGTTCTGCAAGGATAGCAGCAAATAAAATCAAAAGATCATCATTAATCTTTTCGGTTACCGAGGCACCATCATCATTAACTGAGAAGAGCATGCGCCCGAACAAGCATGCGCCCAGAAATCATGCGCCCTGACCTCCATGCTTCTTATTTCAAAGTATTCCAAAACTTATTCAAAAGTTTTGAAAACTTTGAAGGGGGTCTTGTAGAAGCATGGAATTTCACAACCAGAAAGCCCATGCGCCAGACACTACACGCGCCAGAACTCAGACGAAGAACTTCACAGCAAAGTCAATAACTATAGACATTTGAAGAAGGACTTTTTATTTATATATAAAAGTCTATTACATGTCTAGAAAAGGCTGTACAAAGGAGAATTTCTACAAAGGAAAGAGCCTAAGACTACAGCCAGCGGCCATCATGCGCCTTCAGATAAGGGCAGCGGCCACCATGCGTCTCCAGATAGGCGCAGCATCACTATGCGCCACCAGTAAGGCGCAGCAGATATCATGCGCCTCCATCCAGGCACATCCCATCATCTCTCCAGCAGCTCAGTTATGTGCATCCCTTCAGCCAAATTCTTCCAGCCAGGCTCACCTGGCCGAGCAGAGCCCAGTTATGTGCCGCTCTTCCAACCAGGCTCGCCCGATAAATGCTTCGACACAAAGCATTTAACCTTCTGGCTGGAACCAAGGAAGAGAAGAGCACCGCAAATGCTGTGGCCAGGGGAGGCTTCGAAAGAGCCTCCGAAGCCGAAGGAAGACCGTGATCGAAACCACGGCTAAAGGAGCAGCTTTCGACACGATCAAAGTGGGGAAACCCCACTTTGAAGGAAGAGAGAGCCTAGCACCGCCATTCCGATCTACGGCTCTGCCGGAATAACGGAGACGAGGCTCGAGCATCCCTATCTTTGGATGCAACAGGCACCTTCCGCCTGCCTCAGAAGCCCTCGACTCCGTCTTTTGGATGTAACAGTCACCTTCAAGTGCATCAAAGACAACGCAGCGTCTCATCTTCACCCTCGGGAGCACTTCGTCAGCAGAATGCACCCGTATGTTCAAGTTCATATTGGAAGTACGTGAGGGAATGAGAAGCAAATCTTCTCTCCATGCCACTATTTATAGGCCGGGCAGATCAAACCCACGCGCCAAGTGGATGGCCCTCCGAATTCCGTGCAATGAATTTACATTAAATGGATGAACCGGACGCCTCGAATTCAGCCAAACGGCTATTTATAGCACTCGAAGAGCGAGACAACCGCATCATTAAAAGACATGTCCGATGCGCCAGCCAGACAGCGCATCACACGGACGCGCCCTTCGGCATCAGGCCCATCATACAGACGCGCCCTACAGTATTCGGCACATTATAGAGGGTGCGCCCCCACACATCTCCATACCGAGTGGAACGCCAACCGACGCGCCCACTCAGCTGTCTATCGAACGTCACCAACATTAAATGCTGAACTGACAGAGATGGCAGCACGCCTCCCAAAATCTGAACAGTTGACAGCTTTTCAGAAAACGAAGCGTCGGCAACGCCAGCATCATCATGACTCTATTCCGACGGCTACTGCCACGTGGCCACCCGCATGCGCCTCTACGACCATACGTCAACACCCGCATGCGCCTCTACGGCCATGCATCCAAACCAGCATGCGCCTCAAAAGCCATGCGCCTCAGATCCTTCACTGATCCCTAAAGACAGAAGAAGAGTCTCCGGTTGAAGTTTTGCATGCACCTCAAAAGCCATGCGCCCCAGACTGATCTCTGATCCCGAAAGACAGAAGGAAAGTCGCCTGCATGCGCCTCAAAAGCCATGCGCCCCAAATAGTTTGTAACTTCTAAAGGTTATGAGCCGCAGCCTCCTCCTGCGCCCAATCCAAGGCGCAGCCCACCAGATCACTCCTCTCCACCAAATCCGAGATCTTCGAACCATGAGTCGACGACACGTGTCTTTTGACTCAACTCATCCAAGATTTCAGCAACAGAAAGATCTTCTCCCTGCTACGTGCCGGCTCACAACAGCAGTATGAAGAGTTCTCCCCCTCGATCAGGGCGCAGCATCCATGCGCCTCCATCAGCAACCTCCACGTGGCGTTCCCACACCGGCGCATCCTACATGCGCGCATGAGCAGCCAGCCTGCAAAACTATAAATAGAAGGATCATCTCCTTCACACACACACACACAGAGACTCAGAACAGAAGACTCACAGAGAATCCACAACAGAGAATCACCGGAGAGGCAGTTCTAGACACTCAACGTCTTCCTCCTCTCAGCAAGCTCCAGCACCCAGAGCAATCAACACCTTCAGAGAACCGATAACCGCCGTTAGCCGGTCAACGGAGTCAACGCATTACCACTCACTCCATTGGCACTAAGGACCCAGCTTAAACAAAAGTGTACTCCTAGGACTACATCTAAGTCCTACATTGTAACACTGTTCTGTTTGTATTAAAGTTTTCAATCAAACAATTTTAATGGCAAACACTCCTTACTTTGGAAGAGAAGGATCCGAATTGATGGCGGTCTTTAGAGAGGCGGTGAGTCACCATTACTTGAACCAATAGAGGGATAAAGGTAAGGCACAACCTCATGTGATTACTTGGAGAGACTAAGTCTTCAATCAAGACGAAAGGGACCTATCGAAGGTTCGGTTTATTACTCCACCACGGCTTACTTATGCGGAGGTACTTGCCGAGATGACCAGGCTTGGTGAGTGGAATCCTCATAAAAACGAGGACAACGAGCCATCCGACCATATTTATAACTATTTCTGGCATTGTCTCCATAGAATGTCTCCAAAGGCAGTATTAACGGCCTATCTGATGATATGGCTTCGAGACTACATGTTTTCCGGTGGATTCGATTCTGTGGAGAGGGTGACCAGAAACCTCATCTTTCCTACTGTGAAGTTGGTCTTCGGTCGGCCTTTGGCTTTGCTTTCCGCGATGGTGTGCAACCTGATGCGGGGTTTGAGGGAGTTTGTAGATGATGTGGTTCACTCGAGGAGAATAAAGGATAAATTCCCTCGTACGGAGATGCCTTTTCATTATCTGATGGGATGGTTGATCTTGCATCATCCCAATATGATGAGCCCCGGCACAGAAGAGGGACATATTGCCGGCGATGCCTTTATCCTGCCTTTATACGCCGCTACTATAGAAGGAAGTGACTGCATACGGGCGTTCCCGTTTGTAGGAATGTTTTGTCCCACCTACAAGGGTGGGATATCACCAAATTTGGTCCAAGTTTCCTGGGTTTTAAAGCAGATAAAGAGCTGGAGGACTCTTACGAGGAAGCCATTACTCTGTCAGTGTGGGGTTTTCGCTGGTTGCTGAGTATCCGGCCTTCACAGTTGGTGTACCGAAATAGGAATCATTATTTGCTAGAGTCGTACCTGCCGAGCCGTTTTGCACGCTAATTCAGCTACACCCAGCTGATGTTGAGAAACCCAAGTAATTGCTTGGGGTTTGTTGGGAGTTTGTTAGATAGAGCCCGGGGTTGGCAGTATTACAATGCTAGGTGTACTGGAGTGTGATTCACGATACGAGTTCACAATCTTCGGTCGTACATCTTATTTTATGCTGTCAAGCTCTATTGTCTGATGAGTGATGTATCTCTTGGGTATGATAGGGAGACCAGTTTCATCATTGGGACACAACTCGAGGCATCAAAAATATGCTTGCGAAGGATCGGACGTATCGTCCGCCCGACATTGCAGCTTTTAAGGCTGCCCCTACAGTACAGAC
Organism: Iris pallida; assembly: GCA_029216955.1. Lineage (NCBI taxonomy): Eukaryota > Viridiplantae > Streptophyta > Magnoliopsida > Asparagales > Iridaceae > Iris > Iris pallida. The sequence goes on along the minus strand of JANAVB010006798.1, from coordinate 5,370,771 downwards.
AGAGGGTTCACAGGAGGAACCTGCGGCTGGCCAACTGAAAATGTATGCTTCGACAGAGGCAGATTTTTCTGCGCCCAAGAAGCCCAGGAAGGCGTTGGCAACTAAATCAGGAACCACAGTATTGCCTTCGGCAGTGCCAGCAGAGCTCGTTCATGCAGTGGTAAGTAGATTAATACCAGTCCGACTCGATCTTTCTTTTTGTGCTTATTCATCTTCCCTTTGCAGGAAGTGTCGAAGAAGAAACCCCGATCTTTGAGGCTGGGTTCGGGTAGACCGAAGGAAGTGGCGAGCTCGTCTGATGAGTATATTCCTCCAATTGTGCCATCTCATGTGGAGGAGACTTCAGGTGATGCTGTTCAAGTGGAAGTTTCGGCCACTTTGGACCATGCTGAAGGTGACACCGTTGATGTAGTGGCATCCGAGAACATTGAGCCATCCCTATTGACTGTTCGGGAGGATAAAATAGAGTCTTCACAGACGGTAAAGCAGATAACCGTAGAAGCACCAAAGACTGTTATGGAGGCCCTGAAGGAAGTTACCATGCAAGATCCTCCGGGTGAGGAGGGTAAGTAGGACTCATCTTCTACGGATGATGTCCCCAAAGAAGATGTTGAAAATATTAAAGAAGACTCCGTGACGGGCGGAGAAGAAGAGACTGGGGAGTTGGCGGCTGAGCCTTCTCCTAATCGAGATATAGAGGAATCGGCTTTACAGAAAACTTCGTTGCCGAGCCCTACTCATAGGGACTGTGGTGGAAGGGATGACTCGTATGTCGAGCCCTACTCCAGTTCTGGAGACATGTGCTGATGAGGGAGAAACGACTCACTTGCAGAGTCTTACTCCTGTCTTAATTGAAAAAAGATGGGAGCATCCATTCTGCCCTCTGATTACAACCTTGTCCTCCCGTCAGGGGTAGAAGGATTTGCCTTAGCTGTCGATGTTGCTTCTGGGTCTGTTACAGTAGACCCGGATGTTGGTGGACCCTCCGGGATCGGTTCAGATAAGGGCAAGGGCCCTATGGTGGAGGAATCCCCCTCTGTTCCTCCTATTTGTGGGACGATATTGGGTTCCTTAATAGACTCAGCTCTGGCGTTTAGCGGTCCTGTCGACATCGCCGGTGGGACGGCGGCTACAAATATTGAGGCCCCGACCTTGAACCTTAAAGGCACAACAACTGAAGGTTCTACGAGCCAGGTAGTGGCTACATCATCAGGCCAGGGCGTGACGACCTCTGCAGATTTAACTGCTTTCCCGGCTCACGTGGTGACTTAAATAACGCCTACTATGATACCTCAAGTATTGGCTGACATAGATGAATACGTAAATTTTAGCGTTGAGGCTGTGTACAAGATGTTGAGGAGTGTCTGTTATACTAGATCAAGTCGGGAGTTTTGCGACTACGAAGGCAATGACGATCCCGTACATCTGGTTGATCCGATCTCATCATGGCCATGACCATATGGCTGATATCGTGGAGGCTTCTATTGCTGAGCTCGATCATCACCTTATTGAGCTCCAGAACATTCGACAGAATATATTTTCTGCTTTGATAGAGGAGGAACATAACAAGCTAGTGGCTGAGGTTGAATCAGCCTACTCCGACATCATGGCTATCTGAAAACAAAAGCTGGCCGATGCTGAAGCCAAGGATCAGATATTATCCTCGTCTATGGAAGAGAAGGCCGATCTGCGGGAATCTCTGAACGCTAGCATAGCAGAAGTTGACGCTAAGATTTTCCTTCTTCAGGAGCAACGGGCTCAACTTATGGTTGATTCTGAATGGGCGCAGGATGAACATATCCAGCTTAAGAAAGAAACGACAAATTTTACTCGCCATGTGGCCTTCTTGCTCCGTCAGAAGAAGGAATTAGACGCTAAACATGAAGCTGATCTCGCTCTGAGGCCAGGAAGACGATGCGTCATGAAGTTGAGCGTCGTGATTTGGTGACTATGGAGACCAGGGCTTAAGCTTTGAAGCGTCTTATTGATGAGTTGTCCGTTGACCCTTAGTTCCTTCGTCCTTCTTGTTGCCTTTAGTTTGAGATGCAGCTGTCTCTCTTTTCTTTTCTTTTGCAAATGTAGTCCCTTACTCCTTATTAGATGAAGAAATAAAGAACTTCTGCTTTGTTCACTTTTGTGATGAACTTGTGATTTTTGTGGACCTATTATCTTTTGTGTACCTTAGTTTCTAGATACAGATAATAAGTTGAGAGGGGGGAACCGACATATTTACTCAGAGGTGATATAAACATGGTAAATATGGGGTTAATGGTAGAGTTTTTCTACTCAGAGGTGATATGGACGTGGTAGGAATGAACTCGGTTGGGATACATAGAATAACTCAGAGGTGATTTGACGTTGATGTTCTATGCTTGAGGTGAAACAACGCCGGAGTTGTTAGATGGGATGTCTACTCAGAGGTAATGTGGATGTGGTAAATATATTTTTTAGTATCATCTTATAAAATGTAGGATTTAGCCTTGTAGGGTGTAGAGAAGCAACTCAGAGGTGATATGGACATGCTTGTTCTTTTACCGGGAAGAAAATACAATGGAACAACTGGGCTCCAGAAGCATATGATCGACAAAAGACAGCGAGTGAATTCAATTGTCGAATTCATACATTCTCTTGCTGGGGAGAAGGAAGTACATATTAAAAGGTTTCAAGAATAGTACATCTTTAGGAACTTGCCATTGATCGGCATCATGAACAAGTCCCCGTTAGGTTTTTTGAGGCGTTAAGCACCTTTAGAGTATAATGTCTCTATGATGAAGGGTCCTTCCCATTTAGGTTCGAACTTTTTGGTGTCTTGTGAGGCATTACCACTGGCCTTGTGACTTCCAAAACCAGGTCACCTACTTGGAAGGTCCTCTGTTTGACCTTTTTGTTGAAAGCCTGTGAAATGCAGGCTTGATAGAGTTCGATGTGCTGTTGAGCCAAGAGGCCTTTTTTGTCCAGCACCTTCAACTCTTACAGACAACGAAGTTGATTGTCTTCCTTCGTCAGCTGATTCGTGATTGCCCCTTGGAGTGAGGGGATTTGGATCTCCAGAGGTAATAATGCTTCGCTCCCATAGACCAGGGAGAATGGTGGGTTGCCCGTCGAAGTCTGTACCGCTGTGCAGTAGGCCCAAAGGCATTCGCCCAGCTTTTCGTCCCAGTCATGCTTGTTAGATGACACGACCTTTTTGAGTAGCTTTACGATAGTTTTGTTGAAAGCCTCAACCAATCCGTTTGCTGCCGGATTGTAGGTTGTTGATGCCGCGTTCTGGATGCGATTCTTGTCATAAAATTTGATGAATACATGGCTGATGAATTACATACCGTTATCGTGGATGATCCTCCGATAGACCGAAATGGTAGATGACGTTATGTTTGATAAAGATGACCACCTTTGAGCTCTTAATCTCTGTCAGTATTACTGCTTCCGCCCACTTAGAGAAATAGTCAGTGATCGCGAGAGTAAAGCGATGTCCTCTGGATGAGGAAGGGGTGATTGGTCCTACTATATCCATACCTCAGGCTTCGAATGGCCAGGAGGCGACAGTAGGGTGTAGAGGTTCCGATGGTCTTTGGATGAAGTCGGCGTGCAGCTGGCAAGCATGATACTTCTTTGCATACTCAACGGCTTTGGCCATCATAGTAGGCCAGTAATAGCCCATACATCGGAGTCGGTCCTATAGCTTAGGACCAGGTTGGTGTGCTCCACATGTTCCGTCATGAGCTTCTCAAAGAGCTTTGGCTGCTTCTTCATTCGATAAACATCGTAGGAGAAGCCCGTCGTAGGAGCATCGGTACAACATTTTGGTGGCTGTATCATAGTAGAACCTGAGGGAGCATCTTTTAACTGAGACTGCTTCCTTCAGGTCTTCTGGGAGAATTCCGTAGGCTATAAAGTTGATGAATGGGATTCTCCAGTCTCTGACATTGATGCTGGAATGGTTCGACCACATGCTCAAATTGTTTCTAGGGCACGCCAAATCTCGACCAACCACTGTAACGAAGTGTTGAGTGCCAACAGGTGCTGCTAATGAAGCTACAAGGCCAGCTAAAGCGTCGGCTTCCTGTTTTTGTAGCTGAGGTACATGTTCTATAAAGAACTTGGTGAAGGTTGAGATGATGTCCAAGGCCACTTTGTGGTAGGGGAGGAGGTCCTCGTGGTGCACCTCGTATTATCCTCAAACTTGATTGACGACGAGCTTTGAATCGCCATAAGATTTAATGTATTTTACCCCTAGATGTCGTGCTAACTAGAGCCCCATATGAGGGCATTGTACTCTGTAACATTGTTGGAGCATGGCTCTAAAAGGGAATAAGCATGCTGGATGACCAAGTTATCGGGCGAGATCAAGACTACCCCCACTCCTGCGATAATCTGGCCTTTGGGGCCTGTTCTTGAAGCACCGTCAAAGAACATTCGCCAAACGGGGTTTTCTTCGACGATGTTGGACTCTAACACCTCATCTGGCATGTCTTCGTAAAGTTTAGATGACTCCGGAATCGGATGTGCGGCTAAGAAGTTGGCTAGTGCTTGGCCCTTGACAGAATTTTGTAGGACAAATACCATATCATATGGTGTCAATAGTATTGCCCAAGTAGCTAATCGAGAGTTTAGTGCTCCCGGCTTTGTCATGAGGAATCTGAGTGGATTGAGTCGGGAGATGACGTAGATTGTCTGCCCCGAGACATAATGACGAGTCTTCTGATGGCCAATACCAGAGCTAGACATTCTTTTTCGATGGGGTTGTACCGGTGTTCGACCCCGATCATTGTCATGCTCAGGTAGTAGATGGCTTGCTCGTAGCCTGCATCATTGTTCTGATCTAATAAAGCACCGAGAGACGTAGAGCAAAAAGGGTTTGCCTGCGACTGGTGCTACCAGGACTGGAAGACTTGTGAGATATGCCTTGATGTCGTCAAATGCCTTCTGACATTCCTCCATCCAGATGTAGGAGACTCCCTTCATGAGTTTTGTAAAGGGTTGGCATTTTTCGGAAAGGTTTGCGATAAATCTCTGGATGTATGCGAGACATCCTTGTAGGCCTCGAAGTTCTCTAAGGTTCTTCGGAGGGTCCATGTCAAGGATAGATTTGGTCTTCTCAGGATCCACGTGGATGCCTTTTGCAGTGTTGATGAAGCCTAGGAATTTATCGCTAGAAACCCCAATAAAGGATTTAGAGGGGTTCATCTAGAGTTGATATGCCCGCATAAGTTCGAAGACCGTCTTCAAATCTTGTAAGTGATTACCTCGTAGACGGCTCTTGACTACAATGTCATCAACGTAACATTCGACTGTCTTGCGAAGGTATTGGCAGAAGATGGTGCTCATATCTCATTGGTATGTGGCGCCTGCATTCTTCAAGAGAAAGGGCAGATCGAGACTCATGCACTACCAATGCACTTATCCCAAACATATGAAGACAATAAGTAAAGCATCTTGGAGCATAAAGTAATTATTATGCAACATAATATAAAGTATAGACATGTTAAGTAAACAGAAGCTTGAGAACATGTAAAAGTAATTGAACATGTGAACTTGTGAGATAGCCGGGTCATACGAACATGGTGACCCAGCATAGGGATCTTGTATAGCTTGAGAGAGAACTGAACATATGAGCATGTAAGAATTATATAGAAAGACAATAATGGGATAACTTAGGAACTATTTTAGAAGTCAAGTTACAACCCTTAAACCAAACAAGGACCGGGGTTGTAACCATTCTCCAGAACAGAACTTAGCCTCCGATCATTCATTGATAAAAGTAAAGCATAAACCATAGTGTACGAAAATAAACATACGGACACTGCCTAGACAAAACTAGACTGGACTGGACTGACTCCATCTATCAATCACGGCCAAGCAATGAGGACGACTTGATACTTTAACTAACTAGGGTTATCACAAGCCTAGTTACTAACAAGGTGCAAAGAGATTTCCATGTCCAGTTACCCGCCTGCTGCTACCTGAGTGACCCAGCAAAAGAAAAAAAGTACAGCAGACACACTACAGTAAGATACATGTATCCTAAGGAGGTGCCCCACTCGACGGCAGGCTGGAAGTGTGCTCATCATGACAGATAGCTCCAAATCCCATGTATATATATAATGTCGGGATCAAAGGGGCAGCAGGTAACTAGGAAAGTCTCTTCATGAACTACTTGATCAATCTAGTCATTAATCCTAGCCAGATTCAGTATGAATCCCTGATCGTAGGAAATCAGGAATTCATGTCCTAGACATGATGCAATACAGAATATGTAGCTTGTACAAACACACTCAAGAGAAACACCCACGGTGTCCAAATCATTCATTACTTGTATGCCAATAAAGTCGTCGCAACAGTATTCATGGTTATACATGTCATGTTAGGTTACCTATCAAGATTTCTTATCACGTCAAGAGTACGTCACGACGGACCACCATCAAGAATTATCATGTCAAGTTACTTGTCAAGAGCGCACCACGACAGGTCACTATCAAGAGTTATCATGTTCAGGTTGCTTGTTAAGAGTGCGCCACGATGGACCACTATCATGTTATCATGCAAAGACATGTTCAAGAGTGCACCACGATGGGTCAATATCATGTAAAGCAGAGAAAGACATGTTCAAGAGTGCACCACAATGGGTCACTATCGTATTAAGCAAAGAAAAAAGACATATATTATGAGTGCACCACAATGGGTCACTATCATGTTAAGCAAAGAAGAAAGACATATATCATGTGTGCCCTACCACGGGTCACTATCATGTTAAGCAATCATAGACGTAAGAAAACTCGTAGATAGATTTTGACAAAAGGTGCATCATAACATATGAGAAGGAATAAATGAGGTAACTACTTGGCCTAAAACACCTATTGAATCTGTGCTAGTGTTAAGGCTATAAGAAGGGTATAATCATTCTCTAACTGTACAATATTATCAAATCATGTTAAGAAATTCATTTATTAAAGAAATATCAAGCTATTAAATAGGGTCGTCGCAATTTAGGCCAAGATAGAAAATATGCAATGCAATCATAAGCTCCATATCAAGAATGAAAGAAACTTGCATAAAATAATTGGTAACATATACTTGAAGCCAAGGAAAAGATCTACAACTTTCATGTTGGAAGTTAGGAGAAATTCTGGCCATAAATCAGCCAAATAGGATATAAAACAGCCAAAACAGCCAAAACAGGCACTATGCGACATTCTGTGGCACTATGTAGTCTCCTGCGGTACTATGCGGCCTTCTGCGGCACTATATAGCCTTCTGCAACACTATACAGCCTCCTGCGGTACTATACAGCAGGCTGCACTATACGGCAGGCTACATAACCATACGGCACTATACGGCAGGCTGCACTATGCGTTAGGCTGCAGTATGCGGCACTATTCATGCGGACTATTCATCGTCCCTGCCAGAATCAGGACAGATGAACTAAGAAATGCTCAAATCTTGTTTTGACCATAACTTCCTCAAAACAAGTCAAAATCTAACTTTTTAAAGGTCCATTTTGGGTAAAATCGAATTCTCTACAACAAAGAATAATCAAAACTTGAAAATAATAAAGTTTATTATATCAAAACCCAAGAAAACCGAAAAGACTATAAACTTAGATCTACAAGAATCCATCCATGAAAATAAAAAACTCCAAGTTCTAAAGATGCTTAAAATCATGTAATTAAGAGTTTAGAACAAACGAAATAATATTTGTCTAATATTTGGCAAGGTGTACTTGCCTTAGGTTGGAGGAAGATGAAGAGGATGAAGATGAAGAGAAATAAAATAATGGAAGAGAGAGAGAGAGAGAGAGGAGTTGGATTTTTATATAAAACCCTTCTCATCTCAAACCAATCCAAACCAAGCCCAATACCAAGTTGAACCGAACCAAATTAAACCAAGTCAAGTTTTAACCTATACTTTGGAAAATTTTGAAATATTCGAAAACCAAGAAATATGAAATATGGCTCAAAATACGTACCTGTACATAAATACTGATACAGTGAGACGAGTCTAACAACTCTCCCATCCTTAGAAAAATTCTGTCCTCGAAATTTCCTAAAGCCAGTCGAGTAAGATAACTAAAACAAAAGCTCGAGAAAACACAATCATTTCTATAAAATGTAGCATGGCATGTAAGTAAATAGAGGCAACAGTAATATAATAAATGCGTAAGCAATAACACAATCACAATCAAGAAGGGCGGGAGACATATGAATAAATATGTCTCCTGAGACAGTTGAGTCGGGACCAACGTCCTCGCTGGCCTACTCTGACTCAAAAATGGATAAGGTCAAGTCTCAAAGCAAGTCGGTACCAATAACTTAGTCTAAGACAGGACTCTACCCAGGATGTATCGTCGTAGTCGATACCAATGAAGTTATCAGGTGCCTCGACTATGAAGACAGAAGAGTTGGGGATGAGAAATTCGTCTTCACTCACTGAATAAATAAAGTCGGCCATTGTACTCCATACGTGGATAGAATACAAGGTCGCCTGCAAGAACACAAGATATATCTCGACTCTTCGTCTGAATGCTGAGACTGATCATCCACAACTGGCCTGACAGAAGATTACTGACCTGCCATCGACAGAACCTAAACAAGGTAATCGGAAGGATTAGGAACAGTATCACAGAAAGTTAAAGGACACAACGATCAAATCGAGAGAACAGGAGAGATCAACGATCAAGGCAGATATCAGGTCAAAGGTTCAGAGGTAGAGAATAATACGAAGGATATCAATAAAGGATAATTGTGACTGAGATAACTAAACATCAGTAACCCCCACATATCTGATAAATCAGACCATGCATGGGCCACCACTAAAACCTATGTCATGCCCCAGAACCAGAATAATAGCAAGTGGGGACGGATAAGGCCAGCTACGCAATCCCGAAGTACACCAGTACTCTGAAATTACGTATAAGCTGTCAAGACATGGGGGTTACTTCTACAAGCCAACAGTCGATTCTAGGTTAAACAATCCTAGGTATTTCAATCACAAGCAATTATACAAAGTACAAGAAGTATGATCATCAGACAACAATAGTAAAGCATCCCAAACCATTTATACATGGATGATCATGAAGCTAGTCATACCAAAATAGAGAACTAGCAAGAGTAATAGTCATACATGATAAGCTCTAGCTATAGTCTAGAATACGCACATCATGATTAGGCCCGTGGGCTAAATATCAAGAACCAAAACACGAGCTAAACACGTGCTCGGAGGCTAAACGCCACAAAAGAATAATGTACTTAACCAGTGGGAGAATAAAATAAGAAACCCACTTGGGTACTCTGGTGCTCTGATTGGTCACCGTCGAGTAGATGGTACGGAAGATCCTCTGGGCTCCTCTATCGAATCTGGCCAAACAAAACCAGTGGGGTCAGACCCCAAATAGCAAGTACCACAAAGGAGGCCAAACTGTGAACTAAAACCATCAATCACTAACATCAGCAATTAGAGATACAAATGAGTAAGGGCAGATCGAGATTCATACACTACCAATGCACTTATCCCGAACATAGGAAGACAATAAGTAAAGCATCTTGGAGCATAAAGTAATTATCATGCAACATAATGTAAAGTGTAGACGTGTTAAGTAAACAGAAGCTTGAGAGCATATAAAAGCAATTGAACATGTGAACTTGTGAGATAGCCGGGTCATACGAACATGGTGGCCCAGCATAGGGATCATGTATAGCTTGAGAGAGAACTAAACATGTGAGCATGTAAGAATTATATAGAAAGACAACGATGGGATGACTTAGGAACTATTTCGGAAGTCAAGTTACAACCCTTAAACCAAACAAGGACCGGGATTATAAACATTCTCCAGAACAGAACTTAGCCTCCGATCATTCATTAATAAAAGTAAAGCATAAATCATAGTGTACAAAAATAAACATACGGACACTGCCTAGACCTAGACTGGAATAGACTGACTCCATCCATCAAACACGGCCAAGCAATGAGTACGGCTAGATACTTTAACTAACTAGGATTATCACAAGCCTAGTTACTAACAATATATAAAGAGATTTCCATGTCCAGTTACCCGCCTGCTGCTACTTGAGTGACCCAGCAAAAGAAAAACAAGTATAGCCGACACACTGCAGTAAGATACATGTATCCTAAGGAGGTGCCCCACTCGATGGCGGGCTGAAAATGTGCTCATCATGACAGATACCTCCAAATCCTATGTATATATATATAAGGCCGGGATCAAATGGGCAACAGGTAACTGAGAAAGTCTCTTCATGAACTACTTGATCAATCTAGTCATTAATCCTAGCCAGATTCAGTATAAATCCCTGATCGTAGGAAATCAGGAATTCATGTCCTAGACATGATACAATACAGAACATGTAGCTTGTACAAACACACTCAAGAGAAACACCCACGGTGTCCAAATCATTCATTACTTGTAGCCAATAAAGCCGTCGCAACAACATTCATGGTTATACATGTCATGTTAGGTTACTTATCAAGATTTCTTATCATGTCAAGAGTACGTCATGACGGACCACCATCAAGAATTATCATGTCAAGTTACTTGTCAAGTGTGCACCATGACGGGTCACTATCAAGAGTTATCATGTTAAGGTTGCTTGTTAAGAGTGCGTCACGACGGGCCACTATCATGTTATCATGCAAAGATATGTTTAATAGTACACCACGATGGGTCAATATCATGTAAAACAGAGAAAGATATGTTCAAGAGTGCACCACAATGGGTCAATATCGTGTTAAGCAAAGAAGAAAGACATACATTATGAGTGCACCACAACGGGTCACTATCATGTTAAGCGAAAAAGAAAGACATATATCATGAGTGCCCCACCACGGGTTACTATTGTGTTAAGAAACATAGACGTAAGAAAACTTGTAGATAGATCTTGACAAAAGGTGCATCATAACATATGAGAAGGAATAAATGAGGTAACTACTTGGCCTAAAACACCATTTGAATCTGTGCCAGTGTTAAGGGTATGAGAGGGGTACAATCATTCTCTAACTGTACAATATTATCAAATCATGTTAAAAAATTCATTTATTAAAGAAATATCAAGCTATTAAATAGGGTCGTCGCAATTTAGGCCAAGATAGAAACTATGCAATGCAATCATAAGCTCCATATCAAGAATGAAAGAAACTTGCATAAAATAGTTGGTAACATATTCTTGAAGCCAAGGAAAAGATCTACAACTTTCATGTTGGGAGTTAGGAGAAATTCTGGCCACAAATCAGCCAAATAGGACATAAAATAGCCAAAAACGGCCAAAACAGGCACTATACGACATTCTACGGCACTATGCAGCCTCTTGCGGTACTATGTGGCCTCCTGTGGCACTATGTGGCCTTCTATGGCACTATGCAGCCTTCTGCGATACTATACAGCCTCCTGCGGCACTATGCAGCAGGCTGCACTATGCGGCAGCCTGCATCACCATGTGGCACTATGCGGTAGGCTGCACTATATGGCACTATGCGGCAGGCTGCACTATGCGGCACTATTCATATAGTACTATTCATCGTCTCTGTTTGCCATTAAAATTTTTTGATTGAAAACTTTAATACAAACAGAACAGTGTTACAATGTAGGACTTAGATGTAGTCCTAGGAGTACACTTTTGTTTAAGCTGGGTCCTTAGTGCCAATGGAGCGAATGGTAATGCGTTGACTCCGTTGACCGGCTGACGACGGTTATCGGTTCTCTGAAGGTGTGGATTGCTCTGGGTGCTGGAGCTTGCTGAGAGGAGGAAGACGTTGAGTGTCTGTATCTGCCTCTCTGGTGATTCCTTGTATGTTCGTTGTAGATTCTGTCTGTTGTCCCCGGGTGAGAAGGAAATGATCCCTCTATTTATAGTTTTGCAGGCTGGCTGCTCATGCGCGTATGTAGGATGCGCCGGTGTGTGGGGACGCCACGTGGAAGTTGCTGATGGGGGCACACGGATGATGCATCCTGATTGGAAGGTTGAACTCTTCATACTGCTGTTGTGAGCCGGCACGTAGCAGAGGAGAAGATCTTTCTATTGCTGAAATCTTGGACGAGTTGAGTCAAAGGACACGTGTCATCGACCCATGGCCCGAAGATCTCGGATTTGGGGGGGCAGTGATCTGGTGAGCTGCGCCTTGGATCTGGGCGCAGGAGGAGACTGCGGCTCATAACCTTTAGGAGTTATAAACCATTTAGGGCGCATGGCTTTTGAGGCGTATGCAGGTGACCTTCCTTCTGTCTTTCGGGATCAGAGATCAGTCTGGGGCGCATGGCTTTTGAGGCGCATGCAAAGCTTCAACTGGAGACTCTTCTTCTGTCTTTAGGGATCAGTGAAGGGTCTGAGGCGCATGGCTTTTGAGGCGCATGATGGTTTGGACGCATGGCCGTAGAGGCGCATGCGGATTTGGACGCATGGCCGTAGAGGCGTATGCGGGTGGCCACGTGGCAGTAGCCGTCGGAATAGAGTCATGATGATGCTGACGTTGCCGACGCTTCGTTCTCTGAAAAAGCTGTCAACTGTTCAGACTTTGGGAAGCGTGCTGCCAACTCTGGTGTCAGTTCAGCATTTAATGTTTGTGACGTTCGATGGACAGCTGAGTGGGCACATTGGTTGGTGTTCCACTTGGCATGGAGATGTGAGGGCGCATCCTCTGTGATACGCCGGGTACTGTAGGACGCGTCTGTGTGATGCGCCTGATGCAGGAGGGCACGTCCGTGTGATGCGCTGTTTGGCTGGCGCATCTGACATGTCCTTTAATGATGCGGCTGTCTCGCTCCTCGAGTGCTATAAATAGCCGTTTGGCTGAATTTGAGGCATCCGGTTCATCCATTTAATGCAAATTCATTGCACAGAATTCGGAGAGTCATCCACTTGGCACGTGGGTTTGATTTGCCCGGCCTATAAATAGTGGCATGGAGAGAAGGTTTGCTCCTCATTCCCTCATGTACTTCCAACATGAACTTGGATATGTGGGTGTATTCTGTTGACGAAGTGCTTCCGAGGGTGAAGATGAGACGTCGTGTTGTCTTCGATGCTCTTGAAGGTGACTGTTACATCCAAAAGACGGAGTCGAGGGCTTCTGAGGCAGGCGGAAGGTGCCTGTTGCATCCAAAGATAAGGATGTTCGGGCCTCGTCTCCGTTATTCCGGAAGAGCCGTAGATCGGAATGGCGGTGCTAGGCTCTCTCTTCCTTCAAAGTGGGCGCCGCCCACTTTGATTGTGTTGAAAGCTCCTTATGCCATGATTTCGATCACGGTCTTCCTTGGTCTTTGGAGGCTCTTTCGAAGCCTCCCCTGGCCACAGCATTTGCGGTGCTCTTCTCTTCCTTGGTTCCAGCCAGAGGGTTAAATGCTTTGCTTGGCGAAGCATTTATCAGGCGAGCCTGGCTGGAAGAACGGCATATAACTGGGCTCTGCTCGGCCAGGTGAGCCTGGTTGGAAGAGTTGCACATAACTGAGCTGCTGAAGGGATGCACATAACTGAGCTGGATGCACATAACTGAGCTGCTGAAGAGATGGTAGGATGCGCCTGGCTGGAGGCGCATGACATCTGCTGCGCCTGGCTGACAGCGCATGGTGACTGCTGTGCCTATCGGAAGGCGCATGGTGGTTGCTGCGCCTATCTGGAAGGCGCATGGTGGTTGCTGGTTGTAGATCTAGGATCCTTCCTTTGTAGAAATTCTCCTTTGTACCATCTTTTCTAGACATGTAATAGACTTTTATATATATGAAATAAAAAGTCCTTCTTCGAATGTCTATGGCTTATTCGATTAGCTGTCTGAGTTCTGGCACATATAATGCCTGGCGCATGGGCTTTCTGGTTGTGAAATTCCATGCTTCTACAGTCCCTGCCAGAATCAGGACAGATGAACTAAGAAATGCTCAAATCTTATTTTGACCATAACTTCCTCAAAACAAGTCGAAATCTAACTTTTCAAAGGTTTATTTTGGGTAAAATCGAATTCTCTACAACATAGAATAATCAAAACTTGAAAATAATGATGTTTAGTAGATCAAAACCCAATAATATCGAAAAGACTATAAACTTAGATCTACAAGAATCCATCCATGAGAATAAAAAACTCTAAGTTCTAAAGATGCGTAGAATCATATAAGGAAGGGTTTAGAACAAACAAAATAATATTTGTCCAACATTTGGCAAGGTAGTTTCCTTAGGTTGGAGAAAGATGAAGAGGATCAAGATGAAGAGAAATAAAATAATGAAAGAGAGAGAGAGAGGAGTTGGATTTTTATATAAAACCCTTCTCATCTGAAACCAATCCAAACCAAGCCCAATACCAAGTTGAACCGAACCAAATTAAACCAAGTCAAGTTTTAACCTATACTTTGGAAAAATTTAAAATATTCGAAAACTAAGAAATACAAAATACGGCTCAAAATACGTACATGTACATAAATACTGATACAGTGAGACGAGTCTCACACGATCTGCTCTACTTCGTCCTTAGTAGGGGGTTCTCATAGTTCGAAGTGAGATTCCCATTTTGTACCTAGGCGTTGAGCCCAGGGTTCTTCTTCGAAGAACTCTAATGTCTGATCATCGTCTTCCTCTTCTGAGGGATGTGCGGATGCCATGTTGACTGAGAATGCTTTCCTGAAGATCGGGTCGATACTGGTGTCGGAATCCCAAGTTGAAGCTTCATATGAGTGAGAGTGTATGGCCTCTTCTTCTTCTGAACTTTCTGGGGTTGTAGGAGGCATGATGTAATCTACCCCCCACCAATGCGATGGTAATAGTCCTATGGCTTTCCCTTCAGAACGGGGAGTCACAAAGGAAGACGTCGGCCTTTGCCATAGTTCAGACCCTGGCCGCTTTTTAGGTTATAACCCATCTTTTGTATGAGGTACTTGGCTTGATCGTTATAACGATATATTGACATTCTACCGGTGTTAGATTCTGGCTCTGCAGGTGGAAGGTCTTGATGACGCTCGACCTTGCTAAAGATGATAGATTTCTCGTCCTGGTTCCGGGTAGAACTATATAACAGACTCCTTGGTACTGGACGACTCGACTTACATGATTGACAGTCATTATTTGTGTTTGCAATGACTGTTAGGCACTATCCAGAGTATACATGCCATTCCAATATGGAAGATTAGAATAATTCAAAGATAGCCTTTTATTGATAAAATACGGGATCTTGTCCCGAAGAATTACATCATCGATGGATGGGGTGTCGACATCGGCCGATATGTACTATTTTAGTTCTTTGTCAATGAGTATTGGAGCAGCCCTGGGCAGTTCGGGAGAGTTCATCGGGAGCTTGACCCGTATCGACTCTTCAGTCTATGTTAAGAGAGATACCGGGGCCTTTCCCTGTAGCTTGACAGTGAGAAGGGTTGACGACTGAGGAGGTCTTTCCTTAGGCCGTACCTTGAGAGGTGCCTCAGCTGGTGCTTCGAGGACTGGTATTTTCCTGCGGTGCTTTGCCACGAGAGGTGTCGACACTTGGAGAGGTTTCCCCTTGAGTCGTATCTTTAAAGGGGCTTCAGTGGTTGTTTCGCCCAGACAGATTGGTGCTCTCCCGTGAAACTTGACTATGATAGGAGATGATGTCTGAGGAGGTTTCCCTGGAGACGCACTTTCAAAGGAGCGCTGATTATCATTTGTGCCTCAGTGTCAGCCTCAGCTTCATCTTCTGCTTCGTCGTCGGCATCGTTGGCTTCATCGTCCAGATGGATCGATTTGTAGAGATCAGAGTTGGTGAAAGAGGCCCCAATCCCTTTGAAGGGATCGACATCAGCGAACTCCGTTCTGACTATACCATTGGTGGATACGTATTTCATACATTGGTGGAGAGTTGATGGCACCACCATGTATTCGTATAGCCATGGCCGCCCTAACAGAATGTTGTAGTTGACATCCGTATCCACGACATAGTAGGTAACCTCAGTCTGGAGATCACCGATATAAAATTTCAGTCGAATCTTACCCAGTGGTTCACTCTTGTTGGCGTTGAAGCCACTAATTGTAGCGTGGGATGCTGTCAGGCGATGCATCTGGATCACCAATGTCTAGAGCAGATTTCAGAAGATGATGCTGAGAGAAGACCCAGGGTCGATCTGCATTCGATCCACCTTGATGGTACCGACATAACCTATGTAATACAACGGTCTGTTGTATTGGTTATTCTAGAGCAGCATGTCTTGCTGAGTGAAAGTGATGTTGGGGATGATCTCCCATACACTGTGGCAGTACGAACATGATGTCGGATCATCATCAGGCTGTTTGACTTTGCTAATAAAGGACTCAACATCCTTCAGTGCTTCACATAGAGCCTCTCAAGTATCTTTGGATAGTCGGAGAAGCTCGAACAGGGATAGTCGAGCTGGAGTACTGGCGAGTTGGGCCAGTATATCAAGGTTGTGGGGTTCGGTCAACCCCAAAGCATTGTCTTTTTGCAGAGACCTATCGAAACGGGCCTCCTTCTATTTTTGTTTGTTACCTACTAGAGGTTGAGATGGATCTTCCCCTTAGGCGGTTGTAGTAGTGACAGGAGGCGTCACTTTGACTGGAGGCTCCTCTAACTGAGCGTTCTGTTGTGAACGCGTTTGTATGGGTAGTGCTTCCTCAGGAGAGGAAGTCACCATTTGACAAGACTTGGTCTTCTTGCCTTTGGCTTTGGAGGTAGAATGTACCCTCGGTTAAGACAGTTCTGGGGCAAGATCTGGATGAACCCGCATGATCTCTCCTCGGGATGTCGTGAGTGGTACTAGTCTGCTCACATTGTCACGAGTTGGCGGAAGGTTGACTACTTTCATTGTCGCCTTCGGGTTGGGGATGACGCCATCTTGAGCTTCAGTGGGCGATAAGGTACCAAACTGGAGTGACACCGTGTTAGCTGAGACTGTCTTCTCTTCATAATCGACTGAGATGACATTCTCATTGATCACGCATTGTATGTAGTTTTTTAGGATATAGCAATCTCGAGTTGGATGCCCAACGAAATGATGGCAGTGATAGTACCGCGGATCGTCTGCCCTGTCCACCTCGTCAGGATGCTTTGGATCTAGCAATTTGATCTTGTCGCACTGTTTTAGCATCTCGAAAAGCTGTAAAGTGTCCTCGTCATTGAAGGAGTAGACCTCCTTTGGCCTTGGTACAGGTGGGGGTTTCTGAGTAGGCCCCTCTGTGCTCTTTGAGGTATTGACAGTCAATGCTTGCTTTTCCTTGGGTTTACGGCTACTGTTGTTGGTGGCGGCACATTTTTCCTTGTCATCGAACGTAGGGAAGCTAACCCCCCAGAAGCCGTGCGTTGTGTGCCTTTTTCTTGGCACTTCGGCTCCGATGATCAACAAACTCCAATCGGAAGGCTGGGCTGAGTCAAGCCGGAGTTTGATGGCTGATGTCATGTTCATGCTGCATGAGTCGATCGGCACATGTTCTGGGATGCCAGTTGGTAATCTCAAGCATGCCTGATGGAAGCGTTCAATGAAGGCTCAAAAAGTATCTTTCTCTGTCTGGCGCACTTTTATAAGAGATGACATGGTTATGTCTTTTCCTCTATCGTAGAATCGGTCGAGGAAAAGGCGTGTCAAGTCGTCGAAAGACGATATGGAGTTGTCAGGGAGACAGCAGTACCAGCCATAAGCGACTTCCTTCAGATCCTCGACGAATAGGCTGGTGAGAGATGTCCCGTTTGAGACTGGAAGTAGGTCAGGTATTGATAAGGAGAATCCTTCCCTTTATATGGCGTCAGTATTTATGGTTTATATTTGGAAGGATAAACCACCTCGTTCCATTCGAGAGGATAAGGTTGCGGGATTTCCAACTTCTTACGTTCTTCCTATTTATTCCACACTTCGAAGCGATCGCATAGATCATTTACCATCTCAACTAACTCCTCTGTAGAGCTAGGAGTAGGTGAGGGAGGTAAGGTGTGAAGCTCAGCCCCTGATGGAGTTGATGTCCAAGGGGCGGTGTGATGATATATTCCGGAAGATACCCGTTGAGGGGGTATACTGGAATCTCCGTTGTAGGAGCGTAAAAAAATGCTTCGTAGACCAAGTCAAAGAAATATAGCTTTACGCTCAACAGGCTACTCTCCGCAGACTATTCTACGCAGGCTACTCTACGCAGGCTATTTCTATGCAGGCTACTCTACGCAGGCTACTCTACGCGAGCTATTTTTACGCAAGCTACTTTACGCCGGGGACAGGCTGTCAGATCATGCATTTAATGCAAGTAATAATGAATCTGACATAATGATTTGCTGACAGCGTATAACACAGAATTCGAAGAGATTTAATTTACACAGAAACCAACATTGTCGTTTAGTGTGTAGACTGGGTTACTTTACGCTCAAAAGATGACTTCTTTTACGCATGAATACTACATGAGCTTTTTACGCTCAAAGTTGACATGTGCGTAAAGTCCATTTGGGCTACCTTTTACGTTCAAGGCTGTTTTATCAGCCACTTTAAACGAAAAGTCTATTTTTGGGCTATTTTACGCCTAGTCTACTACTTTACGCTGGAAGTGTATTTTGGGTCATTTTTTCGCCCGATTGTTTCTGGCTATATGAGAACGTGGTTTGCTTACGTGGCTTTCATGCTACACTTATCGAGGGACGTGTATACGTGCCCTCCTTATTTTGTTGAAGTTCTAGGACATGTGTCATCCCACGTAAAGTTCATGGATGACAGTTGCTAGCGTAAAGCTCCAATTTGGATGCTTTTTACGCATGATGTGTTTTAGTCTATAAATAGACTAATTTTTATCAGAAGAAAATCAGAGAGAGAGACAGGGGAGAATACATCAGAGACTTTGATTTTCCAGATCATTCTTCTTCAACCTTTCTTCCAGAACAGAGTGAAGCAAAGCAGGAAAGCATTCGACCTCGCCATCAGTGCCCAAGTGCGTCGATACCTTTTTGGTGACTTAGTTCTTCCGGCTGTTCATCTTCCAGCAGTACTCTTCATCATCATCGTACGGTCCAAGGAACAAAGTGATCGTCTTCAGATTAGACTTCCATAGCAATACTTCCCAGAACAATTTGTACTTCTTGTACTTTTTCTTATTTTATTTCAAAAGCCAATTTTAGGCATTTTGTTAAGTGAAACAAAATGGCGACTCTGCTGGGGACGACCTTCTCCTCTGACGAGAAGGCAATTGCTCAATATGATGATGTGTCGGTCAGATCGACAAAGAAGACTCTGGTTATGCACTTCGACCAGACTGCCTACGAAGAAATGCTCTGAACTGGGGGTAGTACTCGCTGCTCCAATGTTCAAAAATCGTGAAAAGCGCAAAAAGTTTTGATTCCCAAATCCAAAGCATCCTCGGATCTCCCTACTGTCTCTGAAGGCAAAGGAATCCTTCCTACTCCTGTTGTAGGGGCTCCCGTTTGTAACGAGGCAATCTTTACTTCAGTGTTGTGCCCTGAGCGTAAAAACCAATCTCCCGTCGGTGACGGGGAAGATTCTCAAGTTTTACGCCCAACGCGTAAAAGCCAAGTTTTACGCCCAACGCGTAAAAGCCAAGTTTTACGCCCAACGCGTAAAAGTGAGGTTTTACGCCCAGTGCGTAAAAACCAAAATTTATGCTCTGTGCATAAGAACAAGTCTCCCGTCTGTGACGTGGTAGACTCCAATGCTTTATGTTCTGAGCATAAAAATAAGTCTCCCGTCTGTGACGCGGTAGACACACAAAATTTACGCTCCACGCGTAAAGGAAAATCTTCCGTCTGTGACGTGGTAGATACTCATGTTTTGCGCTCTATGCGTAAAGGTAAATCTCCTGTCTGTGACAGTGTAGATAAAATTCACAATGATATTTTTACATCTAAAGTGAATTTACCTGCACGCAACCAGCGTAAAACCATTATTGGTAAAACTTCGGTTCTTCACCAACAGCCTTCTTACACTGCTTTACGTAAGGTACCAAACCTACAAATTATGCGTAATGCTGATGGAGTTCTTTGTGCTCAAAAATCTCTGGATTTACGCACGCAACTCCAAGCGCGTAAAAATATATAGTTTGGTTCTGCGAATGCAGCCAGTAATCTTCTTTATACACAAGGGACTAAACGTTTCTCTACCCCAAATGTATTAAGGAAGACTACTCCATCTACTCCCTCTACTCCTTCTGATTTACGCGAGTTGCTAATACAAAAGCGTAAAAATAGACAATCTCCTGTGAGACTCCCCCAAGAGAATCTCCATTGTGAGTGTCACCAGATTGCAATCAAATATTGTTGTTCGGCTTCTAAATGGTCAGTTTTTGACCGGTTAAGCTTCAAAGCGCCTCAACAGCAAGTTGTTGACTAAGAACATGAGTTGTCATATGCGTCAGTCAACATGGCATCTCATACCAACAGAGGACGATGTCCAAGATGCAACTCGTCCCAGACTCCAGGTCAACAACAATTCAATAGACTTCTTGATTCTTTTGAAGGAGTATATCAGAATACTCGATCAAGAAGACAAAGACAGTTGTAGACTTCTGATTCAGAAGCTGGGGGTACTCAATCTTTTGAGTCCGAAACTGATAGTGTCGATTCATACCTCTATACCAATCCCTCTGTATCTTCAAGAGAGGTTGAATCCTATGCTATTGGAGATGAACCGAAGACGTCATCTGCTAATACAGAATAACGTCTCTCTGTCGTTGAACAGTCATTAAAGGACATGCTTACTATGATGCAAAGCATGCACCAGATAATAATGACTCAGCAGACTGCTCAGCCGGCAGTAATAACACCGGTGCAGGCAGCAGAACAAACTCAAGATAGTCAAGGGGTTGACATACCTTTGAATAATCAAGAGCCTGCTGTCAATCAAAATTCTGCATCTCCAGATCCTATCATTCCAGAAGATGTACCACCTCCGGTGGGGGTCACGGTACATCCAACAACTATTCAATCAAATGTGCTTTCTCAAACCAGTGAAGCTATTCAAGCAGTGCGTGAACTAAAGGCACAGTTTGAAGTTCTGAAGCACAAAGATCAACTCCAGAGGTTAGGGATTAAGCAACCTTATCCTCCTCATTGGAATGATGTACCCTTTCCTCCGAAATTCAAACCACAATCAATGGTATTGTTTGATGGAAAGGCTTTTCCTAGTTAGTATATTAATTACTTTGATATTATGACTGTGCATCTGCAGAAAAATGATGCTTTTCTCACTCGAGTGTTCATCGGGTGCTTGACGGATTCGGCTTACGACTGGTATCGTAGTTTACCCGACAATTGTATTTCGTCTTTTGACGAATTTAAAGCAATGTTTCTCTCCCGCTTCTATGAAGGAGGTATGGATATGAATATGTCCTCCTTAATAGAGATCAAACAAAAGGAGAAGAAAGATACTCGGACGTTCATCGAACGTTTCCGACAGGCAACTTTGAAAATGCCTCCTGGTATGCCAGATTCAGCGATAATTGATACATGCAAGATGAATCTGCGGCCATTCATTGCTGTATTCACGGGTTCCCAATTCACAGAATGGGCCTCATTTATTATAGCAGCAGTTTCTGTCGAGACCAATGGTAGGTTGGCTCGTGAACATGGGATGATTTTTGCCTCAGAGGACAAAGGAAAGAAAGGCTCTTCTGGTAATAATTCCGACAATCGTAATGGGAAAGGAAAGGATACCCTGATGGTTAATCTTTCCAAAAACAAAATGACGCCAAATAATCAGGAGTCTTCTAAGCCAAAAGAAGAATACTCTTTTGACGAAAGCGATATCCCAGGGATATTCCAATGTCTGGTAAAGAGTGGCAAACTCTAGATTCCGGAGCCAAAAAGGCCTAATGAGGTGAATCTGACTAACAATTCCAAATATTGTATCTATCACAGATATATAAATCACCCCACTAAGGCTTGTTATGTCCTAAAGAAGAAAATCTAAGAGTTGATAAATGCCAATGCCATCGCTTTAACTAACGATGAGCATACAGTCACAACCAATATGATTTCTCTTCAATTTGGAGGTTTTCCTCCACAGCAAGTCCCAGATGTGATTGTCCCAATTCCAAAGACGACGACGAAGATTGTGAATATCCTGCCTGCCAGAGAGAAAAGTAAAGGATTGTTGCCTCTCACATTAAAGAATGGTGAAATCATGTGGGTACATCCTGACTTAGTACCTGAAATGGAGGATGAAGGTAAAACTTCAAAATCCAAGAATGGTAGAAAAGTTAAAACATGTAACATGATTTCTCATGTTATTCCAGATCCTGATGATTTGGATCATCTTTGGGATGGCATTCCTTTGGAGGATAGGATGAAAGGTTTAAACATATGTCCTCCAAGTTTTGCTCCTACCAAGCTCAAACTTACTCATCAGCAGTGGTTAGCTATGAATAGTATTCCCTAATACAGGGTACAACAGGTTTTTGCTGCTTATGAAAAAGCTCCTACAGGGATTTTTCCTCGTGTCCCAAATACTCCTTTTCCTGTAGTTACAGAGGTTTCTGCTTCTTCTTCCTCTGTTGAACTACCTATTAAAAGTCCACTGCCCATTCATTTGTACAGTCAACAATCAGTCCATCAGATGAAAAAGATGGGCTATGACTTTCAAAAAACAGAGGGTTTGAACTATGATAAAGGAATGCAACTTCCTTTACAGATTCAAAGTCAAAAATCCACTGTTGGATTGGGTTCTGAACTTTCTCTTAAAAATCCTCGCAAGAAGAAGGCTAAGGGAAAGAAGACTAAGTCCTGCAATATGGTACTTCCTTCTCATGATTCTGAAGAAGAAAGCTTTGCTGGTACGAGATCTGGGAAAGAATACCACAAAGATTACGAGGGATCTTCCAAAGAAGCAGAGGATGTTGTAGAAACAATCCCAGTTCAACCATCTCCTGTTCCTGCTAAACCATCGGTGGTTGAGAAAGGGAAACAGAAAGCAGTACGCTTTGACGTTCCCTTAAAATCTGCTTCAAATCAAGGGGTGGTGATGAAGCCCTATAAATTTGATATTCTAGCTCAGTTAGCCAATACTCCGGCTAGACCCTCTATATTCGAGCTACTGCGTCTTTCTAAAGAAAGCAGAGAGACTTTGAGTGAAGCTTTGCTACAAGCAGACTCATGCTTGGCTCAACTCAAGAGTCCTGATAATACACCAGTGTCGTATCCACAATGTCATAGTGTGATGGAGGCAATTCCTAATATTACCTTCACACAAGAAGACATGCTGTTGAAGCATAACAAGCATGACAGGCCTTTGTGCTACACTGGGTATATTGAATCCACTAAAATTGACAGGATTTATATTGATTCTGGGTCTTCTATTAGCATTATCCTTAAAAGTATGCTAAGACCTTTGAGGATTCCTACTAGTGATTTGATTTACACTAGTACCACAATAGTTTGTTTCAACTCTGGCAAGAGTAAACCACTGGGGAAGATTCGTCTAAATATTCAGATTGGTGATCTTCGAACTATGGCTACTTTTTTTGTTATCAACTCAGACGTATCCTATAACATCCTTCTTGGAAGACCATGGATACATGAGCATAACATTGTGCCTTCAACTCTCCGCCAATGCTTCAAGTACGTGGATTCACAAGGAGTTATGAAGACTGAATTTGCTGATATCAATCCCTTCAAGGGTGTTGAAGCCTATTTTTCTGACTTAGTACTCTACAAACAAGAGCATTTGAAGGAGATATCAGATATAGCTGAAGATCAATCACCTGTTGAAGATCAGACTGTCAATGAAGATCCTCCGGAAGAGCAACCTTTGAAGATCAAAGTCAAAGGTCGAATCCAACCCCAACCTGTCAATGATCAACCTCTGTTGATCAAAGTCAAAGGAAGAACTCGAGCTTTATCTGAGGAATCAGTGAATATTCCTGCCAAGAGCCAAGTACAACCTCTTATGATCAAAGTCAAGGGACGTACTTCTCGTACGAATGATCCAGAACCACCATTGATCATCAACCTTGGTAAGACTATGCAGAAGACGGATGACGGTCCATTAATGATAAATCCTAAGCGTAGTACTCAACTTGTAAATGATGTAAATATTGATCATTCTGTACTTTCTGACATCAATAAAGATTTTCTTTTGGAGTATATGGCTGTCAAATTTGTTGAAAGAATATCTTTATCTTCTGATGATCAAAGTTATCAATATCAAGATGACATAAATACAGGGAAAACTTTGTATATTGATCATAAGGAAAATTCCTTTCCTCCTCATGTCGATGTTGGACCTTATGCTCAAAAGTTCCTAACATCTTCTTTCTATCTTCTTTCTGTAGTTTCGCCATCACAAGCTTGTGTAACTTTTAGACGTCACGAAGAATCTTATTTCGTGATTCCGTTTGATAGAAAAATAAGCACCAAATTGTGTTTGGCCTGGCTTGAAACATCCTTGTTGTTAAGACAGATGATCTTAGAGATAAAGATAAAGGAAAAATCCGAATTGACAAATATAGTCAACAATCTCTCAAGATTATCCAGAAAATGGGATATGATTTGAAGACTATGAAAGGTCTCAATCAAGGCAAAGGTAGACGATTACCATTATGTGGTGATCGTTTTACCAGAAAACTCGTCATGGGTTGGGATATGATCCGTCCTATATATTTAATGACGATATACAAGAAGAATTCTCTTCTAGTTCTTCACAATCCTCAGATTCGGAAGAAATCCATTTCATAGAATCTGATACATGCTACTCCTCATATGCTGGAGGAGACTATTACGATGAATCTGAGTGTGTATTCTCAGTCAACATGGTTCAAACTGAAGGCGAATCTAAGCCATTTGAAAATGACCCTTGGGCTCAACAGATGGACACCTAATGAGAGCTTTATTTTGAACAACGACAGCCATCTACAGAGGATGAGATTGTTCAGATTGATGTTGGAGACAGAACTGCGTCCAAGCCAATATTCATCAGTAAGAACCTTTCCGAAGATAAAAAGGAAGAGCAGATAAAACTGATTAAAGAATATATTAATATCTTTGCATGGAGTTATAAGGATATGTCGGGTCTAGATCCTAAAGTTGCTACTCATAAACTCAATATTCTTTCTAATGCCAAGCCTGTGAAACAACAGCAACGGCGTTTTCGACCAGACATGATGGATGCAATCGAAGCAGAAGTCAAAAAGCTGATTACATGTGGCTTTGTTCATGAAGAACAATACCCAGATTGGGTTGCCAATATTGTTCCTGTTATGAAGAAGAACAGAAAAGTTCGAGTTTGCATAGATTTTCGAGATCTTAATGCAGCTTGTCCAAAGGACGAATTTCCACTTTCCATTACTGATGTCATGATAGACAATACACGTGGTTTTGAACGCATGTCTTTCATGGACGGGTTCTCAGGATACAATCAGATTAAGATGTATCCAGGAGATGAGAAGCATACTGCTTTTCGTACACCCCTTGGAGTCTACTGTTATACGGTTATGCCGTTTGGTCTTAAAAATGCCGGTGCCACGTATCAACAGGCCATGAGCAACATCTTTCAAGAATATCTACGAAAGACAGTTGAATGTTATGTAGATGACATTGCTGTCAAAAATCGATCAAAAGATGATCATATTCAAGACTTGAAGACAGTATTTGAATTGATGCGTCAACATCAATAGAAAATGAACCCTACTAAGCCTTTCTTAGGGGTTTCCAGTAGCAAATTTTTGAAATTTGTCATTACTTCTCAGGGTATCCATGTTGATCCTGATAAAATCAAAGCAATTCTTGAAATGCGTCCTCCACGCAATCTAAAAGAACTCCGAGGCTTCCAAGGTCGCATTGCTTATATCAGGAGATTTATATCCAATCTTTCTGGGAGATGTCAACCTTTCTTCCGTCTATTAAAGAAAGGTGTATCATTTGTTTGGGATGAAGCATATCAGAAAGCTTTCAATGACATCAAGCAATACCTTACAAATCTACCTATTCTGGTACCACCGGTGGTAGGAAGACCATTTTTGCTATATGTTCGAGCATTGGATCATTCACTTGGTGCTCTTCTTACACAAAAAAGTGATATGGGTCATGAACAAGCAATTTATTATCTTAGCCGAATGATGGTCAGAGTTGAACACAGGTATACTCCTGTAGAAATGGAATGTCTGGCTTTGGCTTTTGCTGTTCAAAAGACACGACATTATGTGACAGGACAGACTATTCATGTCATCTCCAGAATAAATCCTATTTGGGTATTGATGAGAAAACCAAGCTTTCTTAACTCCAGGTTAGCCACCTGAACGAGGTTGCTCACTCCTTATGACATGGTCTATGTACCTCAAAAATCAGTGAAGGGTCAAGCATTAGCTGATTTTTTAGCAGCTCACCCTATACCTGAAACATCGAAGCTATATGAGGACATTCCAGTTGAAGTTGTGGATTGCAACATGACTTTAAAAGATGATATTTGGCAATTATACTTTGATGGAGCGTTACGAGTTGGACCTAAAGGCAATATCGTCTCTGGGTAGGAATCGTCTTGGTTTCTCCTGACAAAATGGTCATATACCGTGCGTATTCTCTCAATGAGCCATGCTCCAATAATGTGGCAGAATATAATGCTATGCTCGTTAGTCTCCAAGTAGCAAAACAATTGGACATCGAGTTCCTGAAAGCTTATGGAGATTCTCAACTGATTGTTAATCAGGTTAGAGGGACATATGAAGTCAGAAATCCTGACCTCATCCCTTATCATCAAGTGGTAATCGAATTGGTCCTCTTATTTAAAGGATTCTTCATTGAATTTGTACCACGTTCTCAGAATTTGGAAGCTGATGCTCTTGCTAGTTTAGCGGCAGATTTAGCTGTTCCAATTCGAAGATAAAATACCATTACTTTGTTAGATCAAGACTTATTCTGTGTTAAGAATAATCTGCATATTGAACAGAGTTATATTACAGAATCAACTTCCCAACAGAGGGATTGGAGAAGTCCATTTATTGACTATGCAATTCATGGGATTTTACCTGAAGATCCAAAAGAAGCTGCATCAATCAAGAGACGATTATTTCGATTTTATTATGATTCGTCTCTACATATGTTATATCGTCGTTCATAAGATGGACTTTTGCTGCGCTGTCTTTCAGAAAATGAAGCTAAACAAATACTCCGCAAAGCTCATGATGGTGTTTGTGGTGCTCATCAACCAGGTCTAAAATTACAAGACCGCATTCGAAGAATGAGGTATTATTGGCCTTCAATGATAGCAGATGTTGTGGATTATGCCAGAAGGTGTAAAGCATGTCAGATTTATGCTGATTTTATTCATCAACCGTCTGAATTCCTACATCCTACAGCAGCTTCTTGGCCCTTCTAAGCTTGGGACATGGACATTATTGGTCCAATTAACCCTCCTTCTGTTAAGGGACATCGGTTTATACTGGCTATAACCGATTACTTTTCTAAATGGACGGAAGCAGTTCCCCTTGCTGAAGTAAAAATATCTAATGTGGTTAGCTTCATTAAACATCATGTCATTTATTGTTTTGGGATTCCCCGACAGATAATTCATGACAATGGACCATAATTCGCTAGTCAGGCATTTTATCGATTTTGTGATAAGAATCGGATCCAAAATCTGGCTTCTACGGCTTATAATCCAGCTGCTAATGGTTTAGCCGAAGCTTTTAACAAGACGATCATCAAACTTCTCAAAAAGTTCGTCTCTTCTAATAAACGTTATTGGAATGAGAAACTTGGAGAATGTTTATGGGCTTACCGAACGACAGTCCGAACTCCTACTGGTTTTACACCATTTTTACTGGTTTACGGATGTGAGGCTATCCTTCCACTGGAAATCCAGATTCTATCTTTTCGAATAGCCATTGCTAACGAGCTAACTACAGAGAATAATAATCGTTTACGACTCCAAGAACTTGAAGGATTGGACGAGAAGCGTCTTCAAGCACAACAACATATTGAGCTATATCAAGCTCGCATATTATCTCAAACTTTCAATCGTAAAGTTAAAGAGAGAGTATTCAAAGTCGGTGAACTAGTACTAGCTGTTCGAAGACCGATGGTGATGACTCATAAGAGTAAAGGAAAATTCCAAGCAAAATGGGAAGGCCCTTATGTCATCGAGACAGTTTTCTCCAACGGTGCCTATAGGTTGTCTAAACCTAATGGAGATTTGCCAATGATGCCGATCAATGGCAAATTTCTGAAGAAATATTATGTTTGAATTTCTTCCTTATTCCTCAGCTACCAATTTTTGGTTAAGCTTGGAGAGACATTTTAATCTTTTATCTTACCAGTTGATTAAAAAATTGGATCTATTATTTATCATGTTCTCAGGACCTTTAAATAAATATTAAGTCTGCTTGTTTTTCCTATCTATTATGTCCATTTGGCCTCTGAATAGATATTAATCTATTTTTTTTGTGTTGTTACGATCTGTCATGTCCATATTACCTCTGATAGTATTGTATACTCTAAACAGAAAACAAGATTTCATTATCTATCATGTCCATATTACCTCTGGATAGATACAATTTATTGAGTTTAGAAGACTTGTCATGTCCATATTACCACTGATAAGTGTTTTCCATCTCATACCTATTGTTTAAATTCAAAATAAATGATAGGATCACAAAACAAATATTTTATTCATTTCTTATGAACATTACAGAATGAATAAGATAAAAGATTACAAAAGCTCTTTATTTTTCTTAAGGTGGAGCAGAGATATCTTGAAGTAATTTTTTTAGCTCTGCCAGGCGCCTGTCACGAGAGCTCAATACTTTCTTGGTAGCTTCAGCACGTCGAGCTTTGGGAGTACAGATATAAGAAAGTCCAGTGAAGCTGACTATCAGCTTATCCTTGGCATCATCAAGGGTTCTGATAGTAGATTCAGCTCCGTAGGCCTGTTCTTCCAAAATTGAGCTCTGAGTAAGGTGTTGTTCCCGAGCCAAGATTATCTGCTCCCTCTCTGCCTTCAAGCGAGCCAGCTCAGCCTCAACTTCTTGAATTTTATCATTTTGTTGCTGAATCTCCATATTTGAGGTGTCATAGGCTGCTCTATGGCCATCCAGCTTGGGCTTTATTCCAGCCAAAAAAGCTTTCTCTTTGGCAACCTTTATGCTATATTCATGGAGGGCTTCATTATATCTCGTCTCCCGAGCGAGGTAATCAGCCGATAAGGCGTCATACTCTTTTTGGATGAGACTTTCAACAGTTTCACTTGACAGCTCAAAATACTCTCTGATGGGCTGTTCAAGTCCCTCCACGATTTTCTCTAATGCTGTTGCTCTCGCCGCATCATTGAATATAGCAACATTTCTGATGGTAAGAGCCATTGCCGCCTTCAAGCTCTCATAATTGAGGCCCTTATTCAGGACCATTTTGAGTAAGGTCGCCAGAGTTTTATAAAAGGTTTTAGTGTGAATCTCAACTAGGAGATTCATTTCTATACTTGAACTCGGCGTTACGGCAATATCTACTAAGTCTCTTCTCTGAAGACTGGGAACAGAGGCTGTTGCTGTGATAGCAGGCTGAGATGAAGCCATTGTTGTTACTGCAACCATAGCCAACTGGTTACCAGGAGCTTCAAGAACAGTGTCTTCAATATTTGTTACTCCAGCCGTTTCTAGAGCTGAAACTACTAGAGTTTCGGTGGCGGTGATAGGTGCGGGCGGAATGACAGTTGTGGGAGCTGACTACGGTTCTGGCATTGACTCTTCAGAGACTTGTACTGGATCAGTGGTAATAGTGGAGGATGCTATTACAATTTCCCCAGATTCAGTTGATGATTTGAGTGTGCCTTCATTACCTTCTTCAACTATTGGCTTCGCAGGATCATCAAGTGTTTCAGTAACTGAATCTTCATTAAAATCTAGTTCTTCTTCAGCAGTCTCCTCATCATCTACAGTAAGATCTACTGTAGTTTCTTCCTTATCCTTGCCCTCAGCAGGAGAGGACACTTCTGGCTGAGCCTGTATTTTTGGCTCATATTGTACCTCCAATGATGGAGGACATTCTTCTTGAGACTCTACTTCGGGCTCTCGTGCTACCTCTTCTCGGGCATCTTCCTCTTCTGAAGAAGAAGCCACCTCCTCAGATTCCTCGTTTTCCTCATAAATATCTTCTTGAGGAGGAGGAGGAGCCACAACCTTCGGGGAAATGATAACACCTACAAAAAATTAAACAAAATAAGTTAAATATACAAAAGTCTTAGTTTTATATGGATTTTGTATAAATTATATTTACCTGGAGTGTGTGTGGAATGCTCCAAGTACGCATCATAATCTTCATCCCAGTCTTCGTTATCAAAAGTGATAGCTGGTTCATCGGATGGGATAAATACCAAATCAATAGTTTGTACTGGGGCAACGTCTTCAGCAACTTGTGCCTTTTGTGGCAGAGTTAAATGAAGTGCCAAGCTGAGACGTCCGGGAGATAAGACTACTGCAGATGTTGCTGGTTGAGGTACTGGAGATCCTTCTCTAGGGTGAACTGAAGAAGATCCTATATGTTACAGCTCATCCGCCTGAGTGTCACTCTCCGGAGTAGAGGCTCTTGATATGGAAGGTCTTTTTATGGTAGCCTTCTTCTTCTTCTTCTCCGGGGTTTTCTCTGGAAGTGTGACGGCTGCATTTTGTTTTCGTTTACAGGATTTGCCAATAATAATAGGTTCTGCAGCCTCTTCTCCAACTCATGTAGCAATAACTTCCAGATATGGATCTGGAATAGCAGCATCGTCAGGGATGTCTGTTGGTACCCTAACTGGCTCTTCAACATTGCCTTCCTTGGGCCATCTCAGGCTACCTCTCATATTGTAGCCATGGGCAAAGGAATGGATAGAAGCGTAAAAGTGAGCATACGAATAAAGAATACGTAGCTCTGTAGTACTGGTAGCGGTTGAGACTCTGAATCTGACACCAGTACGGGCAGTACTAAAATATCTCCAACCCCTTGTACCATCAAGCAGTTTCCCATATGTAGGTCCTAAAAAATCAAGTTGCACCTATTAACAAAGTCAGAAAATCAAGAAATACAACTTTCAAATGAACTGCACAGACATCAGATTGTGCATCATTCCGACTGCGCACATCGGACTGCGCACACTTTCAACTGCGCAGGCTGACGTGGCAATGTCATCATTACCTGACAAAATCAAATCTTTCTGACAGCTAACAGCACAAAGAACGAGGAGACTGTTCGTTTATTGTGCCGCACAGCGCTCGAGGACAGCTGTACATGCAGCGCAATCCAGTGCCTGTGCAATCCAGTGTCTGTGTAATCCAGTGTCTGCGCAATCCAGTGTCTGTACAAACCATTTCAGCGCAATCCGAAGTCAGTACAATTCATGTGGCGCACTTCATCCTGACAATTGACAAAAGTACACGTGGCATTCATGCCATCAATTGTTCGTTACGTGGCAACCGTCTTCACACGATCATGCGCATTTCAATCAAATGATGCCATGTGTCCAAGACAGTCAGCCCATAACCAGACAACTGCCTGCGCAGTCTGATGCTGCGCAATCCAGTTCCTGTGCAATCCAACTTGTGCCATCCAGAATAACTAAAAATTAGTTATTTCCAGAACTCTATAAATAGAGTTTTAAGTCTTCATTCAAGAGATCAGATCAGAGATAGAGAGATCAGACATAAAAGTTCAGAGAGTTCAGGAGTTCTTGCCCAAGTGCTGCTGCATTCTTCCGAGGCTTTTGCCTTCAATTCTCTGAGGCTTTTGCCTTCAAGTCAACTTCAGAGGCTACCGTCTTCAAAGTTCACATCGTCCAAGGGATAAAGCAATCGTCTTCTAGATTGGATTCCTACAGTTGTAGTTTCCCAGAATTCTTGTAATCTCTACAAAGTTTGTATCAATAAAGTTTCATACTTTTGTTTTTGCAAACAAAATGGTGACTCTGCTGGGGACGACTTTCTCCTCCGACGAGGAAGTGACAACTCAATGTGATGTAGCGTCTATCGGGAAGACGCAGAAGACTCTGGTTGTAAAGGTCAACCAGACAGCCTATGAAGCCATGATCAACTCTAAGACCACTCCTCGCACTGCAACCACTTCTGCCACGAGCAAAGTGCGCCCAGTGTGGGTCTCCAAGACTGCTGCACAGTCCATTAACTCTGTCAGCAAGACTGCTGCGCAGTCTGCCAAGAAGCCTGCTGTACAATCTGCTGCACAGTCTACAGTTGCTGTCACTAAGACTGTTGCACAATCTATCTCTGCCAAGAATGCTGTGCAATCTGCTGTTGCCAGTGCACAAGAGACTTCATATGCTGCCCTATCAAGGGGCAAGACTCCTCTGCCTCTGGCGCAGTTGGCTGCCAATCTTCCTGCGCAAACTAACACTCCAGCAACTAGAGTGCATCCCAAACACTCTGTGGCCAGAACTCCTGATGTGCAAACCACAGTGTCTGTGGCAAGAACCAGAAAGTCCTCTACCAAAGACTCTCCTGCACAATCACCCAGTGCGCCATCCATTCATGCGCAAACTGTGTCTGCGCAATCCAAGAGAGACAGCCCTTTGGCTAATCTTTCCTCCTCTCACAACAAGGAGAAAAGCTCTGCTCCTCTCCAGCACCCTGCTGCTCCTGCACAATCCACTGGGGGTAGTCTTTTGGCTATTCCTCCTCCTCTCCAGAACAAAAGAAAAGGCCCTTTGGTCTTTTCTCAAACTTCCTTGTCCCATGACTTGGAAGGCAACAGAGGGAAACGCTCTTTAGCTAACCCTTCTTTCCAAAACAAAGGAAAAGGCCCTTTGGTCTTTTCTCAATCTTCCTCGATTTTTACCGTTGAAGATCAATCTGAATGTGCTCCGGCATCAGTCAGTACAAGGACCCTTTCTCACAAGGATTCTCCTTCTTTCCTTGCCAAAGGGAAGTATGCTAATTAGAGAGGTATTCTGTCTACTCCGGTAGCAGAGTTCCAAGATCTCCCAACCCTTAAGATCTCCCGTTCAAGACATGGAAAATTGCTGGTATCTCAAACAGAAACCCCTGGGGGTGAGTTTGCTGATTTAAGAACTTATCTCAACAGGCCAACTTCGGTGAAACGTAAACAGCCAATGCCGAAGACCAAACATCATCAGAAGCAGACTTCCAGGATCAAGAATCCGGATACCTATGCTAATAAAATGAGCACTTTCCTATACACTCAAGGGACAAAACATTTGAAGAACCGGAACCATGTTCCGAATGTTATCAAAGAACATATCCCTCGCACTTTTGCTCGTCCCGTTGCTGTTCCCGATCTCCGAGAACCCCTCAAGCAAAGGTGGGACAACACTTCAATACTTCCAATTCAACTAAGTGATCATCATTATTGTAATCATAATGTTGTTATCAAGTGTTGTTGTCAAACAACTAGACGATCTGTCTTCGATCGTCTGAACTTTTCTAACTCTGAACCTATGTCGGAAGATGAAGATGAGGTTCTGTATGCTTTCGTCAACATGACTTCCAGGGACACTGGGGGTAGGAAGTGCTTCAAGCACGGGAAGCCTCGCAAGCCAAGCCAACGGTATTTGGATTTACTCCAGGAATTCTCTGAAGGAGTATTCCAATATACCAGATCCCGAAGCCGAGACACAATCGGTCAAAGGAATCTTCAAGATCCTTCTGAACGTCTTCTCCATTCTCACTCAGGAGATGATTCTGTCTCCGACTATGATGCATACGACGAAAGCTCAAAACAGACAGTGTCTTCCACTGTACCCAGAGAAGTGACAGCTTATGTTGTCAATGAAGATCCTGATGCTTCAAGTTCAGCTAGTCAAGAATAAAAAATAGCTGCACTAGAAGATAAGTTGAAGATAATGGGGAAAATGGTCGCAAGTATGCATTCCATCATTGTGGCTCAGCACACAGTGCCACCGACAGTACCGCCTACAAATCCTGAAATCATAGCATCGTCGGTGCCTGCTAATGCAGGGCTTGGGGTAGCATCTCTTCCAGTACCTCATGTACAAGTCCAACCTACACCCAGTCAGTCAGGTGCTGGTGGTAGTGCTTATCATGCTGCTTCTCCTCCTAACACTGTGGTTCAGCCTGCTCCTTCTACATCAGTAGAAGATGCCAATGAAGCTGTGAAGCTCTTGCAAACTCAGTTCGAAGCTTTTAAGGAGAATGACAACTTGCAAAGATTGGGAATCAAACAACCTTACCCAGTTGAATGGAAGAAAGTCCCGTTTCCTCTAAAGTATAAGATCCCAACTATCTCGCTGTTTGATGGCAGCACATCTTCCAGTCAGTTCATCAACCACTTTGAGGTTATGATTGTTCAACTTCAACCAAATGACGCTCTTCTTACCAGAGTATTTGTCGGTTGTTTAGCTGGCGTAGCATACGATTGGTATAGAAGCTTGCCCGATGGTTGTATCACCTCTTTCTCTGGCTTAAAGCAAATCTTCTTGGAACGATTTTACGAGGGGATCAATGACATGACTATGTCAGCTCTCAATAAAATCAAACAAAAGCACAATGAAACTGCTGAGAGTTTCATCGAAAGATTCCGCCGGAAAGCTTTGAAAATGCCTCCTGGAACTCCGGCTGCTGTCACCATAGACACCTGCAAGGAAAATATATTGCCTATCATCAGTATGTGGACGGGGTCTACTCAGTTCCAAGATTGGCCATCCTTCATTGTCAACGCTAAAGCAGCTGAAGTTAGCGCTGACAAATTCAAGCAGCTAGGGGTACAAATATCTAACCCCGACCGGGATGAACATCAAACATCTGGCGGTGGCAATCGCCAGAACAACCACAAACCAAAAGAAACTTTGAACATCAATTTGAATAAGAACAAAGAATCTCTGGCGGTTAACGTAGCTCCTCCTACGTCCACTTCTACTCCTTCAGCCCCTCCACCAAGAGAACCTCGTCCTAAAGTAGAATATTCCTTTGACGAGAATGACACTGCTAGCATCTTTGATTGCTTAATCAAAAGCAATAAAATCCAACTTCCAGATCCAAAGAAGCCCGATGAAGTCGGTAAGACTGATTATCCCAAGTACTGTGTCTATCACAGGTTCATCGGACATCCCACTCGAGCATGTAATGTGCTCAAAGGCAAAATCCAGGAGCTGGTCAACGCTGGCGTCGTCACTCTGCAACAAGATGAGAAGACTGTTACTGCAAATATGGTATCAGTTCAGTTCGGTAACTTTCCGCCCCAGATGGTGCAGCATGGCGTCATTCCTATCCCCAAAGCTACTCTTGAGATTGAGAATCTTCTTCCTCCACGAAGTGAAGGTCTCGTCCCCTTGTCTCTTGACAATGGCGAGATTATGTGGATTCATCCGGATCTTGCTTCAGAGTTCGAACTTCCCTCTTCCTCCAAGAAGAAAGATCACTCCAAGGGCAAAATAAAGATGTGCAATATGGTGTCTTTTGACCCTATAGTTGACGAAAAAATCCTGTTGGGCACCAGATCAGGGAAAGCTTATATAAAGGAGTACCCTAAAGCCCAAAAGAATCCTGCTTCTTCTTCTGAGCCTGCTCCGGTACAGCCTGCTTCTACTGAGGATATTCCTACTGCGTCCTCACCGGTGGTGATACCCATTCCTCCCAAGCTGACGGTCGCTGACAAAGGCAAACAACAAGTCCGCTTCGATAAACCTTTGAAGAAGACATCTCCTTCTGGACTTGAAGAGCCTTACAACTTCGATATTTTAGCTCAGTTAGCCAATACACCGACCAGGTTGTCAATCTTCGAGCTCTTGCGGCTCTCCAAGGAAACTCGAGAAACTCTGAGTGAAGCTTTGATGAAGGCAGAAACCTGTCTAACTCTTCTGAAGAAGCCGGAAGCAGAGCCGGTCTCTTGCCTCCATTGCCACAGCGTGTTGGAGCTAATTCCGAACATTACTTTCACTCAGGATGATATGCTGCTGGAGGATAATAGACATGACCGTCCTCTATACTATACAGGATATGTCAACTCGATGAAAGTTGATCGTATTCTGATAGACCCAGGGTCTGCCCTTAGCATCATGCCGAAGACAATGTTAGATGCGTTGAAGATCCCTGTACATAGTCTCTCCAGTACAATCACCACCATCCTTGGATTCAATCAAGGAAGAAGTGAACCTTTGGGCAAGATTCGCCTAAAACTCCAAATAGGCAATCTACGCACAAAAGTGGCCTTCTATATTATCGACAATCATGGTTGTTCTTATAATGCTTTATTGGGAAGACCATTCCTACATGAACACAACATTGTTCCATCAACTCTTCATCAATGTTTCAAATATGTTGATGACAATGGAGAAGTCCAGAAGGAGGTTGCTGATCTCTATCCTTTCAAAGGCGTTGAAGCGTACTGCAATGACACTCGCATGTACAAGGACGAATTCATGAAGGTTGTCTTGTCTCTGGATACTGAAGAAGAATCAGAAGCAGTGCCTAATGACACCCTCATCATTTCTGTCAAAGGGAGTGTTTCTCATCCTCAATCCTCCAAACCACTGGCTATTCACTTGCCAGTTCGGAAGCAACCAACTGATGGTGATCAAGATCAAAGGGAGCTCACCTCTTCTGAGCCCCTTGTTATCGACTTACGTCGTAACAAGGATAAAATGTAGCTCACCTCTTCTGAGCCACTTGTTGATTTATCTCGCAACAAGGAAAAAAGGGAGCTCACCTCCTCTGAGCCACTTGTTATTGACCTTCGTCGTAACAAGCCTCCTCCACATTCTTCTTCTCCCCCTCTTGTAATCAATCTGACCAAGCCTGCTAAGGCTAAAGGTCCTGTTGTAAATACGGATGTACATATCAATGAAAAAGCATCTACTTTCCAGAATACTGATGCCATTTATCATGCTAAATGCTATTTGGATATGTTATATAGCTTTCAGTCGTTTACAATGGGAGTTGTACAGTCTCTTCAGACGGAGGTCGTATTGGAACATCCAAAGGATCCATATCGAATTGTTCCTGCTTGAAAGAAAGGCGAAAGTCCAATACTTTTTAGTAAAGGACCGGAACAGCAATTCAGCTATACGAATGATAGCAAAGTTAACGACACGGGGCATCTTCAACTCCGTCGTTACAGTCAACAATCAAAAGACATCATCCGAAAGATGGGTTACGACTTCAAGAGCGGCCTCAACTACGGTAAAGGTAGAAAGACTCCTCTCCGTACGGCTGTTCCAAAAGGAAAGTCAGATATGTACTACAGCAGGACCAAAAGAGGTCTCGGATATGCTTCTCCTCCGATGTTATCCTCAGCAGGCTCTGAATCTGATAGCGAGGAGCGTTCTAACTCTTCTGATTCCAGATTGTGGGACTCTGACACCAGCATCGGACACGTTCATCGATTGACTTTATCTTCTAATATGGTCTCTGTTGAACCTCCAGAAGGCTATGACGAGGATATTGAAGAAAGTTCTGAAACAGATCCTTGGGCTCAACGAATGGATACCCAATAGGAACTGCAATTCGAACAAAGGGAACCTCCTACCGAAGATCAATTGGTTTAAATTGATGTAGGAGAGAATGGATCACCTCGTCCAATATTCATCAGCAAGAACCTTCCAGAGGCAGACAAGCAAGAATTAATTCTTCTTATTAAAGAATATATTGACGTCTTTGCCTGGAGCTATGAAGACATGCCAGGACTGGATCCTAAAGTTGCTACTCACAAATTGAACATTCTGCCGAATGTAAAACCGGTCAAACAACAACAACGGCATTTCAAGTCAGAAATGATGGACGCAATCGACGATGAAGTCAAGAAGCTTATTGCTTGTGGCTTTATCAGAGAAGAACAGCATCCTGATTGGGTAGCCAATGTTGTCCCAGTTCTAAAAAAACTGACAAAGTTCGAGTCTGCATCGACTTCCGGGATCTTAATGAAGCATGTCCAAAAGATGAATTTTCTCTCCCTATCACAGATGTCATGATCGACAACACCTGTGGGTTCGAAAGAATATCTTTCATGGACGGATTCGCCGGATACAATCAGATCCGGATGAATCCTGAAGATGACAAGCATACTTCTTTTTGCACTCCTCGTGGAGTCTACTGCTATACTGTGATGCCATTTGGTCTCAAAAATGCTGGTGCAACATACCAACGAGCCATGAGTACCATCCTTCGAGATTATCTGCACAAGACTGTCGAATGCTATGTTGACGATATTGCTGTCAAAAGTCATCTAAAGGAA
This sequence comes from Iris pallida, assembly GCA_029216955.1. Lineage (NCBI taxonomy): Eukaryota > Viridiplantae > Streptophyta > Magnoliopsida > Asparagales > Iridaceae > Iris > Iris pallida. Next base: position 5,332,707 of record JANAVB010006798.1, on the reverse strand, counting down.
GATCACATCCAAGACTTGAGAACAATCTTCAACCTCATGTGCCAGCATCAACTCAAAATGAATCCCACCAAGTCATTCTTGGGTGTCTCTAGTGGTAAATTTCTCGGCTTCGTCATTACCTCTAAGGGTATACACGTGGATCCCGAGAAGATCAAAGTCTTTCAAGAGATGCGTCCTCCATGCAACCTAAAAGAGCTACGAGGATTCCAAGGTCGACTTGCGTACATCAGGAGATTCATTTCGAATTTATCTGGACGCTGCAGACCATTCACTCAACTCATGAAGAAGGGTGTATCTTTCGTTTGGACCGAAGAATGTCAACAAGCATTTGACGATATCAAGCGATATCTCATGAATCCACCAGTCTTAGTGCCACCAATTTTTGGCATACCATTCTTAATGTATGTCCGTGCTATGGATCATTCATTAGGTGCTTTACTTGCCCAAAAGAATAAAGAAGGTCATGAACAGGCTATTTACTATCTTAGCCGTACTATAATTGGTGCTGAACACCGTTATAGTCCGGTCGAAAAAGAATGCCTAGCTCTCATGTTTGCTGTTCAAAAGATTCGGCATTATATCATTGGTCAAACCATTCATGTCATATCCCGAGTTAATCCTCTTCGGGTACTGATGAAGAAATCTAGCACACTCAATTCTCGGCTAGCTACATGGGCCATTTTGCTAGCCCAATATGACATGGTATATGTTCCTCAAAAATTTGTCAAAGGTCAAGCACTGGCGGATTTCTTAGCAGCCCATCCTGTTCCAGAAACATCCAAACTCTATGATGAAATTCCAGATGAGACATTGGAAGTAAACATGATCTCTGAAGAATTTTCTACTTGGCGTCTATTCTTTGACGGTGCATCCAGGATTGGACCCAATGGTGCCATTATAGCAGGAGTCGGAGTTGTTCTCGTCTTTCCAGATGGGTCAGCTATCCAAAGAGCATATTCCCTAGATGAGCCTTGCTCCAACAACGTGGCAGAATACAATGCTCTACTCATCGGCCTTCAATTAGCCAAACAATTGGACGTCGAGTATCTTGAAGTCTATGGTGACTCTAAACTGGTTGTTAATCAGGTTAGAGGAACCTATGAAGTTCGTCATCAAGATCTAGTGCCATATCATGAAGCAGCAATCAACATGGCTACGTCATTCAAAGCCTTCTTCATAGACTATGTTCGGCGAGCTTGCAATACTGAAGCAGATGCCTTGGCCAATCTTGCGGCAGTCCTAGCTATCCCTATCAAAAGACAGCAAGTAGTGGTTATTTCCAATCGTGAGTTGTTTTTCATCAAAAACAATCGTAATATTGAGTTCAGTAATCTTACTGAAGTCAATGTTATCAGTAAAGATTGGAGAGTTCCCTTCATCGACTTCGTAGTCCATGACATACTCCCTGAAGATCCAAAAGTAGCTACGAGTATTCGTCGATGATCTCTACGATTCTACTACAACCAAACCACCAAGACTCTCTATCGACGAACTTATGACGGTCTTCTTCTACGCTGTCTAGCTGGTGATGAAGCGAAACAAGTACTGCATGAAGCTCATGACGGTGTCTGCGGAGCACATCAACCCGGTCCTAAGCTACAGGATCGTATCCGACGCATGGGTTACTACTGGCCCTCTATGGTATCTGATGCCATCGATTATGCAAGAAAATATCGAGCTTGTCAAATCCATGCAGATTTTATTCATCAACCGTCGGAATTTCTGCATCAGACGGCTGCTTCCTGGCCTTTTGAAGCTTGGGGTATGGACATCATCGGTCCTATCAATCTTTATTCTTCTAGAGGACATCGGTTCATATTAGCAATAACCGATTATTTCTCCAAATGGGCTGAAGCTATACCTCTGGCTGAAGTCAAAACCAGCAGCGTCATCAACTTCGTTAAACACCATGTCATCTATCGATTTGGTGTACCTCGACGAATCATCCATGACAACGGACCACAATTCATCAGCCAGAAATTCATAAGATTCTGCGATGATCATAGGATTGACAACGTCGCTTCGACAGCCTATAATCCTGCTGCTAATGGCTTAGCTGAAGCTTTCAACAAAACTATCATTAAGCTCCTCAAGAAGTTTGTATCCACTAAGAAACAGAATTGGAGTAAAAAGCTTGGTGAATGTCTTTGGGCCTATCAAACTACAGTCCGCAACCCCACAGGCTTTACACCTTTCTCTCTGGTGTACGGTTGTGAAGCTGTTCTTCCTCTGGAACTTCAAATTCCTTCTTTAAGGATTGCCATCACCAACGAGCTTACTACAGAGAACAACGATCTTCTACGACTTCAAGAATTGGAGGCACTCGATGAGAAGTGGCTATTAGCTCAACAGCATATTGAGTTATATCAAGCCCGTATCTCGAAGACTTTCAATCGCAAAGTTAAAGTCAGAGCCTTTCAGCAAGGAGAACTTGTTCTAACAGTAAGACGTCCTACGACTATGACTCACTCGAGCAAAGGCAAGTTCGATACAAAGTGGGAAGGACCTTACGTTGTCAGCAAAGTCTTTTCAAATGAAGCATATCAACTTGCAGAATTAGATGGTCGAGTTGCAATGATGCCTATCAATTGAAAATTCCTCAAGAAATACTATGTATAAATGTAACAGAAATTTATGTAAATATGATCAGACAATTCATAAATAAAGTTTGATTTTTATTTCATCATAAGTGATGTTACATGATATCAAGGAAGATCATTGTCATCCTTCTCAACATTAGGACGCGGACCACTGCCGTCCTTATCAAAGACATAATCAGCAAAAGAACTAAGGCCTTCTTTGCTCGAACCGACCAGGAACTTGCATGCAGCCATCCTCATGGCCTCTTCCTCTTCAGTCTTTCCTGATTCAAGTAAGAAATCCAGGATATCCCGCGGTGGTTTGGGTGCAGACGAACCTTCGTCTGCTTCCGTCTGCTTTGGCTGGACTGGTTCGACAGAGCATTCTTCAGTGCCTGCTTCAACCTTTGGGGTGACTTCAGCCTTCTTGGATGCATCTCCGGACGACATCTTTATGTTGAAAAGTGGAAATGGCTATTCCTTCCAGATTTCTGTTCTATTTATAGGCAGAGATTCTCAAGACAACGAAACGACACAATCATCTGACGGTTCATCCGTTCATTATCATCATTCGACGGTTCATCCGTTCATATGACGGTTTATCCGTTCACTACATTCATCTGACGGTTTACCCGTTCATTCATTTGACGGTCCATCCGTTCATCCCGACGATTCATTTCGTTCATTTATTTTATTCACACCTTTTTGACGATTCATTTTCGTTCATTATCCATATCAGCAACTTGTCGTCTTCGATTAAGTTGTCTATATTGAAATAATAATATTCGATAAATTATATTCTGTCATGTCCATATTACCTATGAGCAGACATAATGAATATAATTATTTTCTACAAAATTATCAAGAAATATATCATGTCCTGCACCTCTGAATATATTTTCTATCGCTATTATTTATATCTGAATAAGATATGCAAAAAATAATAGAGCCACAACAAAATGTCTTTTATTGATCAAAAATTTAAGACATTACATGCATAGCATAAGGAAAGACAAAAAGATACAAGAGGTTCTTTCTACTGAGACGGAGGCATCATCAGATTAGCAATCTGTTGTTTCAAAAGCTGCAACCGTTCTTCGCGAGATGCCATCACTCTCCTCCTGGCCTCTTCCATCCCAGATTCTTCATTAAAAATGGGCATGGATACCATTCGGCGAGTGATTTCAGCATCATGAGTTGCTACATACTCGTTTCTTTCCTGGGTTAGAGCATCAATTTGTTGGACTGCAGTCTGATGCTCTGTAACTTTATTTTCCAGTTCCTCTTTGAGACGAGCAATCTCCACTCTCAGCTCAGCAATCCTTCTCTCTCTTCTCTCAGCAGTTGACATCACCGATTCCAACTTGGAATTATATTCAGCAGATTTAGTAGTATAGGCATCCAAGAGGTTCTGGAGATTCACTCTTTCAATTGCAACTGCCTGAGCCATTTGTTCAAACTCAGCCCGCACTAAAGGTTCCACTTCCCCTTTGTGAAGATCTTTATAGTTGTTTATGGAGATTTCCAGCTCATTCAATATATGTTCAAGGAAAGTGGCCTGAGCCTCATCACCTTGCTCCCGGATGGCCTTCACCAAGAAAGAGGTCGGACCTCTAACCATGTAAAAATTAGCATCTTCTTTGTCCATCATTCTATTGATCAGAGGTCCCAAGGATTCGAAAAAGCATTTGGTGAATGATTGGATGACAAGCTGATTAATCGCCAGAGCACCAGGAGTCGCAGCTACTCCTGTTGATGACGAGGCAGCAGGACGCTCAATTTCTCGTATCTGAATAGCAGGCTCTTTGAATAAGGGAACCAAAGTGGAGCTGGTTGCTCCTCCTAGTTGTTCCTCTACAAAATCAAATACTATCACTTTGCTTGTCATTAGCCATTGATAAAGAGAATCAAAAGTGAAACAGTCTTACCATGGGTGGATCCAGCAATAAGCCTATCATATGCAGGAACAGACTTTAGCTGAGCAGAAGTAGCTTCAGACGCTACTGCCTGGCTACTACCTGCTTCAGAGCCACAAGATAAATGGCGACTACTACTAGCAATTGTCGTCGCCAGTACTATATCCATAAATGTTGGAAGAGCGGAAGGAGATCCAGGTTCTGTATGAATAAAAGTAACGATGTTAGCTATCAAACTACTTATTAAAAGAAGATCGCTAATTTTATTACAATACCTTCGGGAGCAGCAACTGTAGTTTTCTCCACATTCACCTCTTCATCGGCAATCTTTTCAGGAGATCTCGGCACCTCAGCCTCCTTTTCAGGAGTCAGAGTATCTCGAGGAGATGTCTAGATATCAACATTCTCTTCCGGATTTTGTGTCTCATCAGCAGCTTCTGATGAGGTGTTCTCCTCGTCTTCGCTGTCCTCGGGAGCTTCTTTACTAGCAGCAGCAGCGGCATGATCAGTTTCTTCTTGATAACCGAAGTCACAGCCATATAAAGCTTCGATCATCAAACGATCTTCTTCCGCAAGGGTTGCTCCCGGTATGGCAGGAAGATGAGTTTCTGCTGCTGTTGGCAATGGAGATTACGAAGGTTCATGCTCTGTTTCTACAATATTGTCTCTAGGCTCTATGGCCTCATCTCTCTGGTTGAGCTCTTCTCTCTCCTCAATATCCTTCCTCTGTTCTGGGCTAGGAGTTTTATGTCCAGCCTCGGAAACAGGAGTGGAAGAGGGCATGGTGAGTCCCGCTGTAGCGTCTGTCACGATCGAAGACAAAACTTGTCTTCTACGGACCAACCTTTTCTTCCTATGCAGAGGTCTCTCAGGACTCTCTACATTTATTGTCTCAACTTGTTTTTGAACAGAGGTCGGTGTGGCAGCTTCTTCTTGCTGAATTGTCTCGGCCAGCTGCCGAGATTGAGATCTGGTAGTAATCTTTTCTGAAGAATGATCCAAGATCAGTTTCTTCTTCGCAGCTGGGACGGAAGGCTCCTCTCTCCTTCTCTTCTTGGCCGGAGATTTAGCGACCTTCAAAGAAACACGCAGTGGCACGTTAACCTCTTCAGGGAACATAACGTCCCTCGAAACTTCTAAAGGTGCATCCACTGGCTCGTGTACCTCATCATTACCTGGAAGTGACATGTTGACTCCTCCCTTCTTTAATCTCGTTGCAGATGCGAAGCTATCCGCAAGATTGAAGTTCTCGGCAAAAGTGTTCGATGATGTATAAAATACCGAATATGTGAACAGCATACGAGGGCCATGATTAATATTCACCGGCATTGAGAACGTTACTTTCGTATCTCGAGCGTTGTAATAAGCCCAAGCTCGGGCTCCATCTATCAAGAAACCTTTTGTAACACCCAATTTTCCAGATGAGAATAATTTTGAAATTTTGTAATTATAATTATTATTTATTGATTATTATTTCATATTATGATTTTTGGTAATTTTTAATTATTTTTAAACTATTTAAAATTATGACTTGTGATTTTGACATTTTACTATTGTTTGGTTTTAATTTCGAGGAATTTGTCACGCCTATTTTTTAGGAATGGGGGTATTTTTGTCATTTTGTATTTTTGAAATATTTTTGAAATTTATTTTATTATTTATGATATTGTTTTGGGATTATTTGAGTCGGGTTCGAATTTCGGCTCAATCCGACTTGAAACGGGAACCCGGGGGTAGTGTTGACTTTAGTGGACCCACATATTAGTTAGCCATGGCCCACATGATAGAAATATTTTAGCTAGAGGTTAGACTAATTATTGTGGATAAGGTTAGTGTGATTAGAGACTTTAGAATGACTAATTTAGCCTAATTTAGCCCCAACCAATTAGCCCTTTCCTAATACTAATAGAATAGGTTAGTGGGGGCATTTTGGACCTTACCATAATAGGACAAATAGCCCCATATGGCCAGCCACTTTAGGAGAGGATAGGCTCAAGTTCATTTCATTATTCTCATCCACACTCTCTCTCTTGTTCTTCCCTAAATTTCTAGAGAGCAATCCCTAGCAATTTCTCCACCAAATCCTTCCATTTCGCCACCAAATCTTCTTCTTTCCTTCTCCATTCTAGCCAAGGAGGAAGCTACCCAAGTTTGGGAGAATTCGGAGCTCGTTCGTGTCCTTTTGGAATCTCTACGTGTCGGTGTCGCTCCGGGAAGGCTTTTCTTCGATTCGATCTACGAGGAGGTATAAATCCCTTCTCCTTTTCATTTCCTCATGCATATAGGTCTATTTTGAACCCATAGGAATGACCCCCATGGTTGTATCTCCATTTGTGTCCATTTTGTGTCTATTTGGAGGTCATAGGAGTGTCCTTTGTGTTGTGGTTGTGTCCATGTGGGAAAACCCCAAATTTGGACACACTATGTGTTGTTGTTATGTATGAATAAATTATTACATGTTTAATCTCATATTTTTGTATTAGAGATGTGTTCTATAGTGTCTCATATATATATATTAGTGTAGAGAGTGAGTTCTTGATATATTATGTTATATACTTGTGTTTCTTTTGTCTCAAACTACCTAAATTCGTCATAATTTTTATCCACATTTTTATTAACCAAAGCAACTTAGAAATGTCATAACTTTTAGCTTATAACTCCGATTTATCTCTTGTTTTTTTGAAAGAACCGTATCGAAGTTAGCTTTCCAAATATATATTTTAATAAGCCAAATTCTTTATGTAACTTCCTGTAGAATTATTTGAGTGTCAGCTGTACGAAAGACGAACGTGTTTCGGTATTTTCGCGATTCCGGGAGCTTCCGGACACGAAAATACGATCCGTTTAAAGTTTCGGAAAGCTAACACAAAGATCTATAACGTACTTTAATCCTAGAATTTAATGAATGCCCAATTGGTACAGTATTGGTTTTAAGTAGAAGAGTGACTATACGATATATGCATTTTGTGTAACCTATGAGCCTATGTAGTATGGATATTAAATGAATATAGAGTATGTAATGCATGATATTTTAGATGAATAAAATGATATATATATGATATATATTCTCTTTACATTAATGTATATATATTGTTGAATGCAAGCATGTAGGAATGCTATTAATATAATGCATATAAGCAATGCATGAATGAAAGAATGATATACAATGTATGCATGAAAGTATATAATGAATGCTAGATATGAATGCAAGATATATATGTAATGATAGATATGAATGCATAATATATAAATATTGTAATACAATATATAATGATAACATGTATGGTAATATAGAGTATATGATGCAAGCATGAATGAATGGAGGAAATACATGTATATAGGTAATATAGAATGTAATATATGAAAGGAATGAATGATAATATATAACATGATATGTAGGTAATACAAGGTATGAAATATATGATGTGTGTATATTTGTATGTCTCTATGTTAATGTATGAAATGATATGAATATACAATGTATGCATATGTATAAAACATGTAGGTAATGCATAGATGCATGAATGAAATGAATGTTTGCAATATGTTAATATAAATACAAGTATCTAATATGCATGAATGTAAGTATAATATAATACAAGTATACATGTATTTATCATATAAATGTAATATACATGATATGTATGTATGCATGTATATAAGGTAAGTATGTATGTATGTATTTCTATAAACTGAGTTAACCTATAACCTTTTACACACATGCATTCATACACCCTTTGACATCATGTATCCCATGTCACATACACCTACCTATCACTAAATTTTAGAACATTAACACATATCCTTTCACACACATGCCAAACACACACATACTCACTTACTCTTTTACCTCTCTTTCTCTCTCTCACTCTCTCTCTCTATATATATATATATATATATATATATATATATATATATATATATATATATATATGTACGTGCCTATATATATAGCTTTCCTATATATCTATGTATATGAATATGTGAATGTGAATAATATATATACATTATATGACTAAGTTTGTGTTCCTTGTTAGCTTATGGTTTAGTTTTGTGCTTGGTTTAGCAAGTGACTTAGGCTATGAGTTAGTAGCTATCTTGGATATTTGATTTGCATATACTTAGTTTGTTTAGACCTAGAATTACTTGTTTGACCTAATTTAGACTTGTTAGACCTAGTTTGACCATAGTTGACCTAGGTTTGACTTTCAGGGTTGACCAAGTTGACCAAGAGTTGACTTTGGTCTAGATTGACCTAGAATCATGTAGAATGCATAGTAGAACTTCATATTGTCATTTTGGACTTGTTGTGACTTGTGCTGTTCTGATTAGGAGCCAGACACCTCTCATCGGACAGTAGATTTACTTTGGACATTCAGACATCAGGCGAGTACATTCTCTGATAGTTCTCTCATTTATTTGTCAATTACTGTAATTCAGTTCTAGTTAGTTGTATGCGATTCTCTGTTACAACACGTGTGGATATTTCTGGATTCATGTATACGACACACTTTTATTTTCTGGCCTCTATTACTGTTATCATCTCTATTACTGGAATCACCTACTGGAATCATTTAATTAGAATTATTTACTGGAATCATTTACTGGTATCATTATATTTTGGCTGGACTCATCTTGAATCATTGTGTCGGAATTCTGGATTCACTTGCTGGGAGAGAAAATACTAGAGTAAGACATGTAGACATACCCTAATCTGGAATCTTCCAACTGGAATCTACTGGAAGCATAGCCATCTCTCGCCTGATCAGTAAGAGATGTGCCTAATTACCTACAGCCGTTTTTATGTCGATCTCAGTATTTTAAAACATACTGCTAGAGTATAGGCTGGACTCACCCTGAAATCTTTGATCACTGACTGGAATCATCTCATACCGGACTCATCTTGTACTGGAATCACCTGGTATCAGATTCATGTTGTCTGGATTTACATTGGTCTTACACTTGTTTACATTTACTGTCTGGACTTATATCATGTTACCCTGGTTCAGCTAGTTCTATTTTTTACAGTCTTTATTGCTATGATTCTTCTCTTGTTTAGTTATTTACTTTCCTTGCACTTTATTTGCCTTTCTTACCATCACCTGAATATAAACTGCCATTTTCATCAATACAACTGTCTATAACTGCTTTATAGTTCTCTGTCATTTACTTGGGTTTTCTAGATGAGATGTGCTCGTTCCAGTCCTGACTGGACCTGTTGATAAATTTTACAGATAGCCTGGAGGTTGCCTGCTAGCCTAGAGGAGACACAGTAGAGGTTGTATAGTTTGTTATTTCAGTTGTATTGAGTTGTATTTATTCTATGGATTACTGTATTGAGCTTTGAGATGTTTTCTGGGTTTGTGTATCTTAGACACTTAGACTTCTATCTGCTGTATCTCTTTTGGATTTCATGTTTTACCTATCTTTTATCTTGCTCTACCTTAGTTGTGATTGAGACTGTATCTGCTATGTCACCTACATTCGGAGAGTATATACTGTACAGGTACCTTTATAGTGTTAGATGTTTGACCTAGGACAGCGTTCTACCGCCGATACTGCGGCGTAGGCTGGACGTACCCACGTCTCGTGCCCTTACTCTAGGGTGCGGGTCGTGACACGTTTTTAGTGGTGGCCCATGCAGGTCGAGTTTATGTAGTGGTATTCGAACTAGAGTATCACTACAGCCTGCAGTAGGATTAGGGATTTTTTGAGGTACTCAATCACATTAGGAAAAACTCTTAATCCGATTCCTTTTGTTTAAAATTGTTGCTTATTGACTTCCCTTGAATATAAACTGTTCTCCTTTGAATTTTTGCTTCATTCCCAGAAATTGCTTCTTGTTTTGATCTATCTTCATGCTGGTTATGAAGACACGATCTCATCGCTTCGGTTTGGGGGATACTATCGAGAGGCTGGCCACCTCTCGTCCTGTTCATCAGGGCCTCGAGATCGCAGCTTCTGTTATGCCGACTCAGGTTAGCGTTTCTGCTACCTTGGAGGTGCACCTCCGTCTGTACAGAGACTTTTCCCTTCGTTTCCGGTTTCTCTCAGTAGCAGCGATTTATGTAGCATCAGTAGCAGAGATTTGTGCAGTATCAGCATCAGGCTAGAGGAAACCAGCAGGGCGAGCTATCGTCAGGACAGTCGAGGATGCACAGACCGTTGGAGATCTTGCTGCAAGTTTCGTTCTTCTCAATTCCATTCTCGTAATTGTCTTTTATAATTACCTTGAAATCCGATTCTATCTGTTCCTTGTTGATTGATTAATTTTGTCATGTTACTCTTTTGTTGTGTTTGTTTTTCTTCTGAGAAAATCATATGGGCTAGGTCGCCTAAATTATAGGATCTAGAATCCTCGATAGTCGTGTTAGTTGGCATAGTGAGGACATGTAGTCAGATTTTGGATGTATTTTCGAGTATGGGAATTTAAGGTTTTCGCCGTCGCATGCGGCAGTGCGAAAATTTTAAATACCATGAACCTAGAGGTACGTACCTTAGTCAAGGACTCTGTGATTATCGTAGCCTTGCTCACTAGCATGATGAAGACTCTGGACAACATGATTTTGGAAAGATGTATATGATTAACAGATTGTATCTTGAGAAGGTTTAAACATCATACCCTTTTGATTGTTATAAGTGACTTAGGAGTAGGGATATTTAGTTTTGTAGAGCTTATTCATAGGTAGTTCCTTCATAGTATAATGGTATGATGACTTGTAGAGTGTCTGTACCCTAGAGGTGATAGTTAGCATTGGTGTTAGAATAGTAACCCATTGCAGATAATTCTCCTGTTATCTATAATACCAACCAGTTACACATAGGATGTTAGTATGCCTTACAGCCTTGATGATTATTACTACTTTTCCTTACCTTTTCTAGTGAGGCACCCATGACCAGAGCCTGCCTTTGAGTATAGTTGTAGTTTCACCTAAGACTGAAAGGTCTATTTGCATAGATAGATTGCAAATGATATTGGCATATGGGATATAGGTTAGTTGGTATCTATAGGCCATTGTTGTATAGGGTTATAAACATGTTGTTTAGCCTATACTTGGTTCAGTTTTCCATTTTAGTTAAGTTCTCTTCGTGTTGAGTTCCTTTGTGTTGATCACCTTTATAGGAAGTGTGCAGACCCTTCACTAGATACTATGTCCCCTTAATTCAGACCATTCATCCTTAGCCTAGTTCTAAGCATTCTTTCAGACCCTTATAAGTTTAGTCTGCCTTAACCCTTGGTTGATCAGTCATGTATATATATAGATGATATACTTAGGATATATGTGATGGGTTGTTGTTCTTGAGTATATATATATATATATGTGGTATTTGGTATTCATATGCTTAGCTTGTAGGTATTTAGTTATAGGTGACTTGATAGGATTGGGAAGTTAAGAGCTAGTCTATTATAGAGTTTCGCTTTTGCTAAATTCTAGTTGCCAACACCTAGATAGCTAGCATAGGTAAAACCCTAGGAAGTTGACCAGTTGATGACCAATTACTTGGATGTTAAGAAATTGACTAGTGATTGACCCTTGACTATGTTTGACATAGAAGGGAGTGCGATCATCTTAATTTCGAGGACGAAATTTTTATAAGGTGGGTAGGATTATAACACCCAATTTTCCAGATAAGGGTAATTTTGAAATTTTGTAATTATAATTATTATTTATTGATTATTATTTCAAATTATGATTTTTTGGTAATTTTTAATCATTTCTAAACTATTTAAAATTATGACTTATGATTTTGACATTTTACTATTGTTTGGTTTTAATTTCGAGGAATTTGTCATGCCCAGTTTTTAGGAACGAGGGTATTTTTGTCATTTTTTTTTTGAAATATTTTTGAAATTTATTTTATTATTTATGATATTGTTTCGGGATTATTTGAGTCGGGTTCGAATTTCAGCTCAATCCGACTTGAAACGGGGACCCGGGGGTAGTGTTGACTTTACTGGACCCACACATTAGTTAGCCATGGCCCACATGATAGAAATATTTTAGCTAGAGGTTAGACTAATTATTGTGGATAAGGTTAGTGTGATTAGAGACTTTAGAATGACTAATTTAGCCTAATTTAGCCCCAACAAATTAGCCCTTTCCTAATACTAATAGAATAGGTTAGTAGGGGCATTTTGGACCTTACCATAATAGGACAAATAGCCCCATATGGCCAGCCACTTTGGGAGAGGATAGGCTCAAGTTCATTTCATTATTCTCATCCACACTCTCTCTCTTGTTCTTCCCCAAATTTCTAGAGAGCAATCCCTAGCAATTTCTCCACCAAATCCTTCTCTTTCGCCACCAAATCTTCTTCTTTCCTTCTACATTCTAGCCAAGGAGGAAGCTACCCAAGTTTGGGAGGATTCGGAGCTCGTTCGTTTCCTTTTGGAATCTCTACGTGTCGGTGTCGCTCCGGGAAGGCTTTTCTTCGATTCGATCTACCGGGAGGTATAAATCCCTTCTCCTTTTCATTTCCTCATGCATATAGGTCTATTTTGAACCCATAGGAATGACCCCCATGGTTGTATCTCCATTTGTGTCCATTTCGTGTCCATTTGGAGGTCATAGGAGTGTCCTTTGTGTTATGGTTGTGTCCATGTAGGAAAACCCCAAATTTGGACACACTATGTGTTGTTGTTATGTATGAATGAATTATTACATGTTTAATCTCATATTTTTGTATTAGAGATGTGTTCTATAGTGTCTCATATATATATATTAGTGTAGAGAGTGAGTTCTTGATATATTATGTTATATACTTGTGTTTCTTTTGTCTCAAACTACCTAAATTCGTCATAATTTTTATCCACGTTTTTATTAACCAAAGCAACTTAGAAATGTCATAACTTTTAGCTTAGAACTTCGATTTATCTCTCATTTTTTTAAAAGAACGGTATCGAAGTTAGCTTTCCAAATATATATTTTAATAAGCCAAATTCTTTCTGTAACTTTCTGTAGAATTATTTGAGTGTCCGCTATACGAAAGACGAACGTGTTTCGGTATTTTCGCGATTTCGGGAGCTTCCGGACACGAAAATGTGATCCGTTTAAAGTTTCGGAAAGCTAACACAAAGATCTATAACATACTTTAATCCTAGAATTTAATGATTGCCCAATTGCTACAGAATTGGTTTTAAGTAGAAGAGTGACTATACGATATATGCATTTTGTGTAACCTATGAGCCTATGTAGTATGGATATTAAATGAATATAGAGTATGTAATGCATGATATGTAAGATGAATAAAATGATATATATATATATATATGATATATATTCTCTTTACATTAATGTATATATATGGTTGAATGCAAGCATGTAGGAATGCTATTAATATAATGCATATAAGCAATGCATGAATGAAAGAATGATATACAATGTATGCATGAAAGTATATAATGAATGCTAGATATAAATGCAAGATATATATGTAATGATAGATATGAATGCATAATGTATAAATATTGTAATGCAATATATAATAATAACATGTATGGTAATGTAGAGTATATGATGCAAGCATGAATGAATGGAGGAAATACATATATAGGTAATATAGAATGTAATATATGAAAGGAATGAATGATAATATATAACATGATATGTAGGTAATACAAGGTATAAAATATATGATGTGTGTATGTTTGTATGTCTCTATGTTAATGTATGAAATGATATGAATATACAATGTATGCATATGTATAAAACATGTAGGTAATGCATAGATGCATGAATGAAATGAATGTTTGCAATATGTTAATATAAATACAAGTATCTAATATGCATGAATGTAAGTATAATATAATACAAGTATACATGTATGTATCATGTAAATATAATATACACGATATGTATGTATACATGTATACAAGGTAAGTATGTATGTATTTATGTATTTCTATAAACTGAGTTAACCTATAACCTTTTACACACATGCATTCATACACCCTTTGACATCATGTATCCCATGTCACATACACCTACCTATCACTTAATTTTAGAACATTAACACATATCCTTTAACACACATGCCAAACACACACATACTCACTTACTCTTTTACCTCTCTTTCTCTCTCTCTCTCTCTCTCTATATATATATATATATATATATATATATATATATAAATATATATATATATATGTATGTATGTGCCTATATATATAGCTTTCCTATATATATCTATGTATATGAATATGTGAATGTGAATAATATATATACATTATATGACTAAGTTTGTGTGCTTTGTTAGCTTATGGTTTAGTTTTGTGCTTGGTTTAGCAAGTGACTTAGGCTATGAGTTAGTAGCTATCTTGGATATTTGATTTGCATATACTTAGTTTGTTTAGACCTAGAATTACTTGTTTGACCTAATTTAGACTTGTTAGACCTAGTTTGACCATAGTTGACCTAGGTTTGACTTTCAGGGTTGACCAAGTTGACCAAGAGTTGACTTTGGTCTAGATTGACCTAGAATCATGTAGAATGCATAGTAGAACTTCATATTGTCATTTTGGACTTGTTGTGACTTGTGCTGTTCTGATTAGGAGCCAGACACCTCTCATCGGACAATATATTTACTTTGGACATTCAGACATCAGGCGAGTACATTCTCTAATAGTTCTCTCATTTATTTGTCAATTACTGTACTTCAGTTCTAGTTAGTTGTATGCGATTCTCTGTTACAACACGTGTGGATATTTCTGGATTCATGTATATGAAACACTTTTATTTTCTGGCCTCTATTACTGGTATCATCTCTATTACTGGAATCACCTACTGGAATCATTTAACTGGAATCATTTACTGGAATCATTTACTGGTATCATTATATTTTGGCTGGACTCATCTTGAATCATTGTGTCAAAATTCTGGATTCACTTGCTGGGAGGGGAAATACTAGAGTAAGACATGTAGACATACCCCAATCTAGAATCTTCCAACTGGAATCTACTGGAAGCATAGCCATCTCTCGCCTGATCAGTGAGAGATGTGCGTGATTACCTACAGCCATTTTCATGTCGATCTCGGTATTTTAAAACACACTGCTAGAGTATAGGCTGGACTCACCCTGGAATCTTTGATCACTGACTGGAATCATCTCATACCGGACTCATCTTGTACTGGAATCACCTGGTATCAGATTCATGTTGTCTGGATTTACGTTGGTCTTACACTTGTTTACATTTACTGTCTAGACTTATGTCATGTTACCCTGGTTCAGCTAGTTCTATTTTTTACATTCTTCATTGCTATGATTCTTCTCTTGTTTAGTTATTTACTTTCCTTGCACTTTATTTGCCTTTCTTACCATCACCTGAATATAAACTGCCATTTTCATCAATACAACTGTCTATAACTGCTTTATAGTTCTCTGTCATTTACTTGGGTTTTCTAGATGAGATGTGCTCGTTCATGTCCTGACTGGACATGTTGATAAATTTTATAGATAGCCTGGAGGTTGTCTGCTAGCCTAGAGGAGACACAGTAGAGGTTGTATAGTTAGTTATTTCAGTTGTATTGAGTTGTATTTATTCTATGGATTACTTTATTGAGCTTTGAGATGTTTTCTGGGTTTGTGTATCTTAGACACTTAGACTTCTATCTGCTGTATCTTTTTAGGATTTTATGTTTTACCTATCTTTTATCTTGCTCTACCTTAGTTGTGATTGAGACTGTATCTGCTATGTCACCTCCATTCGGAGAGTATATACTGTACAGGTACCTTTATATTGTTAGATGTTTGACCTAGGACAACGTTCTACCGTCGACACTGCGGCGTAGGCTGGACGTACCCACATCTCGTGCCCTTACTCTAGGGTGTGGGTCATGACACCTTTTCCTTGTAGGCATGTGATAGCATTACCTACGTGGAATTGGTCATATCCAAACAGCCGAGCAAACCGGCTGGGGAGATATGGCTCCAAGTAGCATTCTTCTTCAAATCGATACACCAAGTAGGATGGACGAATTATCTTCAACCAATTAAAAGCTGTACGGCTCAAAGGTTGCATCTTTGAGTCAACCATGTTGGTCGGCATCTGTTCATATCCGGCGGAAGGAGGAGTGCAATAGAAGTTCCATCCTTTGCCAAGGTTCAAAGCATATCTGCAATCTCTCAAGGAAGTGTATTTCCACTTACCGTGAGAGAATCTCCTTAAAAAGATGCCACCGACTGGTCCTATGTTGGGGTCCATCAAAGTTGGATGGTGTAGAAGCAACCACCCGAACAGATAAGTATACGGTAATTCTAGCCGAGGAAACTCTTTCTCGTCCTTAGCTTTCAGCACCAAATCGACGTACAGGCGGAGACTGGCGTTCATTCTACAAGTCATCGCCGATAAGAGATCCAAATTGTAGCCGAAGACTAATCGAACGACAACAAAAAGAATACCGCGATGGAAGCGGTCTACGGCACTTGATCCGGGAACGACGAATCTACGGAGCCAGTATGTCAAAAAACCCGCCAATTGGGCTTCTTTTGACATAAATCGATATCCCACTCTCATATAACTCTCAAGAATGTCTCCTTTCTTTAGAGGAGGACATTGATAATCGTCCTTGATCTTGACATCCAAGTCACCACTTCACTCCATTAACTTCACCACTTCAGTGCTGCTCAGTGGTTTAAAGAAGTCGGGATAGCAGTTGTCATATTCCTTGGTCTTCTTTTCTTCAATATGGTTGAGGAACAGATAAGGCAACCATTTAGATGAATAACAGGTACCAGATGTACCACTTTGGTAAAACAAAGAGCAGATTTTATAATGACATAGCAGTTCTTCGAAGACTGCTACCATGGCTGCATTCTTTTTTTGAAGTTTGTCCAACTCATCATTAGTTGGGACAAATTCCTCATACGGGGCGTCCCCCATCGGCATGTAAGAGATGTACTGCATCTCGTGAAGGGCAAACCCGATCTCTCCGCAGGGAGTCATAAAAGTCCCTGTCCTGTAGTTGTATCTTTCTGCTAGAGCCAAAAATAGATGCGGATTGGGGGCAAAACCGTAAACAGTGGCATGCACTGCTTGATACAAGTTAATCTGCTGAAGTTTGTATTCAAACTTAGTCAAAACCCAGTTTGCTATACAACTCCATCTCTTATAGTCTGGGTTCACCAGTGCAGTTAATCTGAGGTCTTGATCTGGATACTTCCCTTCGACCTTCGCGAACTCATTCGCAAATATTGGAAATCTCACGGGCAATAACAAAGAAGATTTTTTCGACGGAATACAACCGGGCTTTAAACCTCTGAGCAAGACACTGTATCGTTCCGAAGAACTGTAGAACATGTCTTTCTTGTTAGGCCCCTTCTTCACATAAATCTTTCCTGGACGGGCATCCTGAAAAGGTGTGAGATTCCATTCCATTTTCCTCGGATAGCTTGCATGAGCATATCGAGATAAGGGGAGGCAGCGGGAGACATCTGGTATCGAGATTGTCCTGTCTTTCTGTTGGACAATCCGTTCTTCCATCCGTGGCCTCGGCTGAGAGCTCTTCTCAAAAGCTTCGCCAAACAGAAATAGGGGCTTCTTATGAATGATGGCATCTGCCGACTCCAAAGGTTGCCCATTCATCAGACACAACAGGGTTTCATTATCTTGGGTTACCAAGATAGCCTGGCGGGAAGCTGGCAGATCATACTGTGGATAGTGCACATGGGACAAGTCCTCTTTGAATTCCGATTCTGAAAGAGTTCCTACAAAGTTCTCATACCCTGGATCTTCTCTGGTATTAACTGCATTAAACATAGAAAACAAAAATTCAGCACAAGAAAAAATCAAGGATACAACCATCAAACTGCGCAACCATCAGCTTGCGCAACCATCAGACTGCGCAACCATCAGATTGTGCAACAAACAGTCTGCGCCAGCATCAGATTGCGCTGGTAGTCTCGTACATATCAGCAAATTGCGCTGACTTTTGCCAGCACAGTTCAACCGATTGCGCAAGGAGTTATTCTTCATAAAAATGAAGAATAAACGGTTTCGTACAAACCAAAACCCTAAAAAGGGTGGCGCAGTATGATCACATCTCTAAAAAGAGATGGATTCTGAAAATCAGTGAAGTCGAAAAAAACCTAAAAAGGGTTTTTTGATTGGGTCATCTACCTTGCAAAGGAGGATGCGCAGTCTCATGTCGAGAAGGATGTCGTGCAACCCTAGCCGAAGGCTCGGCGGGGGCCTTGCCCTTGGCAGCGGCGGAAGAACGCTTGGGGGCCATGGAGATTCAATGGAGAAGGAAGGAGGAATAGGCTCAAGACTTCTCTCTTAAATCACAAAAGCAAAGTAAAGAATGAAATGAATATTGAAGAGAACTATTTATAGTTTTTCAAAGAGTAACGGCTGCCTCAGACTGCGCCGAAAAAGTCGGACTGATCTATTCGATTGCGCAGACATCTCATGCGCAACTTGATTTAAAATTCAAAATTCAAAGTATTTCAAAACTTTGAATAAATTCAACTTTCGAAAACTTTGAAGAGGGTCTTGTAGGTCATAAAAAATTAAGTTGCACCTATTAACAAAGTCAAAAAATCAAAAAATACAACTTTCAAATGAACTGCGCAGACATCAGATTGCGCATCATTCCGACTGTGCACACCGGACTGCGCACACTTTCAACTGCGCAGGCTGACGTGGCAATGTCATCATTACCTGACAAAATCAAATCTTTCTGACAGCTGACAGCACAAAGAACGAGGAGACTATTCGTTTATTACGCCGTATAGCGCTCGAGGACAGCTGTACATGCAGCGCAATCCAGTGCCTGCGCAATCCAGTGTCTATGCAATCCAGTGTCTGCGCAATCCAGTGTCTGCGTAATCCATTTCAGCAGAATTCGAAGTCAGCACAATTTATGTGGCACACTTCATCCTGACAATTGACAAAAGTACACGTGGCATTCATGCCATCAATTGCTCGTTACGTGGCAACCGTCTTCACACGATCATGCACATTTCAATCAAATGATGCCATATGTCCAAGACAGTCAGCCCATAACCAGACAACTGCCTGCGCAGTCTGATGCTGCACAATCCAGTTCCTGCGTAATCCAACTTACGCCATCCAGAATAACTAAAAATTAGTTATTTCCAGAACTCTATAAATAGAGTTTCAAGTCTTCATTCAAGAGATCAGATCAGAGATAGAGAGATCAGACATAAAAGTTCAGAGAGTTCAGGAGTTCTTGCCCAAGTCTGCTGCATTCTTTCGAGGCTTTTGCCTTCAATTCTCCGAGGCTTTTGCCTTCAAGTCAAATTCAGAGGCTACCGTATTCAAAGTTCACATCGTCCAAGGGATAAAGCAATCGTCTTCTAGATTGGATTCCTACAGTTGTACTTTCCCAGAATTCTTGTAATCTTTACAAAGTTTGTATCAATAAAGTTTCATACTTTTGTTTTTGCAAACACCATAGTGACGGAAACTGGTAGAGGGATTACCAACATAAAGTTGGTCATACCCAAATTGACGAGCGAACCTACTGGGTAGATATGGTTCGAACGTACAATTATCTATATTTCTGTACATCAGGTAAGAGGGTCTGATGCACTGTAGCCATTTGAAGACTGATGATGGCAATAAAGCTCCTCCTTCAACTTTATCTTCAAATTGAACGTCGAAGCAGTCGGCTGGAACTTGTGGCCGGGTACAGAAAATGTTCCAACTATAAGAATAGTTCAAAACTGCCCGGGTATCTGCCACTGTCGTGGCAATCTATGTAGCTTTCCTAAATTTTTGGAGAAAGACCTCCGCATCATCACCCGGGCCTGGTGGCAACAATCTGCAGTTGTGGTGCAACAGCTAACCCATCAAATAAGTATACGGCATTTCTACCCTGGGAATGCGGTCCGATGAGGAGCATTGTTGATTAACTCCTCACCAAAAGTCCTCAAACCTGCATTTATTCGGCACACCATTGCCGATAGCAGGTTAATCCTGACTTTAAACACCAAACGCACTGCTGGCCATAGTACGTTATGGTGGATTCTATCAACTGTACCAGTTTCCGGTACGACCCATCTTCTCAACTATAAAGAAAGGAAGCCTGCCGGCAAGGCTTTCCTGGAGATCTTCTGGCTACCATATCTGAGGAAGCTCAAGGCTTCAGTTCCAGCAGGGAACTCCCCAGTCTTGGTGGACAAATACTTGTTCGGGAATTTGTAGATAGTCATCATATCTCGAATTTTGTTAACAGGAATTATTGAATCTATATTGATAGCTGGAGCTTTGTTTTCCTAAAATCTTTCTTTATCATCCTTGGATATTTTATCCTTATGGAAAAAGAGATACGTTGTCCACTTGTTGATATATGCTAGATGAGATCCACTCTCATGCATAGTAGTACAGATCGTATAGTGGCACATCAATTCTTCATACACTTCAACCAACTGAGGGTTTTTCTCTCTAATTTCAGCAAGTTCCCGGTTGGAGGGAACGTATTCTTCATATGGGGCTTCTCCCATTGGTAGCTTCGAGATGAATTGCATCTCATGGAGTGCGAGATCCATTTCACCTTTTGGGGTCGCAAAAGTTCTAGTTGAACTTATGTATATCTCCATCAGGGCCCTGAACAAGTTACCGTTCAGCGGTATACCCTGACTAGTGGAAGCCACCACTTCATACAGGCCAATATCTTTCAACTCTGTCTGGAAGTTCTTCATCATCCAAATGCTAATATGGATCCAGTTCTGGTTGAAAGGAGTCACCATCCCAGTAGCCTGGGGTTTGTCTGGGGATACAATATTGCAGCCCTTATAAACTTGTTGACAAACATCTGGGTCTGCACTGGTTGGATTAAGGCCGAATCTTTACTCGGAGTAAATCCTGGCATGAGGCCAGAGAAAGAAGTGACACCGCCATTGGGAACACTGACGTAATACCCCATGTCGTTGGCATGATCCCTCTTGAATACGATTCTACCCGGCCTTCCATGACTGCTAGGAGTCTGATTCTACAACATTTTTCGAGGGTGGGTGGTATGGATGAATGCTGACAAAGGGTAATCTTTGTCCATGTCAGGGTGATACATTGCTCTATCTCCAGATTTGAACACCCAAGACTCCTTCTTGGGGTGTGTCTGTGACTTGCAGTCTATTGCATCCCAAATAAGAAGGCTGGTTTTGCAAATTGTTGTTCATTCAGTGAAGT
The DNA here is from genome assembly GCA_029216955.1 of Iris pallida. Lineage (NCBI taxonomy): Eukaryota > Viridiplantae > Streptophyta > Magnoliopsida > Asparagales > Iridaceae > Iris > Iris pallida. The sequence continues at coordinate 5,311,060 of JANAVB010006798.1, read as the reverse complement.
CAACAATTCTTCATTTATCATGGATAGCAGCATCCTATCCCCTTGGGCAGCTATCAACTGTTCCCTCTCGATGGAGTAGTCTGGATTCGATTGAGGAAACAGTATATGAGACAGATTCTCTAAATAATTCGAGCCCACCATGCCAACTGATGAGCCAAAGACTTCTGCGAGTGGATGAACTTGCAAGTTCACTGCCAAAAGAAAAAAAAATCAAGTTAGTGAAAATCTAATTTGAAATTTTATGGATTTAGGTCTTCTTCTCCGACGAGTTTTTGGCCAAAGGGCAGTACTTTACCCCTCATTGGAGGAGCCACGGCGGGGTTGCTTTGCTGAGACGCTGCGGATGACCGGGCAGGATTTTGCGCACGGTCGACTGACGAAGAATCGACGGCAGGCTTCTTGCCTTTGCTGTCGTCGGCGGATTTCTTGGGGGCCATCGAATTGAATGCAAAAGTATGAAAGGGGAAGAAAAGGATTCGAGAAAGATCGGGATTATGAAAGTAAGGAAAACAAGTAAAGTTTTCTCTCTCCCTGAAGAACCCTATTTATAGGGAATTTTTGAATCGGTTCAAATTCCAGATTTTACGCCGACTGTTGGATATCCCAATTTTATGCGGATGACCGTTGGATATCCCGAACTCTACGCTGACTGGTCAAATCCCGAATTTTACGCTTATGTTCAAAGTATTTCAAATTTTGAAAATATTTGAAAATTTTTATGGGGGTCTTGTAGGAGCGTAAAAAAATGCTTCATAGACCAAGTCAAAGAAATAGAGCTTTACGCTCAACAGCTACTCTACGCAGGCTATTCTACGCAGGCTACTCTAAGCAGGCTATTTCTACGCAGGCTACTCTACGCAAGCTATTCTACGTAGGCTACTCTACGCGAGCTGTTTTTACGCAAGCTACTTTACGCCGGGGACAGGCTGTCAGATCATGCATTTAATGCAAGTAATAATGAATCTGACATAATGATTTGCTGACAGCGTATAACATAGAATTCAAAGAGATTTGATTTACACAGAAACCAACATTGTCGTTTAGTGTGTAGACTGGGTTACTTTATGCTCAAAAGATGACTTGTTTTACGCATGAATACTACATGAGCTTTTTACGCTCAAAGTTGACATGTGCGTAAAGTCTATTTGGGCTACCTTTTACGCTCAAGGCTGTTTTATCAGCCACTTTACGCGAGAAGTCTATTTTTGGACTATTTTACGCCTAGTCTACTACTTTACGCTGGAAGTGTATTTTGGGTCATTTTTACGCCCGATTGTTTCTGGCTATATGAGAACGTGGTTTGCTTACGTGGCTTTCATGCCACACTTATCGAGGGACGTGTGTACGTGCCCTCCTTATTTTGTTGAAGTACTGGGACATGTGTCATCCCACGTAAAGTTCATGGATGACAGTTGCTAGCGTAAAACTCCAATTTGGATGCTTTTTACGCATGATGTGTTTTAGTCTATAAATAGACTGATTTTTATCAGAAGAAAATTAGAGAGAGACAGGAGAGAATACATCAGAGACTTTGATTTTCCAGAGCATTCTTCTTCAACCTTTCTTCCAGAACAGAGTGAAGCAAAGCAGGAAAGCATTCGACCTCGCCATCAGTGCCCAAGTGCGTCGATACCTTTCTGGTGACTTAGTTATTTCGGCTGTTCATCTTCCAGCCGTACTCTTCATCATTATCGTATGGTCCAAGGAACAAAGTGATCTTCTTCAGATCAGGCTTCCATAGCAATACTTTCCAGAACAATTTGTACTTCTTGTACTTTTTCTCGTTTTATTTCAAAAGCCAATTTTAGGCATTTTGTTAAGTGAAACATCCGTTAGCCCCAGGGTTGAGGCTGGTGGATATAGGCACCCTCGTCAATGGTTGAGAGGTCAGAGTACTCCGAATCTCAAACATCATTTCGGTCATGGTTTGCATGGTGTTGGAGAGGGTCTTGAGGCCATCTTCTAAGGTATCCATGTGCCGAACGAGATCCGAAGCTGAAGTGTCGATCTCTTCTTCGTCGCCACCCCCTGCCATGTAGACGGGTATGACATGGGTAGAATTGGATGGATCAGTCGAGGCTTCACTCTCGACCTTACTCTGCTGCGGGAGAGCTTCTTCTTCTAAGGCCTCGTACTGGCTACCCCCAGCTACCTCAGTGTCAGTTCCTTGGTAGATATCCTCATCTTCAAATGAAGGGTTGTCATGGATAACAGGAGTTTGATCACCCCCAGCCTGTTCCTTTGCTGGAGTCTTCATTCTCAAGCCAGTACCATGAAATACCCCGGTTGACGAGACTATCGTTTTGGTTTTCCTCGGCTGACTCTTTGATGATCCTATCGAGGCCGAGGAGTTGGTGGTTGCCTTTCTTCCTGATGAGTGGAAGTTTGAAACAAAGAGGCGACCAAGGGTTCTAACTCGTCTTTAATTGGCACCCTCTTTCTGAGACGGTGTCGGATGGGTGCAGCGGGTTGCAGTCGCTGGAACACAGACTGCCTGGGTGATGGAGCCGTTGTTTTGCAACAACAGCAATTGATGGTGACCATGGCACAAGTATGCCCCAGGAGGGGCACATCGTACGTAGTGGTTGTCTCTCCTGGTCCACGTTATGAGTGATCATATTATGCAGATCGTAAGGGAAGAGTTTCACATTTACATTCCCTTTAGGTGTGTGGTGAGGCCAAGCGCTGGGATGATTATGTCAATGCTGTGCCCCCTGATTTAGTTCCAGCACATGAGATACACCTAGATCGTTGATGGGGGAGCAACATGTATTGTGGCTTGAACCCACTTTATTCGTACGGCCCACGTGGGCGCATGGGCTCAAAGGCACAAGATTTGCCCCACCCGACTTGGTTCCATGACTTTCAGTACGCATCCCTTATTTACTGTTGGCATAGCACGTTTAGGGCGCATGGCCCGTACTGCTTTGGACTTCTTCGCACTAGCCCGCGAAGGTGCATAGTACTTAGAATCCAACATCCTCGCCATGATAGCGAGCGATTCTGTTAAAGACAGAAGTCATCTCCAGTACGCCAGAGTTCATGCGCGGGAGGCTAGATGTACCCTTGTTCCGTTGGTACATCTTCTTCGACTAGGAAGAAGAAGGTTGGGAGTTGCAGTCAAGGGTAGGCTACAGTGGTGCATTCCCTTCAATATCTGAGGAAGCTCAACGGAAGGATAGGCTACAACGCTGCACTAGTAGGCTCATCTTGTTTGCTGAAAATGCCAGCAGGAAGGGTAGGCTGCAGTGGTGCATTCCCTTCAATGGTGGTGCTCAGTGCATCGCCATTTTGCACCCAGACTTGACGAGTCTTCTTCGGCTTTGGCAACCGCTTCGAAGGACTCCCGCTGTCATTGTCTGATTGCGACACAACTTTCTCCTTGGAGGAGAAAGTAATCCCCAGTAGAGTTGCCAGCTTGTTTGCCATTAAATCCAGAATAATAGGCTTGTGTTAAACTTTGTGTTTAATTACAAACAGAATAGAGTATAATATAGGACTTTGACGTAGTCCTAGGAGTACACTTTTGTTTTTGTCTGGGAACTGTATCAATGGAGCAAGTGGTAATACTTGACTCCGTTGACTCTGACGACGATCTCGAACTCTCTGAAGGTCTGGGTTCTTTGGATGCCAGAGCGTTTGACGAATGCTCGACAAGTAGAGGGCCTTTTTGCTGGTAGGATTGTACCTTTTTCTCACCGTATGTATATTTGTGTGGATGAAGGAATGATCCATCTATTCATATGCAGCAGAATGATCTGCTTATGTACGCATATACAATATGTGCCTGGAGAGCTTGTACGTAGGGATGCCACATGGCTGATGCTGTATGACGCATGGATGATGCACCCCAAAGTTGGTACTAAATTTGTTTGAGCTGCACTATTGGCCTGTGGTGGAGCTGACACGTGGCAGTTGGAGATCCGGTTGTTGCTGAGATCTTGGGTGGTTAGCATCCATTTGTAGGCAAAACTGAGTCAAAATGACACGTGGCATGTGTCAATGGCGCAAAGATCTCGAATTTGGTGGAGAGTGATATGTCAGGATGCGTGTAGGATCTGACACATATGGAGACTTGGTCTATGACTTTTAGGAGTCACAAGCAAGTCTGGGCATATGGCTTTTGAGGCACATGCAGAACTTCGAGCGCATGGCGGTGGAGGCGCATGCAGGGATTTGACTTCTATTTTTTGGGATCAGGAGCAAGCCTAGGCACATGGCTTTTGAGTCGCATACAGATCTTTGGGCACATGGCTATGGTGGCGCATGCGAGTGATTAGTCAGCTACGTGGCGGGGCACAACTGTAACCTACAGAATAAGAAATGATAAAGCTGATGTCGGTGGCTTTTCGTTCTCTGTAAAAGCTGTTTACTGTTCAGTTTTCGGGAAGCGTGCTGCCAACTCTGTCCCATAGCATTAAATGCTTAATGGGTGACGAGCCTGACTGGGTGCATCATTCTGTGCTCTATTGGGCATATTGTTCTGCGCTCCTCTAGGCGCATTGTTCTATGCTCTACGGGCGCATTGATATGGGGCGCATGGTGCTGATGAGCGTATCTGCCGCGTGGCGCAAACTCATTAGTCAGTCTTTGTCGGTTTTTTCGAGGCATTAATGACTTCTTTGATGCTGAATTCGAAGGGGGCAGATTCATCACCCTAAATGCAAGTTTATTGTACTGACTTCGAGAAAGTTACCACTTGGTGCATGGGTTTGATTTGCATGGCCTATAAATAGCAGTGTGAAGAGAAGTTTGTTTCTCGTTTCATTTTCCTTCTCGAATGGAGATGAACTCGACCGGTCCTCCTCCTTGGCGAGACGCTACATTGTGGGTTGCAGATCTCTTCGTTCGAAGAATCTTTGACGATGAACTCCTTCAGAAGACTGAGATGTGCTGAGTTTGCTATGGACACAACAGCTTATGTTTGAACCCCTTGTCAGTAGTGTTCTTCTACAATATGACATTGGGTGCCTGTTGTATCCAAAGATCGTATCGTCGTGCCCCAATTTTCGTTATGATGGAAGAGGCACCGGGTTTGGGCTGATTGCTATCCCGCGTTCTGCTCAATAAATTCTTCATTGGCTGAAGCACTCGAAGAAGTGATTCGCTCTGACGAGGAAGAGTGGTGCCCCTACACTGAGACGTCAGGGTGATGCTCCTACGAAGTGATGCTTCTAGATGTAGTTTAGGCTTTCTTCTTTGTAGTAGAGTTTTCTTTGTAACCAAGATTTTGGACATGTAATAGACCCTCATATGCAATAAAAGTCTGATTTTTATATCTCTCTTCCCTTTGCTGTTCCGAGTTTTTTTATTTTGAATTCCTCTGCACGTAAAATTCTGTGGCGCATGACACTTTAGGGTGCATGCCATTTTGGAGCGCATAAGGAGGATATCGATCGATTAAGGATACGGAGTGCCAACGAGTCTATCAGCAAATGACACGACTATGTAAAGCCTTAGAAAGAGTATTCAAAGTAATTGTGACTTTAGATAGTTAGTACGAGCTGATTCGAACAAACGAGAAGACAATACACATCGGCAGGATTGTATTGAGTATGAAATGTGGATGGAAAGAGCAAACAGATGGAATCGAGGAAAAGTTAAAGTGTAATGAACTGACGACTCAGTCGATGAATCAATGTGAATCGTATACGAAAAGTTAGCACGATTGGAAGTTAGCGTGCATGAAAATGATTCGAATATATGAGAATGACTACGAATTTGGGAAATATGTTGCTTGTTGACTTAAGATCGACAGATGAACAAACGTGATTTTGGGTTTGAACGAATGAATCGTGTAACTAGTTCGAAGGATAATGATCGAAATTGATCTTGAATGTCAAGAAGATTGTGGTATATCCAGTTTGGATGATAGCAACAGTTGCACGACTCGAAGTTTGTTGCAAAGGAAGATCGTCAGGTTATGTATATCATCGATGGCATTGAGGCGTATCAAAGACCGATGTGCGATAACTCGGGGTACTTTGATTCAAGGAATGATGATCGTGTAAAATGTTATTATTCGGATGGATTGATATATTACTTGGACAAAAATAAAAGTGTCTTGATTATTTCGATGATAACCACAACGTTGAAGATTCTTGCCATGTGCGAGCGCAACTCCAGCCTCGCACATGCGTCACGTCAGATTAGGACGATCATTTTGCGGGTGTGTTGGCATGGTGATTCATGTCCAACGGGGATGATCGAACTTGCGGGAGATCAGGACATGTCAATTGGATTATTTTGACTTATGGTTTGTTGTAAAGGTGAATTCGAAGATTGTTTGGACTTATGCTATAAGTAAGTTTGAGGATTGAGGACATCCAATATGCGTATCAAGAATGAATTAGTCTAGACTCAAAGCAAGAGTTATGTCCTGATGAGGGCGATTATCCCACGGAAGCATTAGCATGGTGATTTCATGACCAGCATGGATAATCAGACTTGCGGAAGATTGAGGCATGACGTATTGTTATACTAGACGACCTTGTGATCGAATACGTAAATTGTGTTAAACGACTTAGGGAATATGGTATAAAAATTATGGTTTAGTGACAAATAATGTCGTGGTGTATTGACTTGGAAAGGACGGATAGGTGGACTATGTTTCAAAGAGATAGACTATGCGAATTGCTTTTTGTACGTGCAAAATTTATATGTCGATGAATTAGTTGAGCAGAACTTATCGTAGGATGGCTTTGTTGAATGACTCAGACCCTTTGAACTAAGTGTTGTAAGTGTGAATAGGAGAAAACTATACTTGAAGTCTAGAAATCGGAGTGATACGTTGAATTCAGATGAGGCTAAAGGAATAGGAAGGTATTGAGGATTTTGAAATCACATGTTTCAAAAAAGAAAATATTGATGGTAGTACGATCGATGGATTAGAAATAAACTTGAATGTTGATTGATCGGTTGGTTTGCCCTAGAACTAAGTTATCCGTGAGCACGACGAGTGTAAGTAGCCACAAGTTTGAGATATAGTTGTTTGTGGTGAAAAATAAATAAGACGCAAGTGTGGCTCAGATTGAAGAAACACATAGGCAAAGTGTGTGTGAGAATAATTGGATTTTGAATCAAGTGATAAGTCGATGAGTGTGTACTCAGTAAGTTTTGAGGATAAAAGTTTTTCTGAGTGGTGTATAATGTAATGTCCCATCTCGTTCAGTTCAACCGGAGGAATCGAAACGCAATGGCGTTTGGGCTTAGCCATGCAACGGCTTGCTAGAAGTCTCGTTCGGACGAGACAACTCATCGCTCAGGTGGGTAGCTTCGGTAGACTTGCCTCAGCTTGGCATTCACACTAATAAAATAAAAGTTTTTCTTGTACTGAATAGGCTTGAGAATAAAAGGGACAAACCCACATAGCTAAGGGAATAATCCTGCTCTGAGTCGGATTGAGTTAGAACATGGAAAGGTTCTACGATTGGCTTAGAAATGTGTACGACGTGCTTTTAAAATTGACACTCGGTCTTTCGTCTCGTGGCTTGGGAGATGGAAAAGTATATGTTGCCACAAGACTATGAACATAGCATAGTCATAGGCGTCGTACGATATAATGCTTGATAAACCATGCACTGTCTCACCGTCTAATGCTTGGCATTGCATAATTGTCTCACAAGTCTCAATACACGTTTCCATGATGCAAGGCTTGGCATAGCCTTTGCTCGTCCCACGGGTTAATTTGTATCGCACGATTTACGGCATAAGCTAACGCACCCAAAGAATTTGGTTGTTCAAGTTGAACATATGCACGATCCCACGGTCTCGAGACTCGTCATATAAAATATCACTTTGGCGGCAGTGTTGCACAAAACATAGTTGGATTAAGGCACGATACACGGCTGATTCAAGTGATATGTCCCACTATTCCATAGTTTGTCATATAGAATATGTCATGATCTATGGCATGGATGGAACACTCTTGTTCAAGTCAAGTAAGATGGCTATGCAGTAGCCGTTTTCTGGATTTCATGAATAGAAAAATTTATGCGACCGTTTGTCGCCGAGGCGGTCTCTCGTTTATGAGTCTCTAATGGAACATGGAAAGCATGGTTTATGAGTAAAAGAGAACATGGATTCTTTCATATGGTGAGTTAGTTAGGCACCATTGCATGGTCATGGACAACTTATGCATAAGGCGTAATCTTCCTCAAAGGAATTGCCAGGGCACCGGGATCATATCGGCCTAGGAGGAAGCAAGTTGGCAAAGCAGGATGCTGGATATCATATAGGAGATTCTGGGCTTCCATGGGCTAATTACCCTGGATGAACGTCGTCTATCCAAGGCGTACCACATAGGAGATTCAGGGCTTCCATGGGCTAGCTCCCTGCGTTGGATGATCGCCGTTTATCCTAAGCCAAGTCCAAGATAGCTTGACATTGCTATTGACCTTTCATATAGATGAGTCGGCATAATAGCGATGATCCATGTGCATGTTTTAGATTGAGTAAAGAAGTGTATGCACGATGTCGGTTAAGTCGAAAGGAGTGTGAGCATAGCACGAATGAGTTAAAAAATGCGTGTACAGCTTCAACACAAATATGAATCCTAATATTTGGCTATAGGAAAGACACGGGCTTCGGCACGAGGGCTGGCGTCGTTTGTTGAGTCATTGACACAAGTCTATAAGTATGGGTTGAGTCGGATTCATGTTAAAATAGGAAAGACCATAAGGCAAGTATGAATGGGTTGCACTATGTTGCGAGGCACGTCCTCAATGTTTTTCACACAAAATGGGTTTTGATAGCACGGTCTTAAAGTACTTAATAGTATGATCACGTTGGTTGCAACACGAATATGCCAGGAGTCTATGTCCTAAATTAATCCTAAGACAAGAATAGAAAGACAATCGAAAGAATAGTTTGCACAAACTAAAATGAGCGTGTTGGTTTTGTATGGGTGGGCGAAGAGCCTACACCACCACTACGGTTGTGCACTGACACCCCACTAGTTTCATGTGCAGGTTATAGGTACATGTTCGTTCTAGGCAGAGCTTGCTTGGACGTACTGAGGCATGGAGTTCCTTAGCATTTTGAGGCATGTGGCCACATTGGAGTCTTCACCTATACGGGACATAATGTATAGACATCGCCTTCTGTAGCATCCAAAAGTTGCAGACTTGAGCGTTGCATTGAGAGATGAGAAAGAGTTGAGTGATTGTATTCAGAGAGATTGTAAGCTTCAGAGATTGTAATCTTGTCCACGTGCCCCCTTTGTAATTCTTCTTATTATAGATAAAAAAGTTCTAATTTTGTTTGTAACAGTTGTGTTTGAATACTTGTGTTTCCTTTATGTTATCCAACTTTCTGCTTGGGCATTCTATGTGACGACCCTGTCGCAAGCTACTGTAATCGGCCGTTATGGAACCCTCCTTGCATGAGCACAACCTAGGCTTACGCAGCATCATGCCTTAGCATGGACGATCGCTCTTCCAGGAGCGGAGCATGACATTAACCATCCAACAACTAATGCTGGTAAATAACCAATAATCATCATAGTTATTCTAACATCCACTAATACTTGCATTACCAACTGGAATTTGTAGTCTGTCATCAGAGTAGTAATCTACCCCCTACATCAAACAAAAACAAGGGAATGAATTACCGCATCGGGACAACGTTACGTACGAGCAAGCTTAGTAAGCAGCAAGCCATACAATTTAGGTGAATAACCGACCACTCAAATGCCTACCACTTTCTATGTTGTATATGGGTTATCCCAGTAATACAATATATATAGGAATCCTCATATCGTATCAATCCAGTAGTACTAGCAGGCCAAAAATAACGCATAGAACATGGATAAGCATCGGTTCCTTGCAAGGCCACCATGCGAAATAGATCAGTAATATAACACATAGTACATATAGTATCCGAATATTGTCATCAACTATTGCGGATGGTATATAATATATGTGGCGGCCAGCCTTGTACTCGGTAGATAACTATGGCACATGGGGGCAGCTGGCATATACGATCTCATGATCCTGTTCTCTCACAAAACTTCTACCATTTAAGTTACCTAGATTAATGTAACGCCCCAGAACCAGAATCCTGGAGAGCGGGGGCGGACATAGCCTGCTACGTATATTGAAGTGCAACCCTCCTCGCTATACGATCACGGCTGTCTAGATACATGAGGGTTTAACTACAAGCTATCGGTCTCTTATGGTCATAAGCAAGCCTATTGTCTCAATCTTAAGCAAGTAATAACAGTTACAAGATGTCAGAGCACCAAATATACAATAGTAAGGCGTCCCATACATTACATATTTGGATGATCATGAAGCTAGTCAAACAAAATGTGAAGACTAGTAAGAGTTTCAGTCATACGTGATCAACCCTAGGATTTGTCAATCATGTTACAGCCCGTGGGCAGACAGTAAGTAAAGTACAATACGAGCTAACACGTGCTCGCCAGCTAAACGCCTCAAAAGAATATTTTACAATAAAGTGGAAGAACAAAAAGGAAACCCACTCGTTGCCTTGGTTACGCCTGGGGGTCACCATTTGGCTGGAAGGTAGGAAGATCCTCTGGTGCTACTCCGGTATCTGGCCATACAAAACCAGTTGGGTCAGATCCCAGAATGAGCAAGTGCCACAAAGGAGGCTTCACTTAAGAACTAAAACCAGTAATTAGCACAAGAACATAATAATATAATAAAAGAAAACTAGAGATATGGTCAATCATGATGATATACGATAAGATAACCATGGGACTATTCAGATAACCAATTTACAACCCTTAAACCAAACAAGGGCCGGGGTTGTAACCCTTCATCTGAACGGAACTTGGTTTCCACCATTTATCGAAATAGTAAAGCATAAGCATTCAGGTCATGTAACAATCTTGTACAGGATCAGGACAAGACTAGACCGGGTTAGACTCCATCCAATCAAATTACGGCTATGCAATGAGTACGGCTTGATACATAAACTAACTAGGGTTATCACATGCCTACTTACTAACAAGATGCAATAAGATGTTCCAACAGCCACAAGCCCTGCAGACCATCCAGGCTATCCGAACGCAATTAGGGGTTGAATCCATGTGGGTACATGTCCAAAGAACACATGTACCCTTAAGTAGCTTGAAGGGTGCAACACATGACAGTGTGCTGGAAATGTGCCCTACTTAACGGCAGGCTATTGATCCCATGATGGGGCGCCCAGATAACGGGATTGCTTGTAGCTGGGAAATATCTTTATGACTACTGGATTATTCTAGTTATTAGCCTTAATCAGTTTAAGTAGGTTCCCCTGACCGTGGTACTCAGGGGTCCCTGCCCTAGACATGATGCAAAACCATAATGGTTCACTTGTACAAGCACAATCGTCCACGGTGTTCAGGCCATTCATTCTTGTCATGTTATTCTTGTCATGTCATGCTAGCCGTCACAACAGTGTTCAATAGTTCCCATCATGCTTGCTTGTCATGTCTTGTTATGTCATGTTTTTACTTCATACCTTGTCGTGTACAATTATCAATTCAAACATATTAAATAGATTCGTGATTATCAAGTTCATGACAAAAGGCATAAGGATATAAAAAGGGTAATAGTGTACGCCATAGAGACTCAAAGTCTCTACGCACGTACCTCTACGCTAGGCCAAGGGGCCTCAAGCATAAAGTCGCTTACGCTAGCGAGAGTAAGGTGAGATAGCTCTACGCGAGCAAGGGTGCATGCGGGTGGGGTTTTACGCGAGCCCGGGCTTTACACTAGCAAGCCGTAGGCAAGCGAGGCTCTATGCGAGTGAAACTCTACGCGAGCAAGCTCTACGCGAGGAAACACTCGAGCAAGACTCTACGCACGCGAGAGTCTGCTCGAGCCAGAGTCTACGCGAGCACGATTCTACGTGAGCGGAAGGGCCCCGAGCGTAAAATTCGAATAAACTCAGCGTAGAACGGAGTATGCTGGCACGCAAATACGTGTGCATAAAAGGCTGAATAATACGTTGTCACGTAAAACGTGGGCATAATGGCTAAAACACTACGCTAACACGTTAGAACGTGTGCGTAAAACTTCATCTTCTTCCCATGGCCAAGACAAGCAGGCGTAAAAGCTCACGAACTCAAGCAAGCCCCATCTCAGTCAAGTCTCGATGAAATCCAACCATTCAAGTGCCAAACTTGCGTAAAATCGAAATCCCTACTACAGGGAATTCTCCATTTCGGAAACAACCAAGTTTGAGAAGATCAAAATCATGAAGATCAAAATGCTAAAACTTAGATCTACTTGAAATGAGCCATGGAGTTCAAAAATGCTAAATACTAAAGTGACTTAGAATCTTATGAGGAAGACAATGGAACAACAAAATCTGAGTTCCTCTATGAAGCAAGTTGCACTTGCCTAAGCCTCACTCTGGTCGGTAGAGAGAGTTAATTGAGGAAGGAGAAGAGTAAATGAAGAGAGAGAATGGGTTGGTGGGTTAATAAATGGAGGGGATGGTGGTAGGTAGGGGTTGGTCCACATGCAAAAACCGAATCAAGCCGAACCAAGCAGCCGAACCAAACCAAGCAAACCGAAATGTCCAAATAAACCATGAAATGAGACATGCAATATGAGGCAAAATACGTACACGTATACAAAATACGTAATTCAAACTACGGGTGTTACATCTTTACCCACCTTAAAAGAATTCCGTCCTCGAAATTTAATTAAGAGGCTAGAGAGGCAAGGACAAGCTATATTAAGCAGTCTACCATGCAATCATTCATTCAAGCAAGGAATCGAGAGCATAAGGCATAAGAAGGACATTATACCTTACGAGTTAAATAGGTCGGGATATCGCGATCGGATATCATCCTCACGCTCCCATGTTGACTCACCCAAAGAGTGATGACCCCAAGCAACACGGACTAACTTGATAGTCTTGTTCTTGAGTATCTTCTCTCTTCGGTCCAATATGGACACATGTATTTCCTCATACGAAATGTTGGTTCCAACAACCAATTCCGAATGATCATGGACATGACTCGGATCCGGGATATACCATCGCAATTGGGATACATGGAAGATATCATGCTCCTCACGCAACCACGGCGGAAGAGGGAGACGATAGGACACATCTTCTACTCACTCTAGAATGTCGAATGGCCGGATATACCTAGGACTGAGCTTTCCCCATACTCCAAAACGAATGATGCCACGGTTAGGTGAGATCCTAAGAAATACATGGTCGTCGACAGAAAATTCAAGGGGACGCCGATGAGAATCGGCCCAGTGGCACTGGCAATTTTGTGCGACGCGAAGATGATCTCTGACTCTCCTGACCACCTCAACTGTCTGAGTAATTATTTTCGGACCGAGCATCTGCCTCTCTCCAACATCATCCCATGCTAGCGGGGATCTGCACTTCCTATCATACAGTGCCTCGAACGGTGCCATCTGGATACTGGCTTAGAAACTGTTGTTGTACGAGAACTCCACCAGGTGCAGGTGATCCTCCCACGAACCACCAAAGTTGAGTGTACATGAACGCAACATATCTTCCAAGGTTCGTATGGTACGCGCTGACTGACCATCTGTCTGCGGATGATAAGCTGAGCTGAACTGGAGGTGAGTTACCAAACTCTCTTGCAGACTACGCCAAAAGTGCAAAGTAAATCTTGAATCCCTGTCTGAGGTGATACTGGATAGTACACCTTGAAATCTGACGATCTGCCTGAGGTACATCTCTGCTAGCTGAGCCATCGATTGACCAACTCTGAACGGGAGAAAGTGAGCGACCTTGGTGAGTTTGTCGACTATAAACCAGATAGCATCTCTCTCAGCTGAGGATCTAGGTAATCCTATTACAAAATCTATGGTTATATGCTCCCATTTCCATTCTGGAATCGACAAGGGCTGAAGAAGTCCAGCTGGCCTCTGATGTTCAGCTTTAACTTGTCGGCAAACCAAACACCGAGAGATAAACCTGGCTATCTCCCTCTTCATGCCATTCCACCAAAAATGCTACCGGATATCTCGGTACATCTTCGTACCGCCCGGATGAATGGAATACCGAGAACTGTGGGCTTCTGCCATAATCTCTTGTCTGATATCTCCTCTAGATACACAAAGACGCTTCCCATGTCGAAGTGTACCATCCTCATGGATACATAATTCTGGTCTTCGCCCTGCTACACATTCTGCCCTAAGCCGCTGAAGCTTAGAATCTGATGACTGAGCTAACTTGATCCTCTCAACTATGCTGGACTGAACTTGCATACTGGCTATCAATGCTACATTGGTAGGAAGGACAACTTCTATACCTATCTTCTGAGATCTGCTAATAACTCTGGTTGTGCTGTTAGAAAATAAGCTCTGGCTCTCCTGCTCAATGCATCTGCTACTACGTTGGCCTTCCCAGGATGATACTGCAAGTTGATGTCGTAATCCACAAGTAGCTCTAGCCATCTCTTCTGACGCATGTTAAGATCCTTCTGAATGAATACATACTTCAGGCTCTTGTGGTCGGTGAAAATCTCTATCCTATCTCCATACAAGTAATGCCTCCATAACTTAAGTGCAAACACTACTGCTGCTAACTCCAAGTCATGGGTTGGGTAATTCCTCTCATGATCACGAAGTTGACGTGACGCATAAGTTATTACCTTTCCATGCTGCATCAAAATACATCCTAAACCTCTGCCTGAAGCATCACAATACACTAAAAATCCTCCAGTCCCAACTGGAAGCGTGAGAATGTGTGCCATCATCAAGCCTCGCTTCAACTTCTCAAAAGATTCCTGACATTCTGATGTCTAAGCAAACTGCACATCTTTGCGGGTCAACTGGTTTATAAGTGCTAAAATCCGTAAAAAGTCTGAAACAAATCGTCGGTAGTAGCCGGCCAAGCCAAGAAAACTGCGAACTTCTACAACTATGCTGGGTACTGGCCATGTCTCAATAGCCACGATCATCTAGGGATCCACTTCTACTCCACCTCTGGTGATGATATAACCCAAGTATGAAATGCGATCGAGCCAGAACTCGCATTTACTGAACTTGGCATACAACTAGTGCTCCCTGAGAATCTGAAGAACTACATGGAGATGCTACTCATGCTCCGCCTCATTTTTGCTATAGACCAGAATGTCATCTATAAACACAATCACGAACTGATCCAAGTATGGAATGAAAATGCGATTCATGAGGTCCATAAATACAGCTGGCGCATTGGTTGCTCCAAATGGCATAACAAGGAACTCCCAATGCCCATACCTCGATCTGAATGTTGCATTCGGGATGTCCTGCTCTCTGACTTTGATCTGGTGGTATCCTGACCGCAAATCAATCTTCGAAAATACGGACGCCCCTTTGAGTTGATCAAACAAGTCATCTATCCTCGGGAGAGGGTATCTGTTCTTCATTGTCACTGAGTTCAAGGTACGATAGTCAACACATAACCTGGACGTACCATCCTTATTCTTCACAAGAAGCATCGGGGCTCCCCAAGATGATCACTAGCACAAATGAATCCCTTGGTTCTAAGTTCTTCAATCATCTTGTACAAGATCTCCAATTCTGAAGGTGCCATCCGGTAGACTCTCTTTGACACTGGTGCTGACCCGGGAATCAAATTAATGGTGAACTCAATCTCCCTCTCTGGTAGCATACCTAGAAGCTCCTTGGGAAAAACATCGAGAAACTCTTCTATAATTCTGGGAAACTGATCTGCTACTGTCACTGCCATCCGCAACACTGGAGGTAAAGGTTCTACTCTGCCTCGAAAGAATGAAAACTCTGGCTCACCAGGAATACTAAAAATAATCTTGCCAATATGAGAATCTATTCAAGCATACTGGTCCCTTACCCAATCAATCACTAAGACCACATCATAATCGGCCATCGAAAATTCTATCAACCTAGCGGGAAACTCTCTACCGCTAACTACAATTCGATACGAGGAAAACACTCTATCTACTCCCACAAGACCGTTACCAGTAAGTATATTGAGCCTTACTGATAATGACTCGGGCTCCAATCCTATCCGTGTCGCGAATCGTGCAGACATAAATGAATGTGATGTACCAGAATCAAATAATGCTGATGTTGGGAAGGAGTTGACGAGAATAGTATCTACTACTACCTCACCTGAAGCTAACTCCTCCTCCACGGTCAAAGCCATCACTTGACCGTGCCTTCGGGGTGCTGGTTCCCTCTACTGGAAACCTCTCTAGCAGTTCTGGGTCTGAACTTGGACTTGTGCATAATACTGGGGTTCTGCTGCTGAAATGCTTGAGCCTGAGGCGGCAAGGGCCTCGAAAACGGGTACTGCTGTGGCTGCTGGACTGGTACTGGGGCTGGTCCCCGAACTGAGGGACTAGAAAAGGTCAAAGAAGTGGAACTCCCCCTATTCGTGCAGTTCCCAACCCGGTGGTCCGGTGCTCTACAAACTAAGCATAAGCCCTGTGCTCTGCGACACTCTGATACCAAACGCCCTGGCTTCCCACAATGAGTGCAACCCATTGCGAAAGACTGCTTCTGCTGCTGCTAGGGATACGTCGGGGTCGAATGCTGAATCGACGTAACATAAGCCGCCCGCCTCGGAGCTCCAATAGTCAAAGCCCGAGCTGCCAGGGCTGGTACTGAAGACTGGTTCATCTGGCCGTGAGATCTCTTCTGACTGCCAGTCCGATCCACAATCCTCTGGGGGGTATACTCATGCCTCCTCGTTGCTCTCAATACTGCATCAAAAGTCTGATGCTCAAACTGCTCTACTTCCAGTAAAATCTCCAATTGGAGTCCCTGCTGGAACCGCTGAGCTCTGTCGAACTCGGTCGCCACCAAGGTGGGAGCAAACCGACTAAGTCTGGAAAACACGACCGCATACCCATCGAACGTCCTGTCCATCTGCTTCAAATTAGTGAACCTCGTCTGCAGATCATACCGAGCTACATCGTCAAATACTTAGTCTGAAATCTTTCACGAAATACCGTCCAAGCAATAGGTGCCACTAATCCATCGTCCTATGCAGCCCACCAGCTGTGGGCTAGATCCAATAACTGCAGGCGCACTACGGCCACCTTCTCGCCCTCGGGGGTCTTGGCTGCTTCTAGAATAACCTCAGTATCCTGTAGCCAAGCGTCTGCGGCAATAGCATCTTCGCTGCCATCGAAGAAAGGAGGGTTCAAGCGTTTGAAGCTGTTGGCCGCACTGTTACCTGGATGACCTCCTCTACTAAAAGCATCTTGTACTGTCTTGTGCAATGCATCACCCCGACGATCCTGTGATGCAATCAACTCTCGGATGAGTCCAACCAAGACTCTATCATCCTGCCTTGTAAGCTGGGCTAGCTGTACTGGGGGTTCTGGACCTCCGGGAAGCATGACTTGGGAAGCTACCCCTGAGTGTTGAGCTTGATCTTCTTGTTGCGGGGGTACTCGTAGAGCTTCTTCTGGCTGATTGGCAGGACCAGGAACAATGCCGCTGAAGAAGACGACATAGAGAACAATAAGGAAGGACCAGGACAGACCAAAGATACAAGCATGTGTTCAGGTCAAGATTTTCAGGGATTTAGAGGATACGAGCATAGATCAAGGGCGAGTGCTGATTGAGACATATATTTGGTAAAACTTCACATATCTTGATTTTCAAGACCTGTATGGGCCACCGCTAAAACCATGTAACGCCCCAGAACCATAATACTGAAGAGCGGGGGCGGACATAGCCATCTACATATATTGAAGTGCAACCCTCCTCGCTATACGGTCACGGCTGTCTAGATACATGAGGGTTTAACTACAAGCCATCGGTCCCTTATGGTCATAAGCAAGCCTACTGTCTCAATCTTAAGCAAGTAATAACAGTTACAAGATGTCAGAGCACCAAATATACAATAGTAAGGCATCCCATACATTACATATTTGGATGATCAAGAAGCTGGTCATACAAAATGTGAAGACTAGCAAGAGTTTCAGTCATACGTGATCAACCCTAGGATTTGTCAATCATGTTACAGCGCGTGGGCAGACGGTAAGTAAAGTGCAATACGAGCTAACACGTGCTCGTCGGCTAAATGCCTCAAAAGAATATTTTACAATAAAGTGGAAGAACAAAAAGAAAACCCATTCATTGCCTTGGTTACGCCTGGTGGTCACCATTTGGCTGGAAGGTAGGGAGATCCTCTGGTGCTACTTCGGTATTTGTCCATACAAAACCAGCTGGATCAGATCCCAGAATGGGCAAGTGCCACAAAGGAGGCTTCACTTAAAAACTAAAACCAGCAATTAGCACAAGAACATAATAATATAATAAAAGAAAACTGGAGATATGGTCAATCATGATGATATACGATAAGATAACCATGGGACTATTCAGATGACCAAGTTATAACCCTTAAACCAAACAAGGACCGGGGTTGTAACCCTTTATCTGAACGGAACATGGTTTCCACTATTTATCGAAATAGTAACGCACAAGCATTCAGGTCATGTAACAATCTTGTACAGGATCAGGACAAGACTAGACCGGATTAGACTCCATCCAATCAAATTACGGCTAAGCAATGAGTACGGCTTGATACATTAACAAACTAGGGTTATCACAGGCCTACTTACTAACAAGATGCAATGAGATGTTCCGACAGCCACAAGCCCTGCAGACCATCCAGGCTATCTGGACACAATTAGGGGTTGAATCCATGTGGGTACATTGTCCAAAGAACACATGTACCCTTAAGTAGCTTGAAGGGTGCAACACATGACAGTATGCTGGAAATGTGCCCTACTCGACGGCAGGCAACAGATCCCATGATAGGGCATCCAGATAACGGGATTGTCTGTAGCTGAAAATTCTCTTTATGACTACTGGATTATTCTAGTTATTAGCCTTAATCAGTTTAAGTAGGTATCCCTGACCGTGGTACTCAGAGGTCCCTGCCCTAGACATGATACAAGACCATACTGGTTCACTTGTACAAACACAATTGTCCACGGTGTCCAGGCCATTCATTCTTGTCATGTCATGCTAGCCGTCGCAACAGCGTTCAATAGTTTCCATCATGCTTGCTTGTCATGTCTTGTTATGTCATGTTTTCACTTCATACCATGCTGTGTACAATTATCATTTCAAACACATTAAATAGATTCATGATTATCAAGTTCATGACAAAATGTGTAAGGATATAAAAAGGGTAATGGTGTATGCCATAGGGACTCAAAGTCTCTACGCGCGTACCTCTACGCTAAGCCAAGGGGCCTCAAGCGTAAAGTGGCTTACGCTAGTAAGAGAAATGTGAGATAGCTCTACGTGAGCAAGGGTGCATGCGGGTGGGGTTTTACGCGAGCCAGGGCTTTACGCTAGCAAGCCATAGGCAAGCGATGCTCTACGCGAGTGAAACTCTACGCGAGCAAGCTCTACGCGAGGAAACACTCGAGCAAGACTCTATGCGCACGAGAGTCTGCTCGAGCAAGAGTCTACGCGAGCACGATTCTACGCAAACGGGAGGGCCCCGAGCGTAAAATTCGAATGAACTCAGCGTAGAACGGAGTACGCTGGCACGCAAATGCGTGTGCGTAAAAGGCTGAATAATACGCTGTCACGTAAAACATGGGCGTAAAGGCTAAAACACTACGCTAACACGTTAGAACGTGTGCGTAAAACTTCATCTTCTCCCCATGGCCAAGACAAGCAGGCTAAAAAGCTCACGAACTCAAGCACGCCCTATCTCGGTCAAGTCTCGATAAAATCCAACCATTCAAGAGCCAAACTTGCGTAAAATCGAAATCCCTACTACAGGGAAATCTCTATTTCGGAAATAACCCAGTTTGAGAAGATCAAAACCATGATGATCAAAATGCTAAAACTTAGAACTACTTGAAATGAGCCATGGAATTCGAAAATGTTAAATACTAAAGTGACTTAGAATCTCATGAGGAAGACAATGGAACAACAAAATCTGAGTTCCTTCATGAAACAAGTTGCACTTGCCTAAGCATCTCTCTGGTCAGTGGAGAGAGTTAATGGAGGAAGGAGAAGAGTAAATGAAGAGAGAGAATGGGTTGGTGGGTTAATAAATGAAGGGGATGGTGGTAGGTAGGGGTTGGTCCACATGCAAAAACCGAATCAAGCCGAACCAAGCAGCCGAACCGAACCAAGCAAACCAAAATGTCAAAATAAACCATAAAATGAGACATGCAATATGAGTTAAAATACGTACACGTATACAAAATACGTAATACAAACTACGGGTGTTACAATTAACCCTACATTTATTTGGAATCACATATCGTGGTCATGTAACTCCCCAGTCCCAAATTACGTAGGACCAATAGTACGTATACATGACAGCTACCTATTGAGTGGACTCCAGTCTGGCTCGAATACGTATAAGCTGGCTTGGTGCGCTAATTCTATTTACCAATCAACTATAAGTATATCTATCTCAACCCACAGGATAAGTAACATAAAAAATAAACAGTATATGCCACGGTCTGTAGCCTAATAACATATATGTTCGATTAGGCCCAAAAAACGATATGGGTCTACAAAACAAGACTAAATAGAATATTAAAAATAATAAATAAATGTAAAAGTACGATAAAATACCTGAGCCAGATACAACAATACCTGTCACAATCCGCTCCTGCTTTTCGGGATATGAGTAACCATCATCGGCGGTAGTACGCTGTTTATACTTCAAAATAAGTCTCAAATTCAAAAAAATCATCTCTCTTTTGCTCATCACAATAATTATTAAATTTACAATCCAATAATACAACCAAATTATATTCGAGAACAACCCTCTAAACATTAAATTCAAAACTATCTATTCTAACTAGAATCTATGGTTAGCCTCCAAGATACCTTGAATTCCACCGGAAGGAACCCAAAGCAAGATAGCAAGTCATCAAGAATCTGTCAATTGAAAAATATATCCAGTCAGGATTGGAACAAGTACAAGTTATGGCAACACAATACAAATACAATATAAAGCAATATATAACACTAAACATGAAAACAACGAACAAGGAAATATGAAAAATATGAACAAAAAACATACAATATAAGAACTAATAAAGAAGTAGCAAGCAAGAAAGATAAAGAAACTCATGTAATCAATGATAGTGCACGTGTCATGAGAAGTACAACTTTTCTACACAAGGACGGCTTGGGCGAACGATTAGGTTATATGGCCCGCCGCCGTAAATGGGAGATTTGCCAACAATACAATTAGAATTTGTCCACGTGCCTAGTAATTGTACCCTTCTAATATCTATACTCACAATCATGTAAATACGGCCACGATAAAAATCACGATAACAATGAAAAAATATGAACAATAGTCAATCACTCAACTCTCGTGCGTGTAAAAAGTCAAGATACGAGAATATCATGTATAAGTAAAATATAACAATATAAAGTAAATGCACATGAAAGCATCAACAAGTACTTGCCTCGGTTTAATTTGAAGTTGACTTGCGTGATATAATCATATCGGCACAAAAATAGTCTCAGAAATCAAAACTACACTAGATGATATTGTAGAGGCTAAAAATCTAGCTATGCTACTCATCCAGAAGTTATCTCATCAAAATGCATCATATCAATATGTTGCACCACAATAAGCTGTGCCAACATAGGTTGCACCACATCAGGTTACGCCAGCCTCAGGTTGTGCGAGTGCCACGTGGCAGTCTCCTCGAAAAGCTATAACGACATCATCATTGCATGACAACTGACAACACATATATCAAAGAAAATCCCTTCAAATCCTACACAATACGGCGCTCGAGAAGATTTGGTCAGATTTTATGACAGCTAGCAGTTTGCGTAATATGTCAAGGTGCGTGAGGTTGTGCTTAGGCGCAAGTTGCTACATTGCTCCCCCATGTAACCTGATGAAGCTCGGGCAATGTGATCGTCCAGAGCAGGGTGATATGGTGCGCATGCTACTAACTTCGTAGAACGTGTCCACTACATTGCTCACGACCATACGCATCTCACTCAAGTAAAGCCACGTCCATAGCAGTTGGTACAGCAATTCAGACAAGTTGCTACTTTGCGCCCTTGCGTAACCTGATGAAGCTTGCACAATATGATCATCCAGAGCAGGGTGATGTGGCGCGCATGCTACTAAATTCGTAGAACGTGTCCACTATATTGCTCACGACCATGCGCATCTCACTCAAGTGATGCCACGTGTCCATAGCAGTTGGTGCATCAGTTCATACAAGTTGCTATGTTGCGCCCCTGTGCAACCTGATAATGCTCGCGCAAGGTGATCAAACAGTGTCCAGAACAGGGTGACGTGGCACATAAGCTACTAACTTCGTATAACATACCCACTAATCTGTCCACCACCATGCGCATCTCACTCAAATGATGCCATGCGTCCATAGCAGTTGGTGTAACCACTCACGCAAATGAACAGGCGCGCAACCTAAAGCTCGCGCAACCCAGAATAACTGCTAAACAGTTATTTCCAAAATTCTATAAATAGAGTTTCAAATCAGTCTCAAATCATCACAAATGATCATAATCTCCTGCTAAAGTACTGTTGAATCCTCCAGAGGCTCGTGTCTTCGATATCACATCGTCCAAGGGATAAGGAGATCGTCTTCTGATCAGATTCCTAGAGTTGTACTTCCCCAGAAATAAATTGTACTTTTGTACTCTTTCTTAGTTTGTGGAAATCAAACCTTTATTTTTTGTAAACAAAATGGCGACTCTGCTGGGGATAACTTTCTCCTCTGACGAGAAAGTGATAACTCAATATGATATTACGTCGATCGGTAAGACATAGAAGACTTTAGTCGTTCAAGTTGACCAAACTGCTTACGAGGCAATGATCAGTGCTGGGGGTACCAAGCGTACCGCCATTGCTGCTAAAAGCAAAGGGTGCACTATGTAGACTCCCAAGTCTTCTCGGCCAACCATGGCTCTTGTGCAACTTGCGTAATCTGTCTCTCGGCCAACCATGCCTCCTGCGCAAGCTGCACAATCTGTCTCTTGGCCAATCATGGCTCCTACACAACTTATGCAATATGTCTCTAAGCCAACCATGGCTCCTGTGTAACTTGTGTAACCTGTCTCTCAGCCAACTATGACTCCTGCACAACTTGTACAATCTGTCTCTCGGTCAACCATGGCTCCTGCGCAACCTGCACAATCTGTCTCTCGGCCAACCAAGTCTACTGTACAACCTGTGCAGAATACTTCTCGGCCAACCACGGCTCCTGTGCAACCTGCGCAGAATAATTCTCAGTCAACCAGAACTCCTGCACAAGTCACGTCTACTGCTTCTTCGACTCTGAATAAAGAAAAATGTCTTTTGGCTACTCCTTTATCTTCTCCAATTCTGAACTCGGGGAAGAACCTATCTAGGAAGAGTGTTAAACATAATAAAGGGAAGCATTCTTTAGTCTTTCCTTAACTTGCACAACCTGCGTCTATGGCCTTCCAATCACAAAACAAAAGAAAACGCCTTTTGGCTACTCCCTTATTTTCCCCAGTCCTTAACTCGGTAGGAAGTATCTCTGGTGGCGCCCATGTGCCACTCAGTGTGAAAACTCTTTTGGTCAGGAACTCTACCCCTTTGAATAGAGACAATCAAATCTCTACTATGAAAGTGGGTTCTGTTCAAACTGAGATTTCTTTTACTCAGTTGCACCAGAGCAAACACATGAGAACAAGTTGCACAACACAAAAAGGACCAAATTCCAAAAATACAACTACGGATCTTCCTATCCTGCTCATCTCAAGATCGAAGCAGGGTAAACTAGTAGTATCTCAGACAGATATATAAGTAGCAGATCTATCTGACCTACGCACCTATCTCAACAGGCGCCAGTCAACACCTACTTCAGTAAAATGCAAACAGACTGCGCCATTGGCTAACTTGTGCCAGAAGCAGACTTCTGAAGGCAAGAATCTTTTTACCTATGCTAACCAACTCAGCACTTCATTGTACACTCAAGGAATGGGACATCTCAAGAATAGGAATCATGTCCCTAATATCATTAAAGAATATGTTCCTTCGACTTCTCCTCATCCTGATGTTGTAACCGATCTCCGTGAAGTTCTTAAACAGAAGCGAAAGATCCCAAATCTGTCTCATCCACGTTAGCCCAATAATTATATCATATTTTTGAATATGGCTAATCAATTAAGCTTAACATAATAACATCATTAATATTTATGTAATTAGTATCATATTACTACTTTAACTTAGCATTGTCCTAATGTTCTGTATCAGTCATATTATTTTGTTTGCCTAACATGTATTTGTAGATATGCTGTAAGCATGATCAAACAAGATCAAATCAGGACATATGTAATAAAGAATTATTGATGGGCCAAAGACGGCGTTATACAAGAAGATTTCTCTGAACCGCCCAACGACCTATCCGGTCAGCGGACAGGGGTCGAGGAGGAAGCTCCCCCCGTGGGGGTTCGAGGGTGAAGCCCCTAAAAGGTATTTAGATTTCCATATCTGTTTATCTTTGGATGACCGCCATCAAGTGAAAAAGGCGTCTTCAAGTCTGCTCAAATATTTGAAGAAAGACGTCATCAAAGGGCTCTTGGTTTTCCTATTTTATCAATGTAATTTTTCATATTTAATTAGTCTATGAATACGATGTAAACTGCATCGTACTAGCAAATAGGCTACCCAAGAAATATTTTCAAAATACCCTTTCATTTTGAAAACAAGCCCACTTACAAAAGTCCAAACTACTTTCTAACTGCTTGACTTTTCAAAAAGCCCAAAACCAATTTGCAAAAACCCTGACAGAACTCCAACAGAATTTGGCCCGAGTTTGGCCCGAATTCGGCCAGAGTTCGGTTAGTGCCCGTTGGATTTTGAACTTGGTCTTCCCGCAGTTACGGATCTTGCCGAGATTTTCTCATAGAGTTCTGTCCGAATTCTGCCCGAATTCTGTCAGAATTCAGCCTTTGGAAAAACTATAAATAGAGAAGGATTTCGATCATTTCAACACCCCCAATGCACTTTCATATCTCTTCTCTATAAGCCTACTACTTCTTCCAAATTATTCCGAGCTATTCATTTTTAAATCCTATGCCAGTTATAATCCTCTTGTCGATTTGGCAGTACGGTATGGTCTAGAAGTTTCAGAGTGATTGTAATCAGAGGCTTGATTAAAGAAAGACACTTCACAATTGAAGTTGGTCGAGTACTTCGGATCAAAGCTCGCGTTGAAGAAGTTGCAAGAACTTCGGATAAAACTTGTGGTATTTTCCAATAGTGGATTCAACTTGAAGCTAGAGTTCTTCCGACTGGACTAGTCCTCACAAGAGGAAAACCAGTATACATCCTTGTGTTTGCGTTTGATCTCTACTCTCTACTTTTCATTTACATATCTGTGATATATATATTATGTGATCTTGTTACTAACATTTTTAAATAGTTAATTTCTGTTGCCTACTCTATTCACCCCCTCTAAAGTATTGCGCATTACAACTCGTTCCTATAATCGGTCCTACAATCCAATGCATTCCCAAGAACATCACTGTAACCATCATCATGAGGTAGTTATCAGATGTTGCTGTCAAACAGCTAAACGGTCTGTCTTGACCGTTTGAATCACTCTCAGGTTCCTCAACCAATGATACAGGATGAAGATAAATTGTTGTATGGCTCCGTCAACATGATGTCTCGAAGCACTGGGGGTAGAAAATGCCCGAGACGTAATGCATCTCGCAATCCCAGTCAATAATACTTAGATCAGATTCATGAATCCAGCGAAGGAGAATACCAATATACTAGATCAAGAAGCTGAGACGCAATCGGTCAAAGGAATCTTCCTTCCGACCAAGACACAATCGGTCAAAGGAATCTTCCTTCCGACCAATAAACAATCGGTCAAAGGAATCTTTCTGATTCCAATATCCATATCACTTATTCTGGGGGTAGTTCCTTATATGACTTTAATGCTGATAGTGAAAGTTTCGAAAGGACCATCTTTTCCACTAGCACATCTTAAATAGCTAGAGAGGTGACTTCTTATGTCGTCACAGAAGATCAAGATGATCCCAGTTCTAACAGTCAAGAGCAGAGAATTACTGCTTTGGAGGCTAGTTTGAAGAACATGGCTGAGATGATGACAGGCATGCATTCAGTAATTATGACACAACATACGGTTCCACCAGTCGCGAATCTAATTTCGACCCAAGAACCTATAACAACACCAGCTCCTATCAATATTGGTCTGGGGGTACAGTCTCCTCACACCGCTTCCATATCAGCATAGGCTACTCCAAGTCTATCTGATGCTGGGGGTGGTACTTATCATGCAGTACCCCCTCCTAACATATCAAATCAATCTACTACTCCACAATCATCGGAAGATACTAATGAGGCCATAAAATTTTACGTACTCAATTTTAAGCTTTCAAACAGAAAGACGGCTTGTAGAAGCTTGGGATAAAGCAGTCTTATCCTATAGAATGGAAGAAAGTCTAATTTTCTCCCAAATATAAACCTCCTACTATTATATTGTTTGATGGCAGCATATCTCCAAGTCAGTACCTCAATCACTTTGAGGTAATGACTGATCAACTCCAGCCAAATGCCGCTCTACTCACTAGGGTGTTCGTCGGATGTTCAGCAGGTACAGCTTACGACTGGTAGCATAGTTTGCCAGATGGTTGTATAACCTCTTTCACTGGATTCAAACAAATATTCTTGGAAAGATTTTATTCTGGGACAAACGACATGACTATGACTTCTCTCATTAAAATTAAGCAGCGACACAATAAAACAACTGAATGCTTCATCGAACGATTCTGCAATGAGGCACTCAAAATGCCTATTGGAACTCCAGATGCTTTGACTATAGACACTTGCAAGTCAAAATTGTTGCCTATAATCAGCATGTGGACCAGATCGACACAATTCCAGGACTAGCCTTCATTTATAGTAAATGCTAAAGTGGCAGAAGAAAGTGCTGACAAGTTTAAACAATTACGTATTCAGATGCCTAATCTTGATAAAGATGAACATGCTACACCAAATAATGGTGGCCGTCAGAACAACCGCAAGAGTAAAGAGACTTTGGCTATCAATATCAAAGGCAAAAAAAACTCTAGCCGTAAACATAGGTCAACCAACACCTACTCTAACAGCATCACCACAGAGGGCACCACGTCCGAAAGAAAAATACTCTTTTGACGAAGATGATGTCATAAGTATCTTTAATTGTCTAATCACGAGCAATAAGCTTCAACTGCCAGAGGCAAAACGGCCAGATGAAGTAGGTAAAACTAACTACCCTAAATATTGTATTTACCATAGATTTATCGGACATCCGACTCGGGTATGATATGTGCTTAAAGGCAAGATCCAGGAGATGGTTAATTCTGGTGCAATTACTCTCCAACAAGATGAAAATACTGTAATGGCTAACGTTATCTCTTTATAGTTTGACGACTTTCCTGCTCAACTTGTGCCGGACGGCGTTATTCCCATCATGAGAACTACTTTGGAGATTGTTAATCTCCCACCTGCACGAACTGATGGTCTTGTACCTTTGTCTACTGATAAAGGAGAAATCATATGGATTCATCCTGATTTAGTAGCTGATTTTGAAGCACCTTCTTTAAAGTCTAAGAAAGCAACTAAATATAAGTCATGTCACATGACTTCGTTGGGTGAACATTGTCTTCCACCTTTAACCACCACTTTCACTTCTACTACAGATCCTTCTTCTTTCTCCCCTTTGAGACAACACTGTCAAAGCCAGAAGCCAAATATCAACCATCTTTCCATCTGTATAGTCCACAGTCTCATGAACTAATGACAAAGATGGGATATGATCTACAAAAGGCTCCCGGCTTGAATCATGGAAAAGGATCTCCAGTACCTCTTTCTCTATGTCTTTCACATAACCAATCTCGGGTTGGTTTGGGTTACTAGACAAACTCTTCATCTTGTCAAAAGAAACCTTCCAGAAGCAAGATCCAGGCAAAAAGTTGCAATATGGTGTCCTTCGAACCTATATCCGAAGAAGAGACCTTAACTGGTACCAGCTCTGGAAGAATGTACCTGAGAGACTATTCAGAAGGTCAAGAGAACCCTGCTCTAGCTCTGGAGGCTCCTCCAGCATCATCTTCTCCTGCTGCCAATGTTCCATCGGTTTTATCACCTCCAGTGGAACCAACTCTTCCCAAACCAACGACAGCTGACAAAGGAAAGTAGTTTGTCTACTTTGATAAATTATTAAAGAAGACTCCAGTTCTAGGACTTGAGAAGCCATATAACTTTGATATACTGGCTCAACTGGCTAATACCCCAGCAAGGTTATCAATTTTTGTCTCTAAAAAAAACTCGAGAGACATTGAGTGAAGCCTTGACGCAAGTTGATACTTGTCTAGCACTTCTCAAGAAGCTATAGGAGGAGCATGTAACTTGCTTTCATTGTCATAGTGTAATGGAGCTGATGCCCAACATCACCTTTACACAAGATGATATGCTGTTGGAAGATAATCATCATGACCGACCCCTCTACTTCACAGGATATGTCGATACTATGAAGGTTGATCGCATCTTAATCAACCCTGGGTCTGCGCTCAGTATCATGCCAAAGACTTTACTATATGCATTAAAGATTCCCGTACATAATCTTTCAATAACCATCACGACAATCTTGGAATTTAATTCTGGAAGAAGTGAACCTTTGGAAAAGATCCGCCTGAAAGTTCAAATAGGCAATCTTCCTACAAAGGTTACTTTTTACGTAATCGATAATCATGGCTCCTTTAATGCCTTGCTGGGAAGACCCTTTCTGCATGAGCATAACATTGTACCATCCACTCTACACAAATGCTTTAAATATGTAGACGTCAATGGAGAAGTATAGAAGGAAGTAGCTAACCTAAATCCTTTCAGAGGCATTGAAGCATATTGTACTGATTCTCGGATGTACAAGAAAGAGTTCATGAAGGTTGTATTAGCGATGGATAGTGAGGAAGATCAGAAAAATACTTCAAAAGATGTTCTCATAATCCACGTCAAAGGACGTACTACTCGTTCCTCTACTTTTTAGGCATTGACTATCCATCTTTTCTCTCATAACAAACAGCCTCTTGCTGTAGAAAGGGAACAAAGAGAGCTTACCTCTTCTAAGCCTCTTGTCATCGACCTTCGTTGTAACAAACCTTCTCTCTCTCCTTATTTGGTTATCAATCTTACTAAGCCTTCTGTTAAGGCCAAAAATTGTCCTTCTCCTCCTCTGGTTATCAACCTTACTAAGCCTACTGGCAGGGCTAAGAATCATGTTATAAATGATGATGTACAATCAATAAAATAGTATCTCCTTTACAGTATACTGATATTTTTATTATACTCGATGTTATTTAGAAATGCTAGATAACTTTGAACCACTTACTATAGGAGCAGTTCAACCTCTCCAAGACAAAGTATTGCTCGAATCAATGCAGGAATCCTTCTTCTTAATTCCTTCCAGAAAGAAAAATAAACTTCCTACACTTTTTAGTAAAGGAATAGAACATAAGATCACGCTCGATAGTGAAAAAGAAAATCACGATAGCGAAAGACTTCAACTACGTCGTTATAGCCAACAATCAAAAGATATCATTCAAAAGATGGGCTATAATTTTAAAGCTAGTCTCAATGGTGGTAAAGGAAGGCGAACTCCTATTCGTATTCCCGCTCCAAAAGGAAAGTCACAACAATATTACAGCAAAAAGAAGCGGGGACTGGGTTATACCTCGCCAATTCCGACTCCAGAAGCCTCCGAATCCGATGAAGAAGAACGATCTAACTCTTCTAATTCTGTTTTATGGGATTCAGATAACAGTGTATGGCATGTCCATCGAGTGACTCTATCTTCCAATATGGTAACTGCCGAGGTCTCGAAAGACGATGAAAACTTTGTCGAAGCATCTGAATCTGATCCTTGGGCACAATAGATGTGTCACGACCCGCACCCTAGAGTTAGGGCACGAGAACGTAACAATGCCCAGCCTACGCCGCAGTGTCGGTGGTAGAACGCTGTCCTAGGTCTCAATGCATCTAACAATATAAGACTAAACAGTTTATACTCCCCGAATGGGGGTGACATAGCAGAATGTAAACTCAATCACATCTAAGGTAGAGCATAACGGAAGATAGATAAAACATGAAATTCAAAAGAGATACAGCAGATAGAAGTCTAAGTGTCTAAGATACAAACTCATAATACATCTCAAAACTCAATACAATAATCCATAAATACAACTCAAGACGACTGAAAATAAACTATAAGCAAAACCCTAGCTATCTATACAACCTCTACTGTCTCCTCTAGGCTAGCAGGCAACCTCCAGGCTATCTGTAAAATTTATCAACAGGTCCAGTCAGGACTGGAGCGAGCACAGTATATCTCAAAAGATCATAGCAGGTTAGAAAATATAATCATGCAGTAAAGTAAGATACATGAACTGAAAAAATACAGTATGTAAACAGAGAGAGAGAACTGTAATAGAAATATCTACTGTAAGTAGAGAGCTAATAGTGACTAGTGAGTCAGAGTAAAATATAAATATGTGAATGGCATAGGAGATTCATGACTACAGCTAAGAGAGTGATTCATGACTACAACTACTTGGATAATATTCATGTGCCTATTTCCACTCCCCCATCCCCAATCAATACACAAGGATCTGTTCAAGTTATGTTAAGATTCGTGAAACTTCACATGGCTCATGAAATGAGTGATACGTGAAGGTGATTCATGATGGCTCTGTGAACATGAGAGTACATGTGTCATAAGCGATTCGTGAATCAGAGGAAGCATAGAGATACGTGATGATTCGTGAAACGCACAAAACATGCAGTATCCGATGCTCCCGAGGGGGATAACATCTCATGAAAAGATCCATATAGTACCAATCCGTGTGACCAACGTGACAGTATCAAGTAAAGTAATTTAAAGCAGGAAAATAATTCTAAACAGGATATGAAATGATCAGAGAATGTACTCGCCTGATAACCTGAACAGCTGATAGGTATAGGGGTCCAACTGAAGCCACAGAGTCCTATTTAAAGCAACACAGGTTACAAGATATTCAAGTTGTAATAAAAGAATCTATACAAGCAATCTATTATTATTCTAGGTTCTTCTAAGTCAAAACACTCTAGGTCAACTCCGGTCGATAATCTAGTCATACTAGGTCAAGTGTTGACTTACAGTTGACTTTAGGTCAACTGTTCAACTCTGGTCAAACAGGGTCAATTCTAGTCTAATTATTAAAAATATAAAGTGTACTTCGTTATTCGTACGTCGAAACTTACGACACGCAAATCGAGATAAGAAGATCAACGATAAAGTTGATAATCTTATTATAGTGATCCACGTGTTCATCTTATCAATTTTAGCGATGTGAGATCACTGAAATTGACTGATCTCAGTTTCGTTGTACTAATCCCGAAATACGAACATTATAAGAATTAATTATTAATAAATTATAAAAAGGTTAAACTCAGAGAAACTATCAACAAACATTGTCGGACGATGAAATAAACATCGCCAACGTGTCCATCGGTCCAATTTGGACACAAGGGTAAAAAGGTAATTTTGGGTCAAAACGGTGTCCGTATCGGAGCCGTTTTGCACCAAAAAATGTGCAAGAAAACAAGTCTACAAAATATAACAAATTATATGTCCACAAAACCAGAATGATGATACGAACCCAACGGTATCTCCAGAATTGGATTCCATTGACCCGATCTCAATTTGGTCCGTTGACCAGAACTTGGAATTCCGGTTTGCACGAAAATGCGTGCCGGAGCCATCGTTCTCAAAACTCAGCAAACTACATGTCAACGAGTCCAGAATGACGATACGAACTCAATGGTATATCCGGAATTGGATTTCGATGAGCCGATCTCAAAATGACCCGTTGACCCGGATATTGGTATCCGACTTGCACCGAAATGCGTGCCGGGTCCAATGTCCACCAAAATCTAGCAAATTATATGTCAACGAGTCCAGAATGACGATACGAACTCAACGGTATATCCGGAATTGGATTCCGATGAGCCGGCCTCAAAAAGTCCCGTTGACCCAGAATATGGAACCCACTTTGCACCGAAAAATGTGCCAGGGCCCACGTTCTCCAAATCTAACAAATTTTATATAAAAATATGCCAGAACGACACCACGAGTCTAATGGTGGTGTAAGAAATGAAATCTGGAGTCACGTGTTCAAAAATAGAATTTTACAAGTTGGAAATTACGAATTCGGACGGCCAACTTTGGCGTCGAATTCAACCAATCAAACAAGCTCACAATGAAACGAAACTGGAGGGGTAGCAAGAGGGTTATACCAGTTTCGCACCAGAACTGGTAGCACGCCAAACGGAGCTGCGGTGGAGGAGATACAAGCTGACGAAGTTGGCCCCGCAAAATTGTCCAAATTTAATACAATTTAAACGGTCAACTTGGTGGCCGGTTTTGATGTATCAAACGATAAAATTAACGGACGAAAATTGACAGAGATGAAGGTGGATATACCGAGATTATGACGGAGTGAAGAAATCGTCGATCCAACGGTCGGATTTTCGGAAAAACGCGTGCGAAGTTGCTGCGACGGGGCGCCAAAATGAACTTGATTCTGCGCGCGTCACGACGGGACTTCGTGCAAAACGTACGAATCGCCTATTCGGCGCGTCGGGGAAGAACGTGGCAGCCACAGGGTGGCTCGCCGGAGTGGGGCGCATCCATGGGGGGGTCGCCGGAGTAACGGCGGTCGACGGCGGCGGCGGCCACGCTCGCACGTGCGCACGCCATGCAGTGCAGCTGCTGCTACCGCGCGCTGGTGGCGCGCTGGCCGGGCGCGGCAGCTGCGACGGCGGCCACGATTGCGTGGGCGGTGGCACGCGGCCATGCGGCGGGGGCAAGGCGGCTGCGGTCGGGGGTTTGGTTGATGATGGTGGTGGCTCGGTTTTGATTCAATGTGGTGGTGGTGGTGATGATTCAATGGAGAAGGAAGAGGGGAGGAGATGGCCGGGCTGTGCTCGCCGGGGTGGTGGCCGGCGGCGCTCGGCCGGGGAGGAGGTGGTCGGGGCATGGTGTGTGGTCGGGCTGGTGTTGGTGCTGGCTGTGTGTTTTTGTTTGTGTGAGGAATTATTTAGAAAGGGAGAGAGAGGATAAGGTAAGATGATAATAATAAATGTGAGGGAGAGAGAGAAAATACTATTCCTCCTCAAACTTAGGGCCGGCTACAGAATGAGAGGGGCTGTGTGTGTTAGATGTGGAAAAATTGATGGTGAGGATTAATTGAGATAATCCAAAGGCTAGGATAGAATGTAG
This sequence comes from Iris pallida, assembly GCA_029216955.1. Lineage (NCBI taxonomy): Eukaryota > Viridiplantae > Streptophyta > Magnoliopsida > Asparagales > Iridaceae > Iris > Iris pallida. The sequence continues at coordinate 5,277,795 of JANAVB010006798.1, read as the reverse complement.
GAAAAATTGGTCATTCCTAGGGATTTAATTCCACAGAAATTTCCAATAATAATTAAAAATAGGTAAAATGAATATTTAGTATTTTTCAAGGGTAATGAGGCTAAGGATGATGGTGATGGAGGGTAACATGGAGCTGGGGCTGGGTTCAGTCAAGCCGGGTTGGATGAAAATCGGACATTGTGCAAAAATTGAATAAAATTAGGTGTGGATGATCATGGATAAATAAGTAGCACATGGGAATTCCAAAAAATGGGACACAAGTGTCGGACGGGTAGTAGGCTCAAAGTGGGCCATGTCCATAATTGGGGCTGACAGGTTTTGGTCGACAGGGGACCCACAAATCAAGTTGGAAAATGAATGTGACACCGTGGGGTAAAATAAAATCGGGTCACGTGTCAGGAAAGTTGTGCGAAGCAATTGGAGCACAAAATGGCGTGTCTGAGTGGGACACGAAGGTCATGGGTGACGAGCGTCTCGAGTAGATCATCAATGAGAAGTTGGTTTCAAGAAACTGACTAGTCTTGTGCTCCCAAATGAAAAGTCACGGTAACGTGCTAAAAATGATCAAGGAAAAGAGTGGAAAAAATAATTAATAATCAAATGGTTTAAATCGACCCGAAGTTGTGCGAAGCAAAAAGAGTACAAGAGAACAAGTTTGGATGGGACACTATATACCATCATGAAGGTAATCCTGTCCACTCCAAAACTCGTGAAGAAGATTTTCCGAGTTGAACATCCCTGATACTCCAAATATCAATGGCACGGGAAAGTACACTTAAGGATAAATAATAGAATAAATCATTTATTAAAAATAAATCAATCAGAAAAATTAAAAAAAATCAACCCGAATTTCAGGGTGCTCACATCCTACCCACCTTATAAAAATTTCGTCCTCGAAATTAAAATATTCATAATCCTTCTAGGTCAAACCCCGACAATCAAGTCCCAAATTTAAACAAAGCATACCATCAAAAGGGACGTCATACAGGGTCATGGCATACGGTGGTAGTGAAAGTCTCATCTAGGTATACTAGTCATGCTAACTGAATCGGTCATAGGGTATCAAAACACACAAGCAGTCTAGGGTGTTAAACCGAAAATGATACTGAATACAAATCATCAAAACTGTAAGACAACCTACCATCCTATGTGAAAACTTGTACTTATCATAAAATAAAGAAAGGTAACTACCAATTATCTTTAAAGGGGTTCAGAAAAATCAAAATCAAAGTTAAAGAAATAAAGCCAATTCCATGGAAAATTCCAATCATAATACATATTAAGAATATTTAGTCTCGATACGATCTAAGTTGATCAAATTAGGGAAATCAAGATTTAGGCAATATGGAGGACAGGTTCAACAAAGTCTGAGAATGAGCATACAAGGATGGAGATTCAGGTCACAATCAAATTTAATTCAATTGAGTACAACCCAAAATATTAATATGATAAGAAAAGAAAATCGGAGTCGATTTGGTCGTTATTAAGGAAACTAGAATTCAATGATATTGAAAAACCCTTTTAGAGAAAAACAGGAAAGATTTCATACGATGCCAGTTAATCATCTCTCTCTGAAACTATCAGTTTACCATTTGCCAATCATATTTTTTCACAAATCCCAGTATGAAAATCAACCCTCATATGACTATCATCAAAATTTTATAACCTTCAGTCATCTAAACCTTTACCATGATCACCATAGACAAAATTTCAAACTTCTAAAACATTTCCCATGAAGCATACCCCTCTTAATTAGGTATCAACACTTATTCATTTAATCAAATTTTCAAATCCCTTCACATCATTCTAAATTAGATCCGAAACCTCTAAATCCAGTTTATGAAATTCTTGAACTTGTTTAAGTCAAGTCGCTTATTTACTAAACTCCAATACCACTATGTCACACAAAATTTATTCTTGTTTATAAATCAACCTTCATATTTCTTCAACGTTCACCTTCAAATATTATCCTTTTGAATTCTACAATTTTCTCCAATCATCTAAAAATAATTCCTATAACTTAAAATCCTTGTGTTCTCTCTGTCTCTAGTCACACTCTTACAATTTCTAATTCAATTTCGCATAATCATTGAATACAATTAAATTCTCCTTTCCATCTCTAAATTTCTACATAGCCTTGTAATAGTCCCCAAGAATCAATAACCAAGATTTTCTAGTTCTCAAAACTAGGTTGACCTCTGATATCCTCATTAATTTTTTGAATACATCCATGAATTTCTCGTAACCCAAATTTTCTGCGATTGTTTCCAAATTGATAACATTTATCACTCGATTCCATTCTAAACTTTTACCACATCTTCCTCTCAATTTTTTTCATATTTGACACCCAACATTCTGATTCCTACAAATCATTCCATGAAAACCATTTACGTCATTTTCGTACTAGATGATTTACGTCACTTCCTCAACATTTCTCAGGCAAAATGGTATGAAGGTTCAAGAGTTTTCAAGGTAAAGCTGACAGAATTATATACGAGACAGAGAATTGTTGTAATCATGACAGTTATATAAGACAAGAATGATGGAAATAAAATATTGGCAGGAAGAGAATGATAAAAGAATCTGTTGTGCTTATTTGTTTAAAAGAGGAACCCGTTTTGAAATCAGAGCTATAATAACAAAACCAAAATAAGGTCTAGCAAAATCATTGATTCATTATATTAAGGAGAAATTAATTTTGTAAGAAGTTACACAAGGGTTTATAAAAACAGCTAAAGCTACTACTAAGTTAAATAATGAGAAACAAAACAAAAATTCTCTCTTTTTTTTGAAAGACTGAACAAAAGTAGTGAAAACATGTTCAAAAACATTTCAGGTACAATCTGATAATCATATGCGTCTATCCAAAATCATGGTGCTCTAAATCCTCGTCATACTAGTAAGCAAGGCTACGATAATCACAAGGTCCTCGACTTAGGCACATACCTCTAGAATCGTGGTATTTAACATTTTTACGATGCCGCTAGCTTGGCTGCGAAAACCTTAAATTCCTATACCCAAGAATATATCCAAAGCCAGACTATGTGTCCTCACCATGCTGGCTAATGTGACTATAGAAGACTAGATTCCAAACTTAGATGACCTAGCCCATATAATTTCAACTTGACAAAAATTAAGTTAAATCAACAATGAATACCCAAAAATCAAATTTATCAACGAACATCAAGATTCAAAAAATGAACAAAAATCCTTCAAATCATATAAATACAAACTCGGATGCTACAGCTAACATCAAGATTCAAAATTCAACAAACTTCAATCAAATCAATAAATACAAACTCAAATTCAACAATAATCTATCAAAATCAAATTCGACAACAGAAAATAAAGATAAATCAAATCAAGGAAAAAAGAATTTTCAAATCGAACTTAAATAAGATTCTCAAGGGTCGTCCCAGGAATCTCTCAAGGGATCCTAGCTGTGATTGAGTATCTTCAAAATATATCCTATTCCTACTGCAGGCTGTAGTGGTACTCTAGTTCGAATACCACTACACAAACTCGACCTGCATGGGTCACCACTAAAAATGTGTCACGACCCGCACCCTAGAGTTAGGGCACAAGAACGTAACAACGCCCAACCTACGCCGCAGTGTCGGCGGTAGAACGATGTCCTAGGTCTCAATGCATCTAACAATATAAGACTAAACAGTTTATACTCCCCGAATGGGGGTGACATAGCAGAATGTAAACTCAATCACATCTAAGGTAGAGCATAACGGAAGATAGATAAAACATAAAATCCAAAAGAGATACAGCAGATAGAAGTCTAAGTGTCTAAGATACAAACTCAGAATACATCTCAAAACTCAAATACAGTAATCCATAAATACAACTCAAGACGTCTGAAAATAAACTATAAGCAAAACCCTAGCTATCTATACAACCTCTACTGTCTCCTCTAGGCTAGCAGGCAACCTCCAGGCTATCTGTAAAATTTATCAACAGGTCCAGTCAGGACTGGAGCGAGCACAGTACATCTCAAAAGATCATAGCAGGTTAGAAAATATAATCATGCAGTAAAGTAAGATACATGAACTGAAGAAATACAGTATATAAACAGAGAGAGAGAACTATAATAGAAATATCTACTGTAAGTAGAGAGCTAATAGTGACTAGTGAGTCAGAGTAAAATATAAACATGTGAATGGCATAGGATATTCATGACTACAGCTAAGAGAGTGATTCATGACTACAGCTACTTGGATAATATTCACATGCCTATTTCCACTCCCCCATCCCCAATCAATACACAAGGATCTGTTCAAGTTATGTTAAGATTCGTGAAACTTCACATGGCTCATAAAATGAGTGATACGTGAAGGTAATTCATGATGGCTCTGTGAACATGAGAGTACATGTGTCATAAGCGATTCGTGAATCAGAGGAAGCATAGAGATACGTGATGATTCATGAAATGCACAAAACATGCAGTATCCGATGCTCCCGAGGGGGATAACATCTCATAAAAAGATCTATATAGTACCAATTCGTGTGACCAACGTGACAGTATCAAGTAAAGTAATTTAAAGCAGGAAAATAATTCTAAACAGGATATGAAATGATCAGAGAATGTACTCGCCTGATAACCTGAACAGCTGATAGGTATAGGGGTCCAACTGAAGCCACAGAGTCCTATTTAAAGCAACACAGGTTACAAGGTGTTCGAGTTGTAATAAAAGAATCTATACAAGCAATCTATTATTATTCTAGGTTCTTCTAAGTCAAAACACTCTAGGTCAACTCCGGTCGATAATCTAGTCATACTAGGTCAAGTGTTGACTTACAGTTGACTTTAGGTCAACTGGTCAACTCTGGTCAAACAGGGTCAATTTTAGTCTAATTATTAAAGATATAAAGTGTACTTCGTTATTCGTACGTCGAAACTTATGACACACAAATCGAGATAAAAAGATCAACGGTAAAGTTGATAATCTTATTATAGTGATCCACGTGTTCATCTTGTCAATTTCAGCGATGTGAGATCACTGGAATTGACTGATCTCAGTTTCGTTGTACTAATCCCGAAATACGAACATTATAAGAATTAATTATTAATAAATTATAAAAAGGTTAAACTCAGAGAAACTATCAACAAACATTGTCGGACGATGAAATAAACATCGCCAACGTGTCCAGAATGGTCAAATTAGCTAGGATAGCCTACCCATCGGTCCAATTTGGACACAAGGATAGAAAGATAATTTTGGGTCAAAACGGTGTCCGTGTCGAAGCCGTTTTGCACCGAAAAATGTACAAGAAAACAAGTCTACAAAATATAACAAATTATATGTCCATGAAACCAGAATGATGAAACGAACCCAACGGTATCTCCAGAATTGGATTCCGTTGACCCGATCTCAATTTGGTCCGTTGACCAGAACTTAGAATTTCGGTTTGCACAGAAATGCGTGCCCGAGCCATCGTTTTCAAAACTCAGCAAACTACATGTCAACGAGTCCAGAATGACGATACGACTCAACGGTATATCCGAAATTGGATTCCGATGAGCCGATCTAAAAATGACCCGTTGACCCGGATATTGGTATCCGACTTATACCGAAATGCGTGCCGGGTCCAATGTCCACCAAAATCTAGCAAATTATATCTCAACGAGTCCAGAATGATGATACGAACTGAACGGTATATCCGAAATTGGATTCCGATGAGCCAGCGTCAAAAAGTCCCGTTGATCCAGAATGTAGGACCCACTTCGCACCGAAAAACGTGCCAAGGTCCACGTTCTCCAAATCTAACAAATTTTATATGAAAATATGCCAGAACGATGCCACGATTCTAATGGTGGTGTCAGAAATGAAATCTGGAGTCCCGTGTTCAAAAATGGAATATTATAAGTTGGAAATTACGAATTCGGACGGCCAACTTTGACGTCGAATTCAACCAATCAAACAAGCTCACAATGAAACGAAACTGGAGGGATAGTAAAAGGATTATACCAGCTTCGTACCGGAACTGGTAGCACGCCAAACGGAGCTGCGGTGGAGGAGATACAAGCTGACGAAGTTGGCCCCACGAAACTGTCCAAATTTAATACAATTTAAACGGTCAACTTGGTGGCCGGTTTTGACGTATCAAACGATAAAATTAACGGATTAAAATTGACAGGGATGAAGGTGGATATACCGTGATTATGACGGAGCAAAAAAATTGCCGATCCAATGGTCGGATTTCCGGAAAAATGCACGCGAAGTTGCTGCGACGGGGCGCCAAAATGAACTTGATTCCGTGCGCGTCACGACGGGACTTCGTGCAAAATGCACGAATCGCCTATTCGGCGCGTCGGGGAAGAACGTGGCAGCCACAGGATGGCTCGCCGGAGTGGGGCGCACCCATGGGGGGTCGCCGGAGTAACGGCGGTCGACGGTGGCGGCGGCCACGCTCGCACGTACGCGCGCCATGCAGTGCAGCTGCTGCTGCCGCGCGCTGGTGGCGCGCTGGCCGGGCACGGCAGCTGCGGCGGCGGCCTCGACTGTGTGGGCAGTGGCACGTAGCCATACGGTGGGGGCACGACGGCTGCGGCCGGTGGTTTGGTTGACGATGGTGGTGGCTCGGTTTTGATTCAATACGGTGGTGGTGGTGATGATTCAATGGAGAAGGAAGAGGGGAGGAAATGGCCGGGCTGTGCTTGCCGGGGTGGTGGCCAGCTGCACTCGGCCTGGAAGGAGGTGGTCGGGGCATAGTGTGTGGTCGGGCTGGTGTTGGTGCTGGCTGTGTGTTTATGTTTGTGTGAGGAATTATTTAGAAAGGGAGAGAGAGGATAAGGTGAGATGATAATAATAAATGTGAGGGAGAGAGAGAAAATACTATTCCTCCTCAAACTTAGGGCCGACTACAGAATGAGAGGGGCTGTGTGTGTTGGATGTGGAAAAATTGATGGTGAGGATTAATTGAGATAATCCAAAGGCTAGGATAGAATGTAGGAAAAATTGGTCATTCCTAGGGATTTAATTCCAAAGAAATTTCCAATAATAATTAAAAATAGGTAGAATGAATATTTAGTATTTTTTAAGGGTAATGAGGCTAAGGGTGATGGTGATGGAGGGTAACATGGAGCTGGGGCTGGGTTCAGTCAAGCCGGGTTGGATGAAAATCGGACATTATGCAAAAATTGAATAAAATTAGGTGTAGATGATCATGGATAAATAAATAGCACATGGAGATTCCAATAAATGGGACACAAGTGTCGGACGGGTAGTAGGCTCAAAGTGGGCCATGTCCATAATTAGGGCTGACAGGTTTTGGTCGATAGGGGACCTACAAATCAAGTTGGAAAATAAATGTGACACCGTGGGGTGAAATAAAATCGGGTCACGTGTCAGGAAAGTTGTGTGAAGCAATTGGAGCATAAAATGGCTTGTCTGAGTGGGACACGAATGTCATGGGTGACGAGCGTCTCGAGTAGATCATCAATGAGAAGTTGGTATCAAGAAACTGACTGGTCTTGTGCTCCCAAATGAAAAATCACGGTAACGTGCTGAAAATGATCAAGGAAAAGAGTGGGAAAAATAATTAATAATCAAATGGTTTAAATCGACCCGAAGTTGTGCGAAGCAAAAAGAGTACAAGAGAACAAGTTTGGATGGGACACTATATACCATCATGAAGGTAATCCTGTCCACTCCAAAACTCGTAAAGATGATTTCCCGAGTTGAACATCCCTGATACTCCAAATATCAATGGCACGGGAAAGTACACTTAAGGATAAATAACAGAATAAATCATTTATTAAAAACTAAATCAATCAGAAAAATTAAAAAAAATCAACCCGAATTTCAGGGTGCTCACAAGATGGATACTCAATGGGAGCTTCGCTTCGAGCAACGTGAGCCACCTACTGAAGATCAATTGGTTCAAGTCGATATTGGAGACAAAACTTTCCCAAAACCAATATTCGTCAACAAAAGCCTCCCTGAAGCGGATAAACAAGAATTGATCCAACTTATTAGGGAATACATTGATGTATTCGCTTATAGCTATGAAGACATGCCAGAATTATATCCCCAGATTGCTACCTATAAACTCAATAGTATGCCGAATGCGAAACCAATCAAGCAGCAACAATGTCGGTTTCGGCCCGATATGATGGATGATATAGAAGCTGAAGTCAAGAAACTCATTGCCTGCGATTTCGTCAGAGAAGAACAACATCTGGACTGGGTGGCTAATGTTGTCCAGTTTTGAAGAAAATAGGAAAAGTCTGAGTTTGCATCGACTTCAGAGACCTTAATGAAGCTTGTCCCAAAGACGAATTTCCTCTTCCAATCATTGATGTCATGATTGACAATACTTACAGATTTGAACGTATGTCTTTTATGGATGGATTCTCAGGATATAACCAAATCAAGATGCATCCAGAAGATGAGAAATATACATCTTTTTGTACTCCTCTTGGAGTCTATTGCTATACTATCATGTCGTTTGGTCTCAAAAATGCTGGTGCAACTTATCAGCGGGCCATGAGTACTATCTTTCGTGATTACTTGCGAAAGACAGTTGAAAGTTATGTAGATAATATTGCTGTCAAAAGTCGTCTAAAGGAAGACCACATTCAAGACTTAAGAACTATATTCGATCTAATACGCCAGCATCAACTCAAGATGAATCCCACCAAGTCATTCCTGGGAGTCTCTAGTGGCAAATATCATGGATTCGTTATTACCTCTAAAGGTATACATGTTGACCCTGAAAAAATCAAAGCCATTCAAGATATGCGTTCTCCACGCAACCTAAAAGAGCTACAAGGATTCCAGGGACGGCTTGCGTACATCAAGAGATTTATCTCAAATCTCTCTGGACGCTGTAGACCGTTCACTCAACTCATGAAGAAAAGTGTGTCTTTTATTTGGACTTAAGAATGTCAGCAAAAAATTTAAAGACATAAAGCGGTACTTGATGAACCCACCAGTTCTAGTGCCTCCAGTCTCAGGAATACCCTTCTTGATGTATGTTCGAGCAATGGACCATTCATTAGGTACTTTATTAGCTCAGAAGAATAAAGAAGGTCATGAACAAGCTATCTATTATCTTAGCCATGCAACGATCGAAGCTGAACATTGATACACACAGTAGAAAAAGAATGTCTAGCTTTAATGCTTGATGTTCAAAAGATGCGATATTATATCACCGGCCAAACTATTTATGTTATTTCTAGAGTTAATCCTCTCCGGATTTTGATAAAAAAGCCAAGTACACTCAATTCCGGGCTTGCTACATGGGCTATATTATTAGCACAATATGATATGGTTTATGCTCCTCAAAAGTCTGTTAAGGGTCAAGCTCTTGCTGATTTCCTGGCAGCTCATCCAATTCTTGAAACATCTAAACTCTATGACGAGATTCCAGATGAAACTTTGGAATCCAACATGATTTCAGAAGATATTCTTACCTGGTGTCTATTCTTTGACGGTGCATCCAGAATAGGACCAAAAGGTGCCATTGTCACTGGAGTTGGAATCGTCCTCGTCTCACCAAAAGGATTAGCTATTCAAAGAGCTTATTCATTAGACGAGTCGTATACCAATAATGTGGCTGAATACAATGCCTTGCTCATTAGTCTCCAATTGGCTAAACAATTAGATATTGAATATCTTGAAGTGTATGGAGATTCTAAACTGATTGTCAATCAGGTTAGAGGCACGCATGAAGTTCGACACCAGGATCTTGTCCCATATCATGAAGTAGCAGTTAGGCTGGCTACATTTTTCAAGGGTTTTTTCATTGAACATGTACGTCGGGAATGCAATACAGAGGCTAATGAATTGGCTAATCTGGCAGTTGTATTAGCAATCCCAGTAAAAAGGCAATAGATGATTGTCGTCACTAATAGAGAGTTATTTTGTGTAATACCCAGTTTTCCAGATGAGGATAATTTTGAAATTTTGTAATTATAATTATTATTTATTGATATTTATTTCATATTATGATTTTTGGTGATTTTTAATCATTTTTAAACTATTTAAAAACTGTTTTAAGTTTTGACTTGTGATTTTGATGTGCTGCTAGTGAAACCCGAGAGACTGTCTGATCTAGAGCCTAACCATGTGATTAGGCATATTTAATTATCATTTTTATCCTAGGGGTAATTTGGTCATTTTAACTTATTAGAATTATTTGATTAATTTATTGGATTGGTGATTCCTAGTTTGGGCTTTGACTTATAGAGACTTGTAGACTAGCCTAGAAGCTAACCCTAGCTATGGTAACCCTAGTCTAACTTGAGTTAACCCATTTTAGTCATTAGAGATTAGTTTAGAATGAGAGGATTAAGTTTAGTGGAATAAAGTCATGACTTATGTTTTTATGAAATGGCTTATGACTTCATGACTTAAATGATCATGACTTAAGCCCATGGGCCAATTTAGGAAACCCCAACCCAAATTATTCAACCCATGGCCAGCCATAGGAGAACTCCCCCCTATTTAATGTCATGTTGAGGTGTTCTTGCCTCTTTTAGTGCTTGACCTAGAAATTGAAGAAAATGTATTTTCTCCCATTCCAAAGATTCCAATAAATTTATTTTAATTCCTTTTTAACCCTAGTATTTTGCAATAGGATCTAATTTCTGGTTATCTACTGTTTTAGGAGGACCATCTCAGTTTTAGTGTCATTTGGAGCTTGAGAGTTGGTATTTGGAACCCTTCCATTTGGGTCTTTCTTGGAGGATTGACACTCATAGGTAAACACCCTCAAATTGTGTTTTATTCCTAATTTTAGTGCATGATAGCTTAGGTATAGGTGTCCCCTAGCTACTGTAGAAATTTTGTGTCATTTGCATTAGGTTTCGTGTCCGTATCGGACACGTATCAAACCTATAGGCTAAGTGTTCGCCGAAATGTCCGAACCAATTCGATTTGCTGTTTTTGCAAATCTATTTGAATAGAATCCTAGATCTAGGGTTTACTTAGGGATTTTTGTTGTTTTTTCCTGATTTTAGATTCATGTCGTGTCCACACGGGGACACGAACACGCTGCCCGTGCGGTGTACAATGTGTCCTGCATCACAGGGTCAATAACTCCCGACACAGGACACGTGGACACACCATTTTTGGCGAGGGGCTTGGGGCATCATCTGCCATCATCCTTCCAAAAGATGGAAGCTTGCGGTGGCGTGTGCGAGAAGAAATACTCCCCTCACTGGCCGTACTGGCCGTGCACGCGAGCTGTGCACGCGAGCATTTTGGCCACTGATACGCTCATTTAATTTGGACACGGGGACACGGTGTAGGGTGGCATGATTGTAGCCCTATGTGGGGCGAATACGTGGGCACGAGCATGAGTTGTGTCGTGACCTGTGTCACGTGCGGGATACGCGTGCACGCGTACACGACGCAGCGCACTGCCCTGTGCGCGTGTGTAGTGTTGTGTGTTCTGGACATGCTCGTGTCCACTTGGTGAGACACGAACGAGTGTCACGACACGTGCACGTGTTTGTTATGATTTACCAACCCTCACTTTGGTGTTTTAACATGTTTTGGTGGTTCGAATTTCAAATTCTTATGTTGATTGATACGCATGTATTGTTCTTCATTCTGAACTTTAATTTCCTGATTTAAACTGATGTGAATGTTTATTGCTATGTTTAAATTCAAGTGCACATGTGTTAGCTACTGCTAGGTTTGATTTTCATGTTAGATTAGGTTGTTAACACAAGAAATGGGATTTTGATTGTTGAATGAACTGCTATGAGTAGACTGTCAACTGATTCATGTCCAGGATTTAAAATCCGGATTTTTTATTCCTGTTTTACAACTGATTTATGATGTTAATGTTTAATCATTTTATATTTACTAGTTCACTATTAATTGACTCATTTGGTTGATGTTATCAAGTAAAAGGGATTTCGAATGTGGGATGGGCTGTTAAGGGGTAAGCTGATATTCCTAGAAGTTTACATTGTATTATAATTCTGGTTTTAAATTCCATTTTGACTGAATTGTTAATGATTAGTCACCATGTATAATCCATTTACATATTTGATAGTTACTGTTAGGTTGATGTTAACAATTTAATAAAGGGATTTAGATTGGATGTTGGGCATTGATTTGAACTGTTAGCTCAAGGTTGGACTGTCATTGCAATTCCTGAGATATAATTCACTGTTTTCAGATTTATACACTGATTTCCTATTCCTATTGACACATACACTATTATGTTTCCATTCACCCATATACACAAACTGCCACACCTAACACCATGCTCTCATGCCCATACACTCACTAATTTTGCCATGTACCATACACACTCTACACACTAACCTTTTCCTAATTACATATGTACACTCAAGTTCACTAGACATATAACACTAAACTGTCATTTGTAACACTGCCATGTATCTACAACTACACACATGTCACTGTTGAGATCTAAAACCTGTGACAGAACACACATTAACCCACCTACTGTTCCTGAAAACTGCCATTACCTGTCATATACACACACAGGCATTATGCAAAACTAAGAACCACTGATATCGTCACTCACCATCTACTTCTACATATACATATCACCCACACATGGCTGGCATGTCACACACTCTAAAGTCCCTGAGAACACATTGTTGCACACACATTCCTACACCATTGTGAACACACACACCTTCATAGCCATACTATAATTTGGTAGTTCAGTCCCGTCAAACATGTATGCCATATACTTAGCTTTCATTTCAGTCCTAGTTATATGACATGTTCACTGCGTACTAGTGTAGTCCACAGCCTATGATACCATCTCAAATGAGATGTTGATGTATCTATGATATAGGATATGTATTTTGGTGGGAGATTTTGAGATACCTACATATGTAAGATATGTTTGCACTAGATTAGAGAGGCTATCTAAATATTTGTGATATGAAATAGGTATAGTATCTTATATATATATATATATATATATATAAAATATATATAAAAAATATATATATATATAAATATATATATATATATATTTTATATATATATATATATATTTTATATATATTTTATATATATATATATATATATATATATATATATATATATATATATATATATATATATATATATATATATATATATATATATATATATATATATATGCCATTGTATAGGTTTTACTAAATATATATATATATATTTAGTAAAACCTATACAATGGCATATATATATATATATATTATATATATATATATATTTTATATATATATATATATATATATATATATATATATATATATATATATATATATATATATATATATATATATGCCATTGTATAGGTTTTACTTGTATGCCATTGTATAGGTTTTACTTGTGAATTATGATATAGGTATTTAGATGTATTATATAAGTGGTAGGTTTATAGATGTCTTGCTATAGGGTAATGCCTAGATAGACTAGAGCTTAACCCAAGTTTGACTCCTTGTTGACCAAATTTGACCAGAGTTGACCAGTTGACCAAAAGTCAACTGTAAGTCAATCCATGACCTAGATTGACCTAGGAATCATGTAGATTGCATCATAAACTTTATTTACCTTATTTTAAACATATTATAACACATATTGCTCTGTTTAGGACTTTGTGACTCCGGTGCAGATATCTGATATTACACTACTCTTTACAGAGTAGCAGGCGAGTACATTCTCTGATAGTTCTTCCATTTACTTGCCGTTTACTGTATTTCAGTTGTAGCTAGTTCTATCTGATTCTCTGTTTCAACACAATTTGATATTACTGGATCCATTTCATGCGACACTCACTTATTTATGTCCGACCTCTATTTCTGGAATCACCTACTGGAATCACTTGCTGGTATCATTCGTGTTCTGGCTAGACTTGTACTTATTTCGTGTCTGGTTATGGTTTCACTTGTACTTGTTAGGCGGGGAAATATTGGTATAGACATGTGAACATATCCAAATACTGGAACTACTCCCTTGGAATTATACTGGAATGATAGCCATCCCACACTTGGCCGAGTGTGCGGTGTACGGTATTACCTACAGCCGTTCACATGTCGATCCCGATATTTTAAAACACACTGTTAGAGTATAGGCTGGACTCACCCTGGAATCATTTGATCACTATGACTGGAACCGTCTCGTACTGGATTCATCTTGTATTAGATTCGTTTTGTACTGGACTTACATTGAAGTTACACTTGTCTATATTACTGTATGGACTTATATCATGCTACTCTAGTTCTGCTAGATTATATTTTACAGTCTTCATTGCTATGTTCTCTTCTTGTTTAGTTACTTTTCTTTCCTTGTACCTTAACTGTTCTCTATATCATTACTTGTATAAAACTGCCATGATTCATCAATATAACTGTCTATAACTGTTTATAGTTCTCTGTCATTTACTTGGGATTTCTTGATGAGTTGTACTCGTTCCTGTCCTGACTGGACCTATTGAAAATTTTACAGATGATTGTCCTGAGGACACATGCCCTATATATTATGGACCCGGAGACGGAATGACTACCTTTGGCCCCGACACTCAGGAGTGATCGGGATTTAGTTTAGTAGACTAGCATCTGTTTTTCATGTTGAACTTTTGTATTGATTTGAGACTTGTGTAGTATTTAAGATTGTTGAGAGTTATTATTATTTTTAGTAGTTGTCTTTCTATTTCTTTGTTATTTCTTCTGTGTTATCTATCGTGCTTAGACTGTGATTGAGTTACAATATCTTATACTTGTCCTCCGTTCGGAGTTGATCATGATGAGTACATTATAATTGCGTGAGTTGTTGGTTAGATAGTAACCTAGGACAGCGTTCTACTGCCGACACTGCGACGTAGACTGGGCGTTGTTACGTGCTCGTACCCTCACAGTGGGTGCGGGTCGTGACACATTTTTAGTGGTGGCCCATGCAGGTCGAGAGTCGCATTATTGCGATATCGTGGTGGTATGGCGAATTAGTTGTACTGCTGCGAGCCTGCGATAGGATTGAGAGATAGGCTTTAACGGAGAGGTACTCAATCACAGTTAGGAAAAAAATTCTGCTTTAATTCATGCCATCTACTTATCTTACTGATTGTCTTCCTTGAAATAAACTGTCCTCCTTTGATTTTATCGATTCCTGCTCAGTATTGACTTCCTTTTCAATCTGTCTTCAGGATGGTGGAAACACGATCACATCGTTCTGGTACAGCAGCCGCTGGAGAGGGGTCTGCCACCTCTCGCCCATTGCAGCAGCTTGCTAGGACTGTAGCACCTTCTGTTCCTGATCAGACAGGAGCGACTGTAGCCTATGGGGGTGTGCCTCCACCTGTCCAGAGGCAGACCCCAGTCATTTCTGAGGTATTTCAGCAGCAGCACCCGCAGCCACCTGCAGGAATGGTTGATGCTGTCCACCTGTTTTCTTTTGTGGAAAGGATTCTGGCATCTCACCAGCAGCAGCAGCAGCAGCAGCAGCAGCAGACTGCCGATTTCTTTCAGGGGATTGACGAGGCCCACCAACTGGTTCGTACTACTGTAGAGATGGTGACTGCTCAGGGGGAGCAGCAACAGCCTTACCAGAAGGAGAAGGATATCCAGGACTTTCAGAAGATGCATCCTAGAGAGTTCCTGGGCACTGAGGGCATTCATTATGCGGACGATTGGATTGAGCATATCGAGGAGATATTCAGGCTGTTGGAGATACCAGCCCGACTTCAGGTCGAGACGGCAGGCAGTCAGATGCATGACTTAGCCCGTGCTTGGTACCAGACAGATCCCAGAGTGGGAGTTGAGGGTCAGACTTGGGCACAGTTTAATGAGCTATTCAAGGAACAGTTCTTCCCAGATGTGGCTCTAGGAGGCATAGAAGCACAGTTTGAGAGTCTGGTTCAGGGGAACCAGACAGTTGCTGAGTATGCAAGGGAATTTTGCCGGTTGGCCCGATTCATTGATGACTTGACTGAGAAGACGAAGGCGAGGAAGTTCCACCCGGGTTTGATTAGGGAGGTTCGGTCGCTGACTAAGAGTGACCGAAATGCTACCTACACAGAGATCTTTTCTGGAGCTATGGCAGCGGAGGACGACCTAGGGTTGAAGCTGAAAAGAGGTCGGGACTTTCAGGGAGCCAGCAGCAGCGGAGTCCAGGCCAAGAGGCCTCACGTGCAGATTCAGCAGGCATTGGCACCAGTGAAAGTGCAGCAGGCACAGCATCAGCTTAGAGGACAGGACCGCAGGGTGTCGACTTGTGCCTACTGCAGAAAGGCGGGACATGTTTGGGAGTCTTGTAGGAGGAGGCTGAAGGTTTTTCTTCTGTGGGTCTGGTGCTCACAAGATGATAGATTGTCCCGCTGTACCTCCTTTTGAGGGAGCTAGGTCACCTGTAGCTCAGTACCGGAGGGGTGGAGCTTTTGCGATGGCGGTCGAGGAGATCGACGCTGCAGGTGATGGGTTAGCAGGTTCGTCCTTCTCATTCTTCCTTCCCACTTTCCTGTGTGATTTCCCTTAGTACATGCCAGGATATTATTGTGATTTGCTAGATAGTATAGCTACCCTATTCGAGACCGTGGAATCACGACCAGTAAGATTATGTTTGCGTGATTATCTCTTGACCTTGATTGTTTGGGTTTGACCTAGAATGGGTGCGATCATCTTAATTTCGAGGACAAAATTTTTCTACGGGAGTAGGATTGTAACACCCAGTTTTCCAGATGAGGGTAATTTTGAAATTTTGTAAGTATAATTATTATTTATTGATATTTACATCATATTATGATTTTTGGTGATTTTTAATCATATTTAAACTATTTAAAAACTGTTTTAAGTCATGACTTGTGATTTTGATGTGCTGCTAGTGAAACCCGAGAGACTGTCTGACCTAGAGCCTAACCATGTGATTAGGGATATTTAATTATCATTTTTAGCCTAGGGATAATTTGGTCATTTTGACTTATTAGAATTATTTGATTAATTTATTGGATTGGTGATTCCTAGTTTGGGCTTTGACTTATAGAGACTTGTAGACTAGCCTAGAAGCTAACCCTAGCTATGGTAACCCTAGTCTAACTTGAGTTAACCCATTTTAGTCATTAGAGATTAGTTTCGAATGAGAGGATTAAGTTTAGTGGAATTAAGTCATGACTTATGGTTTTATGAAATGGCTTATGACTTCATGACTTAAGCCCATGGGCCAATTTAGGAAACCCCAACCCAAATTATTCAACCCATGGTCAGCCGTAAGAGAACCCCCCTATTTAATGTCATGTTGAGGTGTTCTTGCCTCTTTTAGTGCTTGACCTAGAAATTGAAGAAAAGGTATTTTCTCCCCTTCCAAAAATCGCAATAAATTCAGTTTAATTCCTTTTTGACCCTAGTCTTTTGCATTAGGATCTAATTTCTGGTTTTCTACTATTTTTGGAGGATCATCTCAGTTTTAGTGTCATTTGGAGCTTGAGAGTTGGTATTTGGAACCCTTCCATTTTGGGCTTTCTTGGAGGATTGTCACTCATAGGAAAACACCCACAAATTTTGTTTTATTTCTGATTTTAGTACATGATAGCTTAGGTATAGGTGTCCCCTAGCTACTGTAGAAATTTCTTGTCATTTGCATTAGGTTTCGTGTCCGTATCGGACACGTATCAAACCTATAGGCTAAGTGTTCGACGAAATGCCCGAACCAAATAGATTTGATGTTTTTGCAAATGTATTTGAATAGAATCCTAGATTTAGGGTTTGCTTAGGGATTTTTGTTGTTTTTTCTTGATTTTATTTTCGTATCGTATCCATACGGGGACACGAACACGCTGCCCGTGCGGTGTACACTATGTCATGCATCACGGGGTCAATAACTCCCGACACAGGACACGTGGACACGCCATTTTTGGCGAGGGGCTTGGGGCATCATCTGCCATCATCCTCCCAAAAGATGGAAGCTTGCGGTGGCATGTGCGAGAAGAAATCCTCCCCATACTGGCCATACTGGCCGCGCGTGCGGACTCTGTACGCGAGCATTTTGGCCACTGACATGCTCATTTAATTTGGACACGGGGATACGGGGACGCAGTGCAGGGTGACACGATTGTAGCCCTATATGGGGCAAACATGTGGGCACGAGCATGAGTCGTGTCGTGCCCTGTGTCGCGCGCGGGACACGCGTGCACACGTACACGAAGCAGCGCACTGCCCTGTGCGCGTGTGTAGTGTTGTGTGTTCTGGACACGCCCGTGTCCACTTGATGAGACACGAACGAGTGTCATGACACGTGCACGTGTTAGTTATGATTTACCAACCCTCACTTTGGTGTTTTAACATATTTTGGTGGTTCGAATTTCAAATTCCTATGTTGACTGATACGCATGTACTGTTCTTCATTCTGAACTTTAATTTCCTGATTTAAACTGATGTGAATGTTTATTGCTATGTTTAAATTCATGTGCACATGTGTTAGCTAATTCTAGTTTAGATTTTCATGTTAGATTAGGTTGTTAACACAAGAAATGGGATTTTGATTGTTGAATGAACTGCTATGAGTAGACTGTCAACTGATACATGTCCAGGATTTAAAATCCTGATTTTTTATTCCTGTTTTACAACTAATTTTTGATGTTAATGTTTAATCCATTTACATTTATTAGTTTACTATTAATTGACTCATTTGGTTGATGTTATCAAGTAAAAAGGATTTCGAATGTGGGATGGGCTGTTAAGGGGTAGGCTGATATTCCTAGAAGTTTACACTGTATTATAATTCTGGCTTTAAATTCCATTTTGACTGAATTGTTAATGATTAGTCACCATGTTTAATCCATTTACATGTTTGATAGTTACTGTTAGGTTGATGTTAACAATTTGATAAAGGGATTTCGATTGGATGTTGGGCATTGATTTGAACTGTTAGCTCAAGGTTGGACTGTCATTGCAATTCCTGAGATATACTTCACTATTTTCATATTTATACACTGATTTCCTATTCCTATTGACACATACACTCTTATGTTTCCATTCACCCACATACAGAAACTGCCACACCTAACACCATGCTCTCATGTCCATACACTCACTAATTTTGCCATGTACCATACACACTCTACACACTAACCTTTTCCTAATGACATATGTACACTCAAGTTCACTAGACACATAACACTAAACTGTCATTTGTAACACTGCCATGTATCTACAACTACACACATGTCACTGTTGAGATCTAAAACCTGTGACAGAATACACATTAACCCACCTACTGTTCCTGAAAACTGCCATTACCTGTCATATACACACACATGCATTTTGCAAAACTGAGAACCACTGATATTGTCAGTCACCATCTACTTCTACCTATACATATCACCCACACATGGCTGGCATGTCACACACTCTAAAGTCCCTGGGAACACATTGTTGCACACACATTCCTACACCATTGTGAACACACACACCCTCATAGCCATACTTTAATTTGTTAGTTCAGTCCCTTCAAACATGTATGCCATATCCTTAGCTTTCATTTCAGTCCTAGTTATATAACATGTTCACTGCATGCTAGTGTAGTCCACAGCCTATGACACCTTCTCAAATGAGATGTTAATGTATCTATGATATAGGATATGTATTTTGGTTGCAGATTTTGAGGTACCTACATATGTAAGATATGTTTGCACTAGATTAGAAAGGCCATCTACATATTTGTGATATGATATAGGTATAGTATCTTATATATATATATATATATATATATATATATATATATATATATATATATATATATATATATATATAGGCCATTGTATAGGTTTTACTTGTGAATTATGATATAGGTATTTTGATATATTATATAAGTGGTAGGTTTATAGATGTCTTGCTATAGGGTAATGCCTAGATGGACTAGAGCTTAACCCAAGTTTGACTCCTTGTTGACCAAATTTGACCAGAGTTGACCAATTGACCAAAAGTCAACTGTAAGTCAACCCCTGACCTAGATTGACCTAGGAATTATTTAGATTGTATCATAAACTTCATTTACCTTATTTTAAACATATTATAACCCGTATTGCTCTGTTTAGGACTTTGTGACTCCGGTGCCGATATTTGATATTACACTACTCTTTACAGAGTAGCAGGCGAGTACATTCTCTGATAGTTCTTCCATTTACTTGTCTTTTACTGTATTTCAGTTGTAGCTAGTTTTATCTGATTCTCTGTTTCAACACGATTTGATATTACTGGATATATTTCATGCGACACTCACTTATTCATGTCTGGCCTCTATTTCTGGAATCACCTACTGGAATTACCCTGGAATCACTAACTGGTATCATTCGTGTTCTGGCTGGACTTGTACTTATTTCGTGTCGGGTTATGGTTTTACTTGTACTTGTTGGGCGGGGAAATATTTGAGTAGACATGTGAACATACCCAAATACTGGAACCACTCACTTGCAATTATACTGGAATGATAGCCATCCCACACTTGGTCGAGTGTACGATGTGTCGTATTACCTACAGCCGTTCACATGTCGATCCCAATATTTTAAAACACACTGTTAGAGTATAGGCTGGACTCACCTTGGAATCATTGATCACTATGACTGGAACCGTCTCGTACTGGATTCATCTTGTATTAGATTCGTCTTGTACTGGACTTACATTGAAGTTACACTTGTCTATATTACTGTCTGGACTTATATCATGCTACTCTAGTTCAGTTAGATTATATTTTACAGTCTTCATTGCCATATTCTCTTCTTGTTTAGTTACTTTCCTTTCCTTGTACCTTAACTGTTCTCTATATCATTACCTGTGTAAAACTGCCATGATTCATCAATATAACTGTCTATAACTGTTTATAGTTCTCTGTCATTTACTTGGGATTTCTTGAGGAGTTATACTTGTTCCTGTCCTGACTGGACCTGTTGAAAATTTTACAGATGATTGTCCTGAGGACACATGCCCTACATATTATGGACCCGGAGACGGGATGACTACCTTTGGCCCCGACACTCAGGAGTGATCGAGATTTAGTTTAGTAGACTAGCATCTGTTTTTCATGTTGAACTTTTGTATTGATTTGAGACTTGTGTAGTATTTGAGATTGTTGAGAGTTATTATTATTTTTAGTAGTTGTCTTTCTATTTCTTAGTTATTTCTTCTGTGTTATCTATCGTGCTTAGACTGTGATTGAGTTACAATATCTTATATGTGTCCTCCGTTCGGAGTTGATCATGATGAGTACATTATAATTGTGTGAGTTGTTGGTTAGATAGTAACCTAGGACAACATTCTACCGCCGACACTGCGGCGTAGGCTGGGCGTTGTTACGTGCTCGTACCCCACAGTGGGTGCGGGTCGTGACATTTTGCATTGAGAATAACTCAAATATTGAGTTCAGCAATTCAACTAAAATCAATGTCATTAGTGAAGATTGGAGAGTTCCTTTCATTGATTTTGTGGTATATGCTATTTTACCTGAAGATTCTAAAGAAGCAACAACAATCCATAGGCGATCACTTCGGTTTTATTATAATCATACTTCTAAGACTCTTTATCGAAGAACATTTGATGGTCTACTTTTACGTTGTCTTGTTGGAGATGAAGCAAAACAAATACTACGGGAAGCCCACGATGGGGTATGTGGTGCACATCAGCATGGTCCTAAGTTACAAGATCGTATCCGGTGTATGGGTTATTATTGGCCCACTATGGTATCAGATGCCATTGAATATGCAAGGAAATATCGAGCCTGTCAAATTCATGCAGACATCATCCATCAACCGTTAGAGTTCCTTCATCCGATTGCCGCATCATGGCCCTTTGATGCTTGGGGTATGTATGTAATTGGTCCTATCAACCCACCATCATCTAGAGGACATCGATTTATACTAGCTATAACCGATTACTTCTCGAAATGGGCAGAAGCCATACCATTATCTGAATTCAAGGATAGCAGTGTCATCAATTTCATTAAACATCATGTGATATACAGATTTGGTATTCCTCGACGAATCATTCATGATAATGGACCACAATTCATCAGTCAAAAGTTTACTCGGTTTTGTGATGATAACAGAATCAACAATGTTGCTTCCACGGCCTACAATCCTGCAACGAACGATTTGGCTGAAGCATTCAACAAAACTATCATCAAGCTTCTCAAGAAATTCATTTCTACCAATAAAAGAAACTGGAGTGAAAATCTTGGAGAATGTCTATGGGCTTATCGTACTACTATACATACTCCAACCAGTTGCACACCTTTCTCCTTGGTGTATGGATGCGAAGTTGTCCTACCATTGGAAATTTAAATCCCCTCTTTAAGGATTGCAATTGCCAATGAACTCACAACAAAAAATAATGATCATCTTCGACTTCAGGATATTGAAGCATTGGACGAGAAACGGCTCCTAGATCAACAGCATATTGAGTTATGCCAAGCCCATATATCAAAAGCTTTCAACCGTAAATTTAAAGTACGGGCATTTCAGAAAGGAGAACTAGTTATAACCGTCAGACGTCCTATGACTATGACGCACATGAGCAAGGGCAAGTTCGAAGCAAAGTGGAAAGGTCCCTACGTTGGAAGTAAATTTTTCTCAAACGGAGCTTATCAACTGACTGGTATGGATGGTCGAGTCGCCATGATGCCTATCAATGGCAAATTTCTCAAGAAATACTATATATAAAAAATACATCAGCACAAAAAAATAGAATGTAAATAAAATTTCTTTTATTGCATAACTTAGACAGAAGGAAATACATAAAATCAACGAGAACCAGAGCCCTCTTGATCGAAGACATATTTTGCAAGAAGCTCGAAGACATTATTGTCCGATGACACCAGCAATTCACAGGCAGCCTTCCTCAGAGCTTCTTCCTCGGCAGTGCTTCCAGGCTCTACGAGTCTAGCAAGGATATCCTGTTTTGGCTCAGGCACAGTCGAGCTTTCCCCCACCTCTTTCAGAACAGGCAGCGGAAGCTCGTCAGAATGAATATCGATAGCGGCTTCGATCTTTGGGATGACCTCAGTCTCCTTGGGCACATCTTCAGAAGACATTTGCAATGAAGGAATAGGTGTTGACAACATCTTCAAAAAGGATCAGCACTATTTCTAGACAGAAATGCCAAACAGTCTGTCTCGAGAACCGAAATGACCTTTAAAAAAGGCATGTTTGTTCATTCATCTCGTGAATAGATCTTCATTTATTGTCTGTCTCGAGAATCGAAACAATCTTTCCTCGAAAAGGCATGACTACTCATTCATCAATCTTTTCGTCTTTATTCATTTCGCGAATAGGCCTACATTTATTATCGTTTATTTACTTTCTCGTAAATAAAGCCACATATAATAAATACTCAAAATCCCCAGTGGAGTCCATCCAAATCATCAATTCTATCTTTTGAAACCCAGCTGTTTTAAAAGATATCTTATCATTATGATAAATCCGTATTATCATTGATATCATTTTTTTAGACATGATATTCTGTCTTTGGGTCCCACCTAACTTGAAGATCATCAATAAAAAATGAGTTCACGTCCACATTACCTCTGAATTCCCTTTAAAACGTAGATACATCTTAATGGAAATCTATTACGTCTCAGATTTTTATTCTGATATAACAAATGGAGGTCTATTACAACTTTTGATCTTCTTGTTGGTGCCAGTTCCTTGTCGACTCGACCTGAAGCAGCGAACAAGGCAACGATATCGACTCTGGTCTTCTCTCTCCAAACTACGAGAGGAGAATGACAGGGTACGGCAGCTCGAAGACAAGTTGTTGTCAATACAACTGGTGGAGAAACGACGACCCATCGTAGGAAGTAGAAATGAAATCACCCTTGTGAAACGATTCCAAGTTATGTGTCTCCACCATCTAACTCTCATGTATAAAGGCTCTTCCTACCATCTGAGGAAAGCCCTTATAAAATATGAAGAGTTCTGAGCTGTCTGATGTGTGTGTCAAATCGATTCATCTTTATAGTATCCTACATCACCGATACTAGTTCTGAAGAATCTTGCCAACCGATTTCCTGCAAGAAGTGAACGAGAAGAAGTTAGTGAATTTACAGAGTGCAATAATCAAATCTGTACAAAAATCACAGGTTGTACCAAAACTTCCATATTGCACAACGGATGTGTTGCGCCACGCACAGCATCTGTATTGCGCCATGTGCAGCATCTATGTTGCGTCGTATTTTGCATATCGCAACATCTCTGTTGCATTGCATCGCGTAAAGTGACAGCAACCAAACCCTAAAAAGGGTGGCACAAGTCAGAAAGTGCACCAAACTCTAAAAAGTGAGGGCGCACGATGAACAGATTAATCAAAAAAATCCTTAAAAAGGGATTTGGTTGATATGATTGATGATCTGGTCTATGGTCAGACACTTACTCTCCATGTCCGGGTTGGCCGTCTCTCGGCGTGACGAAGGCGGAGCTCGCGTAGAGGATTCGGCCACAATCTTGCCCTTCTCAGCAGCAGAGCGCTTGGGCGCCATTGATGCTGGTCGAAGCTCTCGAAGATTGGAAAGAAGGAGAATAAATAGGGTTCTCAAGAAATCCCAAACAATGGTGAAGGATGAAAAATCCAAACGGTACGGCTATTTATAGCTTTGCAAATAAAGCTGAATCGCGCAACTTGCGCTAAAGAATCGGGCTTGAGTTTGACAGGCGCAACCTAGACATAGTCATTTCTAAATTCAAAGTATTTCGAAACTTTGAAGTCTTTTCAAGTTTCAAAAACTTTGAAGGGGGTCTTGTAGAGGCTAAAAATCTAGCTATGCTACTCATCCAGAAGTCATCTCATCAAAATACATCATATCAACAAGTTGTGCCACAATAAGTTGTGCCAATATAGGTTGTGCCACATCAGGTTGTGCTAGCCTTAGGTTGCACGAGGGCCACGTGGTAGTCTCCTCGAAAAACTATAACGACATCATCATTGTCTGACAACTGACAGCATGTATATCAAGGAAAATTCGTTCAAATATAGCATAACACGGTGCTCGAGGAGATTTGGTCAGATTTTATGATAGCTAGCAGTTTGCGTAATGTGTCAAGGTGCGGGAGGTTGTGCTTAGGCACAAGTTGCTATATTGTGCCCCTGTGCAACCTGATGAAGCTCGCGCAATGTGATCGTCCAGAGCAGGGTGACGTGGCGCGCATGCTACTAACTTCGTAGAATGTGTCCACTACATTGCTCACGACCATGCGCATCTCACTCAAGTGATGCCACATGTCCATAGTAGTTGGTGCAGCAGTTCACACAAGTTGCTACATTGTGCTCCCGTGCAACCTGATGAAGCTCGCGCAATATGATTGTCCAAAATAGGGTGACGTGGCGCGCATGCTACTAACTTCATAGAACGTGTCCACTATATTGCTCATGACCATGCGCATCTCACTTAAGTGATGCCACATGTCCACAGCAGTTAGTGCAACAGTTCACACAAGTTGCTATATTGCGCCCCCGCGCAACCTGATGAAGCTCGCGCAAGGTGATCAAACAGTATCCAAAACAGGGTGACGTGACGCGCAAGACACTAACTTCACAGAACATGCCCACTACACTGCATATGACCACGCACATCTCACTCAAATGATGCCACACGTCTACAGCACTTGGTGTAACCGCTCGCGCAAGTGAATAGGCACGCAGCCTAAAGCTCACGCAACCCAGAATAACTACTAAACAAATATTTTCAGAACTCTATAAGTGGAGTTTCAAATCAGTCTCAAATCATCACGAATGATCATAATCTCTTGCTAAAGTGCTATTGCATCCTCCAGAGGCTCGTGCCTTCGATATGACATCGTTCAAGGGATAAAGTGATCGTCTTCTGATCAGATTCCTATAGTTGTACTTCTATAGAAATCAATTTTACTTTTGTACTCTTTCTTAGTTTGTAGAAATCAAACCTTTGTTTTTTGCAAACAGATATCATATGATGGGATAGGCCATTCCATTGAGTCCGGGATAGTTGAATTAGCTAGGAACGATATAGGGAAGTTCGAGATTTGCAAGAAAATAGGGAATAATGATCAAGATTATAATGGAAGAGAAATTAGGTAAAAAATATTTTATAAATATTTCTAGAAAATATTTATAGCATTTAAAAACTATTTAAAAATTACTTATAACAGTTGGAAACTATGATTTTACTAATCAAAATATTTTTATTTGGAAACTATATTTGAAACTCAATTATAGATATAAAAAAACTATGTTTTTCTTTTATTCAAAATATTACAAATAATTACTTGAAAATATATGAAAACAATTTAGGCTAAAAACTAATTTTTTTTCAAATATCTTTTTAAACTAAAAAAACCATAAATGATACAAAATAATATAACACTAATTTAGGGCTTATAAACCAAAAAAAAATAATGTAGGACTTAGCCTAATATAATATATTTTTACTACAAGAAAATTAGAAATTAGTTTGTATATATAATAAATATAATGTATATAAACAATACTAAAAATATTGAATAACTACAACAGTATAACTATCCAATATCTAATATAAACTACTAATACTAATGTAACTAGTAATATACTGAAACTATAAATATCAGTAGAAATTAAATAAAATAAAATAAAACTCACACCCATCTTCCCCTTCAAATATTATAGGAAAGAGAGAGTGGAGTAATAGATGAGGAAACAAGAAAGAAAAGGAAGGGTGATCGAAAAGCAAAGGAAGAGGAAAGTAAGGAAAGGGAGAGGATTGCAATGGAGTTTCTAGAAATCGAGAGGAAGAAGAAGAGCTTTCTTCTTCCCAAAGAAGAAAAAGACAAAGGAGGAAGAGAAGCTGAGAAGAGGCTGGAAGAGCAGGGGATCGAAGGGGTTTTCTACCATCGATGCTCAGGCCACAGAGAACAGACACGGCACTGGCCGCAGGCTCGCCAACTTTAGCCGCTGGAGTCACCGGACTTGACTTGCCGAGTTGTTGGGTTTTGGTGGCAGGCGCGCACGGACAGCGCTGGACCAAAGGTGCGGATCGGCAGGGACGGTGGGGCAGCGTTCGCGTGGCTGTACGGGGCTCGGGTCCAGTGATGCACGACGGAGCGCTACTCCGGTGGTTCGCTCGTCGGTACGGCTAGAGATGGTGGTGGTGATGTTGATTGGAGTTTGGGTGTTCTGGTGTCAGGGAGGTTGTCGTTGTAGGGTCGGTCGCAGGGTTGGCCGGTGGTGGCTGTAATGGTGATGACGATGATGGTTGCGGTGTTCGATGGGGGTAGTCGTCGGTTACGGTAGATGTTCGAAAAGGAGCTGGTGGTCTAGTCGCGGCCACAAGGACGCGGCAGAGGATGGTGGGGTTCTGGTGTTTCTATGATGGGCTTTATGGAGACGACAAGTGGTGAGCGAGGAGGCAGTGGCTAGGATTGGGCTAGGTAAGGAGAAGTCACGCACAGGGTCAAGACGACAGTGGCAGTGGCGGTCGCGGGTTGTGGGGTAGGAGAGCTAGGGTTAGGTTTAGGGTTAGGTAGTTAGGAATTGTGTCGGGCGGTAGTCACGTGTCCCTTGTGACACGGATACATTGATTGGAGGGTATTCGAGGTGTCGAACACGAAGGGAAACTGTAATTGCAATAGAAAATAATGGAAATAAATATGGGCACCTACACGGTGCATGCACGATGAAAATTATAGATGGCAATTGTGTTGGTTTGTGGAGAACCAAAGGTAACTCACCCTTTATATAGGGGTAGAGGAATTCCTAATTAGGTAATGATTACGATCCAATGATTCAATCCTTCTCTAATTCAAATCAACTAACTAATTAATGCTAGGTTGACAAAATCCAAATTGATAATAAATCGCAATAAGGATTTAAACTAATACTAGTATATATCAAAAACACTTATAATTTTATAATTATAAGATCAAATAAATAATTAAAAAAACTAATTTATCAAATCTAAATAGAGTATTGAATAACAAAGATAATTTATCAAGGAAAATAATTAATATCACTAAAACAGTTTTAAATAATATTATTCCAAAAACTAGTTTGAAAATAAAATTGACAAAAAAATTTGTAAATCGAAAATATTCATGATTTTCTTCGTAGAAATCAAATACAAAATTTATTCTCTAATGCATAAATATTTAGAATAATTAAAATAAAATAAAATTTGAAATTTTGAATATGAGGATTACAAATCTACCCACCTTAGAAATAATCGTCCTCGAATTTAAAAATATCTAGCATATACTTGAAAAGTATTAGTAAATTATCAAAACATGGAAACATAATTCATTAGATAAAAAATAGCAAAAATTCTTTTAAATAGAAAGATTGATCTAATCATTGGTCAAAGAAGAATGGATAGCCTGGAGCAAAGTAAATGGGAGCCTCGGTTATGGCCTTGAATCCTAGAAGAATATTTAGGGTAGGAGCAGGCAATAGAAGTAAAAAACAGAATTCAGATAATTAAACAAGATTATAATCAAGGAATAGAGTTAGAGGCATTTGGCCTACATAACCTCACGTCATAAACTTAACCTGTTCTCTCGGTCAGTATCTAAAACCTCATCATTCCCATAAATCGTTATCCTTAAAATCCTTAATTCTAATCATGAAATAATCTGACAATCGAGATTTTTTTTCCATATCCAATTATAATCTTCAAATTCAACCTTCACAAAATTTAAATCCTTTGTAATAAATTCAAATCCTCTATTTCATAATCTCCTCAATAGTTTTGATCTAATAATCTCCAAATTAAATCATAAACATTTTATTTGCCACAACATAAATCTTTTCCAAAAATTTAAACACCAATATTGAATAACTCTATTATTAAACAATGATTAACCGTAAAGATCTAATTTATCAATAAAAAAATCTACCCACCTTTGTTCATATTATCATAATATTAATCCTTATAAAATTTTTCTCAAATATGAAAATTCTTTCCAAATCCATCAAACCTCGGATTTCAACGTCTATTCGTATCTTAACCACATAGCCTATATTGCAACCTTAACTATCCAAGTAGGCAAGTTCGGTCAGGGCTTTCCTATTATACCTAGTCCTACACATTCTCTTAAAAGCAAATCAATCCTAATTGTGAATGAGCACTTCCTATCACAGACTTGCAGTAGTACGAGTGATATAGGTACTACCACGAGTTTGCACAATTTGCAAAAACAAGCCTACATGGACCACCATAAAAACTTGTCACGACCTGCTCCTACTTTTTGAGATACGAGTACGTGGCCAAGTCCAGCCTACGGCGCAGCATCGACGGTATTACGCTATCAATACTTCAATATAAGTCTCAAATACAATAAAATCATATCTCTTTTGCTCATCCACAATAATTATTAAATTTATAATCCAATAATACAACCAAATTATATTCAGGAACAACCCGTTAAACATTAAATTCAAAACTATCTATTCTAACTAGAATCTATGGTTGGCCTCCAAGATACCTCTAACTCCACCCGAAGAAACCCTAAGCAAGATAGCAAGTCATCAAAAATCTTTCAACTGAAAAAATATATCCAGTCAGGATTGGAACAAGCACAAGTTTAGCCAACACAATACAAATACAATATAAACAATTTAACACTAAACATGAAAATAATGATCAAGAAAACATGAACAATATGAACAAGAAAACATGCAGTAGAAGAACTAATAAAGAACTAGCAAGCATGAAAGATAAAGAAACTCATGTAATCATTAATAGTGTATATGTCATGAGAAGTATAACGTTCCTACACATGGACGGTTGAGCGAACGATGAGGTTATATGGTCGACCCCCGTAAACGGAAGAGTTGCAAACAATACAATTGGGCTTTGTCCACGTGCCTAGTAATTATACCCCTCTAATATCCATACTCACAATCATGTAAACACGGTCACGATAACGATCACGATTATAGAGCCTAAAACTCAAGTTGTGCCATATTTTTACCACTCAGCAATCAAGTTGCACCCCAGAAATCAAGCTGAGCCACTGTTACGAAGCTCAGAGATCAAACTGCGCCACTGATCAGGTTACGCCATATATCAGACTGCGTCCAATCACATTGCACCAAAGTCTACGTGGCGCCTGACAATAATTGCCACCATTAACTGACAATACTGACAACTGACAGTACGATAAACGAAGAAAATCTCTTCAAATCTTGTAAAGCGTGGCGCTCGAGATGATTTGATTGATAATTATACCGTGCACTTTGTGAGTTGCGCCTAGGCGCAACCCGATCAAATTCTACTCACAGATTGACACGTAACCCAAATGATTCCACATGCCTATTCACTGAGTTGCGCCTAGGTGCAATCTAATCAAGCGCAATTTGACTCGTTGACTGAAGCTCGCATGTAATGCCCCAGTCCCAAATTACTTGAGACCAGATACGTATCATGCCAGCTGCATACATACGAAGCACACTCCAATATATGGAAACCTTGTATGTATACATAAGCTGTAAAATGTAGTAATCTAAGACAAACTAAATCTCATCCACAATAAAAAAAATAATAGTATAAAATCAACTTGAATATTTATGGTACAATCGTTGGACGGAGACAAAGTCCACTACCAACTATCAAAAGAAGATAAAGTATACAAGAAAATGATCCATGAAAGTATCAAGACGAACCAAGAACGGTCATCTTTGAAGAAATGGAGACACCCACAATCTTGGCTAGAACACCTGCAGTAAAATATGAAAGCACACACCTGGAGAGATAACCAGGTCCTCAGAGGGACGTAACAAGATACAGGAAGAACATGCCAATATAACTGCAATGTAAACACTATAAAACTACAACACAACTGGGTTCCTAACCATTTATGTGATATGTACTTTGAGGACAACGTTCTACGCAGGAGCTTAGGTGTTCAGCATAGATGGAGAGAGAATGGTAGTAGGTAGCGCTCATAAGAGACACTATCGACCATGGGCAGAAAGTAGCTCTCATACGAAAACTATCGGCCCCGGGGCAGTAAGTAGCGCTCATCCGAGACACTATCGGCCCAAATCTATGTGTGTACTGAACATGTAGCCCCTATGCTAATAACTGTTCCCTTCCTCCAATGATACTGTACATGCATCGTAACCACGACACACCAACACGTGTCGTTTCTACAACACGATTTTATAATAGATAACTGTCAAGTCTTCTAACATGCATCTATCGACAGTTATTCCTACGCATGCGCACGGGAGATCAGCCAACATGCAAGTGACCACTACATGATACTCACAACTCACACACAACTCGTGATACAATCGTGACAAAGTCAATGACATGCATCCTATTGACGGAAGTCTCTTAACTCTAGGTCCACAAGCAAAAAGAAAATAATAAACAAGGAATATAGATACAATAAATGAAATAAAATGTAACTAAATGTAAGAAGTAAAGATGGCAAGGTATCTTGCCTGATTTCGTGCTG
The DNA here is from genome assembly GCA_029216955.1 of Iris pallida. Lineage (NCBI taxonomy): Eukaryota > Viridiplantae > Streptophyta > Magnoliopsida > Asparagales > Iridaceae > Iris > Iris pallida. Next base: position 5,246,415 of record JANAVB010006798.1, on the reverse strand, counting down.
TAAATATGAAATGCCGCTCCCACGTCCACGCCTCCGAAACCCGACGCTCCTAAATAATTAATTAACTAAATTAAGTCACTACTTATGAAACTTACGATAAGACTTAATTAGTCAAAGTAATGTGTTAAAATTATATTCAATCTCTCGTGGAACCATTTAGATCCATACAATCACACACAGGTTCCACGAGACATCGAAACACAGTTTTAGGGTTTCTAACTTTTAATTAGTCGGTTATGCCCCTACTTCAATAACATACTTAAAAATCATATAAAAATTATAAAAATAATATTTAAACTAATTTTCTACAGATTTATTTCTGAAATTCCAGAATTAATATTTCTAAAGACATTTATGACTAGTTGATTAATAAGTCAGCTAGTCTACCCGAAACTTGTTCGGAACATAGTTAATGACTCCAAATTGCTAAATTAACCAAAAATATATTTTAAATAGCAATAAAATATTTTATTTCATATAATAATATCATAGGTAAAAGGGTTGAATTATACTACAAGTTTAGGACATTCTAGGTCAGCCGGTTACCCGAAATTAGCTAGTTTTGACCTACAATTTTCCCGACCAGATTTGAGTTGATAAAATCGTAGAAAAATACTTAAAAATCCTAATTTATGTATATGAAAACAGATAAAATTCAGTTTTGAAAATATGTACCAATAACTCATAGTTCCTTTACAATGGGGTTAATTTTGATCCTACCGACACATGAATATTACACATATATTTTATGAAACCTTTATGGATGATTATACCTAAAAAAATCTATCAAAATATAATTTCTACAGAATTAATAACATATTTCCTACAAAATTTTAGCAAAGGTTTTTATAAGAAAAGATTTGGGTTCTTACCAAAGATCCTTGCTAGAAAGGGTGATGATGACTTCTCTTCACCAAAGCTCCAATCTTTTCCGCTATCCTCGCTTCCTAATCCTCTCTTGGTGAGTATGGAAGATTTGATAATGGCTATAGAGAATTTGATGGGGGAGATGGAGTTTTTAGGGTTTGTTTTGAGGGGTTTCGGGAAAGTATGGTGGAGGAGATGAGTTTTTGTGAAGGATGGAGAGATGTACAATGGAGGAGATGATGTATAGATGCTATGGAGATTTTGTTGCTGCCAAAATTATGGAGAGGGAGAGGGGTTTTGGTCGGCCAAAGGTGAGGGAGAGAAAGATTAGGATTTGGTTAAGGTTTTTGATAAGTTGGTATATTTAAACATATCCTTAAATAAATTTTAAGCAATCTAGGATTTATATCCTATTTAATTTGATGCATTTGAACATGGGGGGGTTGTTTGGCCAAAATTAGCATGGTGGGGGTCCACTTGGCATGATTTGGTTGTTTGGTGAGTTGGCAAGTTGATTGGATTGAAGATTTAAAAAGGGGTTTTCTAATATAGAACTATTTAATTCTATCTATGTAATTACACTACAAGATCTGAATTAAAAATAAATAAATATATTTATTAATGCCCAACATGCCTACATAGGGTTGGGTTTGGCTTGGAAGAGGTTTGGGAAGGTTTGGTGCAACCGGGTCTCCTAAAAAGTCATAAAGGCTTTCTTAGCTAGTTAATTAAATAAAAATATAACTTGTGCCATAATTTGAATGGTTAATATGCAAGAGATTACAATATGACTATGGCATTCCTAACACGGCTAGCATACTAGTTAAAGCATCCGACTACGCTAGGCATGCCATACTTTCTAGTCGTCTTGCATATTCAAACTCAACCATGGCTATAGTCCTTTTATATAATATAAATAAGATAAAAATAAATTAGAATTAAATAAAATCCAAAAAATAATTTTAATATTCATTTAAATTATAAGGGGTTTTACATCGCGCAACCTGATAAAGTTGAGACAACTTACGTTTTAAAGCAGGATGACGTGGCGCACATGCCAGTAATCTCTCAAAACGTGTCCACTACTCTATACACGACCATGTGCATCTCAATCATATGATGCCACGCGTCTAAATATAGTTAGTACACGTTTGTGTAATTGAATGGAAGTTGGCGCAACCCAAAGTGGCGCAGTTCAACCTCGCACAAATCAGAATAACTGCTAAAACAATTATTTTCAGAACTCTATAAATAGAGTTTCCAATCATTATCAAGCCATCACAGAGATTAAGAATTCTTGCAAACTTGCTGCTGCATTCTCCAAAGGCTCTAGTTTTCAAGTTCACATAGTCTAAGGGATAAAGTGATTGTCTTCTGATCAGATTCCTAAAGTTGTACTTCTCTAGAATAAACTTTTTGCTTTTGCAAACAAAATGGAGACTCTGCTGGGGACGAATTTCTCCTCTGAGAGAAGGTGACAACTCAATATGATACTGCGTCAATCGGTAAGACGCAGAAGACCCTGGTTGTTCAAGTCAACCAGACAACCTACGAGAATATGATTAACACCAAGAGCAACAAGTGCATGGTGGCTATCACCAAGAACAGAACTGTGTGGACTCCTAAGTCTTCTACAGTTGCTGTTGCACATCCTGAGCACTTAGTGGCCAAGGCGCAGTCTGCCTCTGTGGCCCAGGTGCAGCCTGCTTCTGTTGCCCGCGCATAATCCACCCGTTCTGCTGCCAAGATGCAGTCTATTCACTCTGCTTCTGTTGCTCGTGCGCAACATACTCCCTTTTCTACCAAGGCGCAGTCCACTCGTTCTGCTGCCAAGGTGCAGTCAACTCATCTTATTGCCAAGGCGCAACCTGCTGCTAAGGCGCAACCAGTAGCCCATTTGGCTATGGCACAACCTAAGCACCCTACTGCCCAGGCACAGTTTGCACACCATGTTGCTTCGGCACAACCCAAGGGAACTAGTATTTTGGCTATTACCTATTCTTCTCCAGTTCTGAATTTGGAGAGCAATATTCTAGTGCTAATACTAGACAGAATAAAGAGAAGGGTCCTTTGACACTTCCTCAACTTGCGCAACCTGCGCATAAGGTGGTCCCACAACAAAACAGAGAAAAATGCTTTTTAGCTAACCCTTCACAAAATAAAGGAAAGCACCCTTTGGTCGTTTCTCAATCTTTCGTCTATGACTCAGAGGAAAATATCTTATATTGTATTCCTCTGAACAAAGATTCTTCTGTTCTTAACAGAGGTCTTCAAATCTCTGCCAGGAGAAAGAATACTGATCAAAGAGGCATCCTGCCTACCCCTATGGCAACTACTCAAGATCTTCCAACCTTACATATTTTAAGATCCAAGTAAGAAAAATTGTTGGTATCTCAAACAGATGCACCGGGAGCAGAATTCTCTTATTTGTGTGTCTATTTTAATAAGCGTCAATCAGTATCAACCTCGGTGAAACGCAAGTATCCTACGCCAAAGGCCAACTTGCACCAGAAACAAAGTTTTAAAAAGAAAGACCCAACCACTTATGCTAATGAGTTAAATACCTCTCTGTACACCCACGAAACTAAACATCTTAAAAACCAGAGGCATGTTCCTAATATCATTAAGGAATATGTTCCTTCGACTTCTTCTCGTCCCGTGGTGGTGACTGATCTCCAAGAACGTCTTACAGAAAAACGGGAAATAACGAAGACATCTCACTCACCTTTAAATCACTCATCAGAACACCACTGCCTTCATGAAGTGGTCATCAAGTGTTGTTGCCAATCAGCTAAACGATCTATCTTAAATCGTCTGAACTATGCTTCAACTACTGAACCTATGATGGGAGATGAAGATGAGCTATTATATGCTTCTGTCAATATGACTTCCCGAGACACTAGGGGTAGAAAAACTTCAAAAAGGGACACGTCTCGTAATCCGAGTCAGCAATACTTGGGTCAACTTCATGAATCTAGTGAATGGGTCTTTCAACATACCAGATCGAAAGATCAGAACTTGGATCGGGATGTCTTCAATCAGGAAGATCTTCCCATTACTCATCTAGGAGAGGATTCTTTGTCTGACTTTGATGCAGATAGAGAAAGCTCTGAACAAACTATCTCGTCAATAAAGGCAAGAGAGGTGACAGCATATGCCATTACAGAAGACCAAGACGCTTCTAGTTCAGCTAGTCAAGAGCAACGAATTGTTGCACTGGAAGACAAACTGAAGACCATGGCTGAAATGATCGCAAGTATGCACACTATAATCGTGACTCAACATGCAGTACCACCGATTATAAATCCTGCTACAAATCCTGAGCTCATAGCATCTTATGTACCTGTTAATGTTGGTCTGGGGGTACCTCCTCCCCAGGTTACTTCTGTACCAATTCAAGCAGCTTCTAGTCAGTCTGGTACTGGGGGTGGTAATTACCATGTTGTTCCTCCTCCTAACAATTCAAATCAACCCACTAATTCACAGACATCAAGGGATGCTAATGAGGCTATAGAACTCTTACGCACTCAGTTTGAGGCCTTTAAGCAAAAAGATGGTCTACAAAGACTTGGGATAAAACAACCTTATCCTGCAGAATGGAAGGAGGTTCAATTTTTTCCTAAGTACAAGCTTCCCACCATTATGCTGTTCGATGGCAGCACTTCTCTAAGTCAGTACATCAATCACTTTGAAGTAATGACTAATCAATTGCAGTCAAATGATGCTCTTCTTACCAGGGTATTCATCGGTTGTTTAGCCGGTACGACATATGACTGATACCGTAGCTTGCCTGATGGCTGCATAACCTCCTTTGCTGGTTTCAAGCAAATGTTCTTGGAACGATTCTATGAGGGAGTCAACGATATAACGATGTCTGCCCTTATCAAAATTAAATAAAGACACAATAAAACCACTAAAAATTTCATTGAAAGATTTCGCCGAGAGGCACTTAAAATACCTCTAGGAACTCCATCTGCTGTAACAATAGACACTTGCAAATCAAACTTGTTGCCTATTATCAGCATGTGGACAGGATCGACACAAGTTCAAGATTGGCCTTCTTTCATTGTGAATGCCAAAGCTGCAGAGATTAGTGCTGAGAAGTTCAAACAGTTAAAATTTAAATGGCTAATCCAAACTAAGATGAACATACCACATCCAGCAACAATAATCGCTAGAACAATCGCAAGGGTAAGGAAACGTTGGCCATCAATCTTAAGGGCAAGGAGTCGTTGGTTGTCAATGTTTCTCAGACTGCACCCACTCCATCAGTACCACCACAGAAAGCACCTCGTCCAAAATAAGAGTATTCTTTTGATGAAGATGATATTATGAGCATCTTCGATTGCCTGATCAAAAGCAATAAGCTCCAACTGCCAGAGGCAAAATGGTCAGAAAAAGTGGGTAAGACTGACCACCCTAAATATTATATTTATCACAGGTTTATAGGGCATCCAACTCGAGCATGCTACGTGCTCAAAGGCAAAATCCAAGAAATGGTCAACTCTGGAGCAGTTACTCTTCAACAAGATGAGAAGACTATGATAGCCAATGTCGTCTCTGTACAATTTGGGGATTTTTTACCATAATTAGTGCAAGATGGTATTGTCCCCATTCCGAGGGCTACTTTCGAGATCGTGAATCTTCTATCTCCCCAATATGAAGGTCTTGTTCCACTATCCAGTTATAAAGGAGAAATCATGTGCATTCATCCAGATCTAGTAGCAGATTTTGAAGCGCCTTCTTCTTCCAATCAAAAGAAGCATTCCAAAACTAAATCAAAGAGCTGCAACATGGTATCATTTGAACCAGTAGCAGAAGAAGAAATTCTAATCGGCACCAGATCTAGGAAACCTTATCTTCGAGAGTATCCCGAAACTCAAGAGAATTCTACCCCATCTCCTGATGTTCTTTCTGCATCATCTTCCCCTGCTGAGAATATACCATCTACATTCTCGCCAGTAGTGGAACCAATTCCTCCCAAACCAACATTAGCAGACAAGAGAAAACAACCTGTCTGCTTTGACAAAGCATTGAAGAAGTCCTCATCTCTTGGATTTGAGAAGCCATATAATTTTGACATACTGGCTCAATTGGCTAACACTCCAGCGAGATTGTCAATCTTCGAACTATTACGTCTCTTAAAAGAAACTCGAGAAACGTTAAGTGAAGCTTTGATGTAGGCTGATGCTTGTCTTACTCTCCTCAAGAAGCCTGAAAAGGAGCCTGTCAGTTGTACACATTGTCATAGTATATTTGAACTACTGCCCAATATTACTTTTACACAAGATGATATGCTGTTAGAAGGCAATCGTCATGATCGTCCTCTCTACTTCACAGGATATGTGGACACCATGAAAGTCGATCGCATTCTGATTGATCCAGGGTCTGCTCTTAGTATCATGTTGAAGACTTTGTTGGATGCCTTGAAGATTCCAGTACACAACCTTTCTACAACTATCACTACTATCTTGGGTTTCAATCAAGGAAGAAGTGAACCTTTGGAGAAGATACGCCTGAAACTTCAAATCGGCAATCTTCGTACAAAGGTGACTTTCTATGTGATTGATAATCATGGCTCATACAATACTTTGCTGGGAAGACCATTCCTCCATAAACACAACATTGTACCTTCTACTCTCCACCAATGTTTCAAATATGTGGATGGCAATGGAGAAGTACAGAAAGAAGTTGCAGACCTAAATCCTTTCAAGGGGATTGAAGCGTACTACAATGACTCTCGCATGTACAAAGAGGAATTCATGAAGGTGGTACTAGCAATGGATATTAATGAAGAGCAGAAAGGCGTGTCGAATGATACTCTGGTCATCCCGGTCAAAGGACGTACTTCCTATCCTCAGTTTTCCAAGATATTGACTATTTACCTTCATTCTCATAAGAAGCAACCTCCTGGTGTTAATCAGGAACAAAGGGAGCTCACCTCTTCTGAGCCACTTGTAATTGACCTTCGTCGTAAAAAACCCTTCCTCCTTCTCGTTCTTCTTCTCCTCCTCTGGTTGTCAATCTGACTAAGCCTGTTAAGGCAAAAGGTCATGTTGTAACTGATGATGTAAAGATCAATAAAACATCTCCTTTGCAGTATACTGATGTCTCTTATTATACTCAATGTTATTTGGATATGCTAGATAGCTTCAAGCCACTTACAATAGGAGTCGTATCGTCTCTCCAAAATGTCGTATCACTGGAATCAATACAAGAATCGTACTTCCTAGAACCGTCTCAAAAGAAAGGCGAAACTCCTATACTTTTTAATAAAAGAGAAGAACAAAAAATCATGCCCGACAGTGATAATAAGGATGATACAGGAAGGCTACAATTATGTTGCTATAGTCCATAATCCAAATCAATCATCCATAAAATAGGTTATGATTTCAAAGCTGGTCTCAATAGCGGTAAAGGAAGACGAACTTCTATTCGTATTTCTGTTCCAAAGGAAAATCACAACAATACTACAGTAAAACGAAGCAGGAACTAGGTTATACTTCACTAATTCCGACTCCAGAAGCTTCTGAATCTGATGAAGAAGAACGATCTAACTCTTCTGATTCCATCTCATGGGATTCTGACACCAGTATTGGTCATATCTATCGAGTGACAGTATCTTCTAATATGGTGTCTGCTGAGTTCTCAGACGATGACGAGGATGATATTGAAGAAGCTCCTAAAGCAGATCCTTGGGCACAAAGGATAGACACTTAGTGGGAACTCCATTTTGAATAACGAGAACCACCTACAGAAGATCAACTAATCCAAATCATTGTTGGAGAGAAAGGTGTACCGCGACCAATCTTCATTAGCAAAAATCTTCCAGAAGATGATAAACAAGAACTAATTCATCTCATTCATGAATATATCGATGTCTTCGCCTGGAGCTATGAGGATATGCCAGGATTAGATCCTCAGGTCGCAACTCATAAACTTAATATTTTGCCTAATACTAAACCAATTAAACAACAACAACGGTGATTCAAGCCTGAGATGATGGATGCGATAGATGATGAAGTCAAAAAGCTTATTGCTTGCGGATTTATCAAAGAAGAACAGCATCCTGACTGGGTAGCCAATGTTGTACCAGTTTTGAAGAAGATTGGAAAAGTTCGGGTGTGAATAGACTTTTGGGTCTGTACAAAAGAACGCAATCCTTCGTTCAAGCGGCAGGTCATTACCGATAGCAGATCCATCTTATATCCAAAAACAAGACGTACTGCAGCAAACAGAACGCCTCGATGGAATCTATCAACTGCGCTGGCTCCTGGAACTATGAAGCGTCGCAGCCATATAGAGAGAAAACCCGATAGTTAGGCCTCTTTGGACATGGGTCTGTAACCCTGTCTGAGATAACTCTGGAGGGTGTCACCAGCCCTAAACGGATGTGAGTTCTTATCCAGTCTGATATCTCCATGATTATGTTACTCCATCAAATATTGTATGTCGGTCTGACCGAGTGGTTCAAAGAAACAAGGAGCACAAAGCTTGACTATCAAGTGGCTTATCCTCCCTTACATGACCCAAGAAGAGGTACGGCATCCACTTGGTGGTATAACAAGTACCTGCAGTAGCACTTTTGTTGTAGAGCGAGCAGATTTTGTAGTGACACAATAGCTCCTGGAAGACGGCGATCATCTGACGATTCTCTTCCGCCATAGCATCCAATTCATCATTTGTGGGCACATACTCTTTGTCACGACCCGCACCCGTTTTTTCGGATACGAGACGTGTCCAAGACTAGCCTACACCATGGTATCGGCGGTAGTACGCTATCTAGCCCGCAATAAACAAAGTGCACATAAATACTAACTGCTCATTCACAACAACTAAATCAACTTTACAAAATATAGAAGTTTTACATTTGAAGAAGAATGTAAGCTTTTACATTAATAGAAAACTACCACACAACTAACTAGTCTTCTATGGTTTAGCCTTCGAGTGTCTAGCTCCCCCTCGTATGGTCCATAGCGCAAGAGTAGGCATGTCAACCTCACCTATAACAACGATCCAGTCAGGAAAGGAGCAGAGTACAACCATATTGCAATTAATGTTGTTAGTCCAAAATAAGTTAGAACAAGCGAGAAACAATGATGGTAAGGAATATAAAAAGAACTAGCAAGGCAAGAACTAACAAGATATGAAGTGGCAAAAGTAAACTGGCAAGACGTGATCTAACAAGATATAACTGGCAAGATGTAAACTAGCAGGATATAAACTGACAAGATAATGGACTAGATAAAGAAAAAATAGAAACCACTATGTGTGTGAAATACCTTCAAATATGTGAACAGCTGGGCTAATACGGCACATCATACGATAGCTATCATTCAGTAATTGGTACGGCTAAGTCATACGTGAGTGTGTATGACTTAGCTATCATTCGGTAACGGTAATTGGGTTTGTTCACGTATTTACCGAGTATTTCCCCTCCCGACTCTCTAACAATCAATAACGGTCAATGATACACCAAGAAATACGATAACTACAGTATCACAATCGTGTCCCAATGGAATATCAAGCAATGACTCAACGGGATATCAAACAAGAAAACTATAGAGTAAACATTATAATGAACTAAAACATAAATGCAATATTGTACTTGCCTGAATCCTTGCACAAACCATAGTCACAAGTAGAGGATGAGGGGATGCCGATCTAGAAGCTGCCAACCTATAACATACATCGCACCACGAACAGTACACGAAAACCACAAATCAATTCTAATGTTCTAGTTCTAAATAGTGGCTAGTTGGGTTATTAATCTAATAATAATTAATTCTAGAATAATTCACTTAAAAACCTAATAATAATTTGAATATAATCTAGACATGCAAGTTTGGCCATCAAAAGTCGTGTTTCCCAATTTTGGAAACTATGGCACGCAAATCGAGACGTACCATTGACTTTTTAGTCAAATGCTGTGAACTCTAAATTTTGAAAGTGCACCTTGGTAGATTTTAGTGCCAAGAGTGCGCTGGAATCGACCGTGCCGTAAAATCATGCTTTGGTCAAAAGATATCGCCGTTATGGCTAATCGTGACCAAAACGGGGATCAACCGATCAGTTCTGAGTTCACAGAATAAATAAAATAATAGATGAACAAAATAATTTCTGGAAAAAATATAAGTCGTAGAGCTCTGTGTTAGCTTTCCGAAACTTCAAACGGTTCGTAATTTTGATTCCTGGTTCTCCCGGAATCTCGAAAACACCAAAACGTGTCAAGTTTCGGACAACCGACACTCTACAAATTTTCAAGAAATTTAGGTTCAGAAATTACGAAAATAAATTAGATATTCAGAAACTATACCTCGATACGAATCCAAAAAAAATGGCACACAAAAATGAGGCCCGAGTTGACGGCAATCGCCTCGGGAAGTCGGGGAATGACCAGGATCAAACTCCAAAAGGAGGAGGCTATAATTAATTAGGGTTTGTGAATATACAATGCATATATATAGGAGAGAGAGACGGTTACTGTAGCAGCGCCGACAGGTGGGCCCCCCCGGGTGGATTATTGGGTAATTATTTATTTAATTCAAAAAATCATTTTAATTCCAAATAAATCAAAATAAATTGCAAAAAAAATCCAGAAAAATTCTAGAAAATTCTAAAAAGTATTTCTAAGTGTCTAGAATCTAAATAAAATATTTTTAACACAAAATATCATCATGTGACCTCACAGTAAATTTTCAAAGCCTATAAAATATTATTTCTATAGGTTTTAATTATATAAAAATTCCCAAAAATTCTAAAAAAATCCAGAAAAATTCTAAAATATTCTAGAAAATATTTTTAGTCATTTAGAGCCCAATAAAAATATTTGGTCCCGAAATACCCCCGTATGACCTTACAGTAAATCCTGAAAGTCCTAAAAAGTAATAAAACCTTAAATATTAAATACCTACTAATATCCAAAAATTGTAGAAAAATATAAAATAGCTAAATAATATATATAAGCTATCTAGAGGTCATATGACCTTAATATGGTCATAGTCCACCTACAAGCTTTGGCATGACTCACAATGACCATAAAATTAATCATAAACAAATAAAATTAAAAAATTAAAAAAAATTGGGAAGTGGGCTTACAAATCTACCCACCTTAGAAAAATTTTGCCCTCGAAATTTCAAAAGACACAAATAGCCACAACCAAGAATATCATCAAAATATGACATGACCAATCGATATGAACAAGCACGACAAAGAATATAATCAAAAAAATAATGTGATGAATGATCGAAATTAATCAGGCATATAGAATCAAAATCTAAATACGTTTTAGAAATATAGTGGAAGGAAATAAAAATAGGTTAAAAAGACGACGATTCGAAAATAAAAAATATGTGAGAAATAAAGAACTATTAGTTGTAGAGAAGGTGGTAACAAGAAATAAAACATCAAATAAATTTGAAATAAAAAAATTTAATAGTCGTATGCCAATAAAAGATATAGTCGCTATGATATTCGAAAATCATAAGTATATCCGAAGTCATTTAACCGAGAATCTATGCCTCGCCAGTGTACATCTGGCTGCCGTGAACCCTTGGTTTCATGTCTCGAGTATAATATGTTATCAAACACTTTATCAACTCTACCCAATATTGACATAATAAATCAAAAGATCAATAATACAACTAGGATATAGTTTTAGTATTATTCGACCACCTACGCATACTTAAAATTATTTCAACTTAGGGGTCATGCCACGCCAGTACGCTGCTGACTGCAGTGAACCTGCAATCTCTATAATTTAAATAAATGGGGACAGTGCGCATCTGCCTTACCATTGTAAGTCATCGAAAATTATTTCAACTATATCCACAAGAATTTCAAGAAGCTTTCCTAAATTCAAACAAGTCGATCATGATAAGAAAATGTAAGTATATGTCCTTGAATAAAAGTGTCAGTTTTGAAAACAAAACGATCACAAAATAGTTTTGAAAATAAAATGAGGTTTAGAGAAGGAGGAAGATAAAATGGCACAATTGATCAAAATTAGGAATTGAATTCTATGAAGTCCTAACTTACGAAACGTATATTCTACCCACCTTGGATCCTACCAATATGTCAAAACAAAATAACATATTCTCTTAGAAAAATCTTCGATTTATCGATACCGAGACTTCAATAAATCATTAGCTAAATCACATGGCCTATTTAACAATCTTAACTATCCAAGGGTCAAGTTGAATAAGGGACTCCTAGTCCTATTCATTCTCATAAAATAAAATCAAACCTAATTGTGAATGAGCATCCTAGTCGCAGGCTTGCAGTAGTACGACTAACTTAAGTACTACCGTAAGTTCGTAATCTTTTTCGAAAACAGACCTGCATGGGCCACCAAAAAAACTTGTCACGACCTGCACCCGCTTTTTCGAATACGAGACGTGTCCAAGCCCAGCCTACGCCACGGTATCGGCAGTAGTACGCTGTCTAGCCCGCAATAAACAAAGTGCTCATAAATACTAACTGCTCATTCACAACAACTAAATCAACTTTACAAAATATAGAAGTTTTACATTTGAAGAAGAATGTAAGCTTTTATATCTATAAAAAACTACCACACAACTAACTAGTCTTCTATGGTTTAGCCTTCGATTCTATATCTTCCCCTCGTATGGTCCATAGCGCAAGAGTAGGCATGTCAACCTCACCTATAACAACAATCCAGTCAGGAAAGGAGCAGAGTACAACCATATTACAATTAATGTTGTTAGTCCAAAATAAGTTAGAACAAGCGAGAAACAATGATGGTAAGTGTAGAAGCATGGAAAAGAATAAAGAAAGGTTCATGCGGCTAAGGGTCCCCATGTGGCTCAGGGATCCATGCGGTTCAAGAGTCTATGCGGCTCGAATAATTCCATGCGGCCCAGAGAGGAGACACGTGGCCTTCAACAGCTCTTCTCTTCGTCTTTTGCTGCATTTAATGCCCTGACGGCTGACAACTCTGACAAATGACAGCTCTGACAAAAAGGCACAATAATGACTGATGTAATGGCGCGTCCCTAGGAAAGAGGAGAAAATCTTCTCACAGCTGGCAGAATCCATCTAATCCCGAGGCATGTGGCTGAGGCCGCCCATCTTCATGCGGCTGTATCCTTTATGCGGCCGCCCATCAGCATACGGCTGCATCCCTTATGCGGCCGCCCATCAGCATGCGGCTGCCCATCTTCATGCGGCTGTTTATCCCCATGCGGTTGTCCATCTTCATGCGGCCATTTAGCCTCATGCGGCCCACTTATCTGCGGCTCTGTCAAGATGATTGAGACACGTGGCAGTCTTATCTTCTTGGAATTATGGGTGTTAACGAATCCTAATCAGATTTGTTGCAATAAGTGTCCAGATCAAATCAAATCGAGCAAATTAGACACGTGGCAGGCCATTACAAGTCGTGAATATTCATGGCAATCAGCATTTATTGTCCACAGAGATTTAATGTAATCATATTAATTGCTTAAATCTATTATATGCAAGATGGACGGCCTAGATTAATTAACTTCCAGACGGCTGACTTTCGAGAATGGGCAATCATTGCAAAACCCTAATGATGCCCTCCCACTCTTATAAATAGCAAGGTGCCATTCCCTTACAAAAGTCACAGACAGAGAAAAGAAAGACGACCCCCGGCCCGGATCCAGAGAGAATATACAGAGATCGAAAGGAGAGAGAAGCATATACAGAGGGAACAAAGAGAGCATTTCTTCATCAACGCCAAGTACTTCTTCTCCAGACCCAAGGCTGCACCCGATCGTCCAAGGAGTAAGGCAGAGCTGCCGTCGCTTTCCCGAGCCTCTATCGTTACCCCCAGAATCTAAAATAAACAATTGTACTTAGATTGTTGTACCTAGATTTTCGTTCCTAGGCTTTCTTTGTACAAGCGAGTTTGTATTGTGAGTCTAAGTTCAGTCCTCCGACAATTGTTCTATTCTTTTACAATCAACGGCAAACACGATGGCGACTCTGCTGGGGACAAACTTCTCCATGGCTGAGGAGTTGGTGATGCAATCGGATGCAGCCAAACTTGGCGCCACCCAACAGAAGATGGTCTTCCGCTTCGACCAACAGGCGTTTGAAGAAATGCTCTCTGAAGGAAGCGTTGGCTCGGTCCAGAAGCGAACCCGTACAAAGAAGGCTCGCAAGGAGTGGAGGCCAAAGTCATTTGCTCCTCCCCAAGCTTTGGACGGACTACTCTCTGCTGCCCAAGACGGCGAAGGTGACTCTCATGCGGCCCCACTTCAAGCCATAGAGGACTCTGCTGTCCCCAAGTCCGGCAGAGGAAAGCACTACGATGCTGGACTTGCACGGGTAAAGAGTAATTCTATACGCTCCAGGAAGAAGCCGAACAAAGGCACTAGCCGCAAAACGAAGACTCATGCGGCCAAGATTGCCAGCCGTATGAATGATGACCATACGGCCGAAACTGCCAGCCAAATGCATAACACTCATGCGGTCAGGATTTCCAGCCGCATGGAGAACACTCATGCGGCCAGGATTTCCAGCCGCATGGAGAAGACCTATGCGGCTACGACTGCCAGCCGCATGGAGACTATTGATTTCAGCCGTATGCCACCTGCTCCACGCGGCTCAGTCTTCGACCGCCTCTCCTATGGTCCTGATCTCTTGTGCTCCCAAGAAGACATGTCTGACTCTCTCCAGCACCACTTAGACTCTTCCTACTATGTGCCCTCATGCACTAGAGTAAAGAAGTCTAGGACAGTACGAGCTTGGCAAGCTCGGTCTGCTGATCCAACCTCTGACCATCCGAGCGTTCCATATACTGTTATTCGGGCCTCTGATGGGAAGTTGTACAGAACCACTCGAGTCCAGTCCCCGGTGGCAAACGGACAGAGAGGTTCCCAAAAGTCTCCCAAAATCCAGGAAGCAAACATGGTCGCTCCAGACCCATCTGACTTGCGTGAGGCCATCCTCCACAAACGCAAGGAAAGAGAAGGGGCCTCGGGGTGCAAAGAGTCCTCCCACGGACGTCACTGCATCCAAATCATCGTCATATGGTATTACAATAATGCGATGGTACGAGAAGACCGGCAGTCCGTCTTCCAAAGACTACAACAACCATGTTCAGAAGATAAGGCACTTCCCATCGTCTCCTGTAACTCTGCTCAGAAAATCCCCGTCGATGGGAGAGGAAAGAAGACAAATGTTTCCAGCCCTAAGATTTCAACCACTATGACTAAGAGACTGTCGTCTAAGCGGGTGCCCACCACCGGAGTTTTCCAAGGTACCCGTTCAAAGATGAAATCTACTACAGTGGGAGATTCATCGTCCACATCACTGGGGGTTGCTGGAACTGGGGGTAGCACTCCTCCGAGCCTCCACGACAATCCGATGTTCCAAGAAGACGAGCTGGAGGAAACAACTCTCCCATCAGATGCAGCAAATTCTGACGTCCCCGAGGACGTCTACAATTTCCAAGACGAGGAGAACTCGGAAGCTGGGGGTACTGTTCCTTCTGAGTCCGAACCAGAGGAAGACATTCCCATATACCCCGATGACTTCTCGTTACAGGGGTATGATTCGGAGTGTAAACGTCATCCACTTCTCCTCATGTGAGGACGGTATTCATGACAGACAGCAACCAGGAGGGTCCCAGTGATCACCAATGCATCGACACTCTGGAGGCCATACTGCACATTTCGGTCAAATTCGTGGACGAGATCAAAGCAGCCCTCCCTACTCTGCAAGGAGGGATGCCTGGCCAAACAAATTTGGGCCCCGCGGTCAATACAGACCCAAACTCAATGGCACCAAACCCGGGCAATATTACTCCTGAAATGTCGGCTCCTACCGTTGCAGACGAAGCCAGGGAGGCAAAAAGAGAGGCCCAGGAGCTTCGGGCTATGGTCCATGCCCGAGAAAACTGCCAAGACCTCAGGATACGAAAACCGTATCCCGCTGCGTGGAGATATGTTTCCTTTCCACCAAAGTATAAACCATTCCACATCAATTCATATGATGGGAAGACCTCCGCAAGTCGGTACATCACTTACTTCGAGGTCACCACCGACCATCTGCACCATGACGATGCCATTCTTACACGATTATTCATCGGGGCATTGGAAGGGGTTGCCTTCGACTGGTATCGCAACCTGCCAGACAACTGCATCCACTCCTTCGCCAGCTTTAAGTGCATGTTCTTGGAGAGATTCTACGAAGTAGGACAGGACGTCACAATGTCCACCCTCATGGACGTCGTTCAAGGGAAGAAAGAGCTGGCAAGGAACAATATTGAGCGGTTCTGCCAAACCGCCATGAAGCTGTCGTCCGGTAATCCAGATTCCTTCTTAATTGAAATTTGCCAAAAGACACTGCTTCCAACAATTAGCCTCTGGATGGGTGAAAGTCAATTCAAGGACTGGAAGACATTTATCATCAGTGCCACTAGCGCCGAAGAACGGTTGAAGAAGGCTCGTCAACTGGGATTGCACATCTCAGAGGGAGAGGACAAGGGTAGGCGTCATAATGCCAACAATAATAATGGGGATAGCTCCACCAACAATCGGGACAACAAGGGCAAGCAGGCTATGGTGGCCGACACGTCACAGAAACCTGAGTCAAAATCGGCATACAAATAATGGCCGCAAATGACCTACTCCTTCGAAGACGGCCACGTCAAGCCCATCTTGGACATGCTCATACAAGGAGACAGAATTTAGCTCCCTCCACCAAGACGAGAACCTCGACCGACAGAAATAGCGAGCCCAAAGTACTGCCACTACCACCGCTACGTCCACCATGCTACACACGACTGCTACTAACTGAAATGGTACATCCAACATCTCATCGATTCGAATGCTCTGGCCATCGATTTCGAAGAGATAACTGTGGCAGCCAATATGGTGTCAGTACAATTTGGCAGCTTCTCTCCAACAGAAACTCAAGACGGTGTGGTACCTATCCCTCTGGCAACAATGGAAATTGCTAATCTTCCACCTCCCCGGGATCAGGCTGCTGGTCTAGTGTCCCTCACCACATCACGGGAGGAGGTCCTGTGGGTCCATCCGGACCTGGTACTCGAGGTGACTCAATCCACACCACTTTTCATTCGCAAGAAGAAGAGTGGAAAAGTCAGATCCTGCCGCACAATTTCGGTAGATGTCGAAGAAGCCACAGCTGTCGTTACTCGGTCTGGTGCTCAATCCCAACCTGCGACTGATAACTCGACTGAAGAATCAGCCAGCTACTGCTGACTCTCCGGGACCTTCTCAGCCTCCAACGACCGACAAGCCTAGGCCGAAAGAGACTCGCTTTGATAAATCCCTCCGAAAAGAGGCACCGCAGGGGCTGGAGAGGCCCTACAACTTTAACATCTTGGCACAATTGGCCAACACACCGACCAAATTTTCATTATACGAGCTCCTGAGACTCTCAAAGGATGTTCGTGCGGCTTTGAGCGATTCACTCCAGAATGCCGACGCCTATCTGGCTCAGGTCAACCTCACGGAAGAGAGTCCGCCTGCAGATCTCCAAGACAGCGCTTGCACGGGAGCGATGCCCAATATTGTCTTCACTCTGCAGGATATGCTCATCAAAACCAACCTGTACGATCATCCGTTATATTATACTGGATACATCGGCGACATAAAGGTGGATCGGATGCACACTGATCCTGGTTCTTCCATAAGCATCATCCCGAAGGGTCTGTTACATCATCTCCGTATTCCTATGCATCGCCTGATGCCAACAAGCACCGCCATCAGCGGTTTCAATTCGGGCAGGAGCTACCCGATTGGGAAGATTCGCTTGAAGTGCCAAATTGGCGATCTTAACTCAGAAGTAACCTGTTACGTCATAGACGTAGACACTTCCTACAACATCCTCTTGGGGCGCCCTTGGATACACGATTATATGATCATGCCTTCTACTCTGCACCAGTGCTTCAAGTATGTCGACAAACACGGCTTCGTGAGGACAGAATTTGCCGACATCGATCCCTTCAAAGGGGTCGAATCCTACTACTCAGACTCCTGCCTATACGAAAAGTCGAAGAGGCACCTTAGTGAAGGAGATGTGCAAGCTCGTACCGAGACAGCCACAGGATCAGAAGAACCTCTGACGATCCACCTCCAAGCTCCCAAACCTGGAAAGTCCGCACCCCTTACAGCCACTCTGCGTAAGGACACAATCAGCCTCTCGGCACAAAAAGAGCAAACGATAATCCGGCTGCCAAGGTCTGGCCAAGTGCCAAGACCCACAACGGAGCCACTGACAATCAGACTGCCTAGAGTCGGCCAGCCACAAATGGAGAAGCTCAATCCCTCCGACAAACCAATAACGATACGCCTTCCCAAGAAGAATCGTAACCCCGATGCAAGGTCTGGGGCTTCTAGCGAGCCAACAACTCCCCGCCCAGCATCGAGTACCAAACTGGGGGTCGCTAGTTTGCCAATGACTCCACGTTCTGCTCCACCTGCAGAACCCCTGACGATCAAGCTGCCCAGGTCATTCTTTCAGTCTTCATTTATACAAGGGGTGGCCGAAGAAGAACCGGAGCTAGCCAAGTATGTGGCTGCCCACACTGATGTTCCCTCCGCAGATGATGTAATCCCGCTAGAAAAGATACCTTACTTCATCAATAAAGGGCTATCTTTGAACTACCTCGAGCTTAATAAGCTTTGTACAATGTATGCTATGGAACACGGTATAGGCACTCACCTACACACACAGCTGACAAATATGTACACCGCAAACCAGCTTACTCCAGTGGAAGACGCTTACCGCATAATCGAGGGAGGGGACCATCCAATCATCTTCGGCCGAAAGGACGACCCGCAACCCTTCACCATAGAGAAGGTCGATCTTGAATCAGATGCCGGGAGACTGCCTCTATATCTTTATAGCCCCCAATCCAAATACCTCATGCAAAAACAGGGGTATGATCTAGAAACTATGCCAGGTTTGAACTACGGCACTGGGCGACAATTACCTTTAAAGTCACCAGTCCCGGCTGGCAAACCACGGGACTACTACAGTAAGACCCGATGTAGATTAGGGTATGTTACGCCCACAACGACCCCTAAAAGTTCAGATGAGGAATGCGACAGGCATTCACATTCAACCGGGTCACCAACTTCTGATTCAGACACCAGCATCGGAGAAGTATTCAGACAAGTCCTGTCAGTCAATATGGCATTCGCCGACGCTTACGAAGAAGATGAAGACATTCCCAAAATCCTCGAGTTAGAGCCGTGGGTCCAACAGCTGGATGCACAATGGGAAAAGCGGTTCGAGCAGAGAGAGCCTCCTACTGAAGATGAGGTCATACAAGTGGATCTAGGCAGCGACTCTTCTCCAAAACCAATCTTCGTTAGCAAAAGCCTGACAGACGAAGAGCGAGAATCGCTACTGAAACTCGTCAAAGAATATGTTGATGTGTTCGCCTGGAGCTATGAAGACATGCCAGGACTAAACCCCGAGGTTGTCCTTTACAAGCTCAACATTTGGCCAGATGCAAAGCCAGTCAAACAAAAACAGCGACGCTTCCACCCGGGCATCATGGATGCAGTCGAAGCCGAAGTCAACAAATTGATATACAACAGCTTCATACGCGAGGAGAAACATCCAGACTGGGTCGCCAACATAGTACCGGTCCTCAAGAAGAATGAAAAGATTCGAATCTGCATCGACTTCCAAAATCTGAACGAGTCATGTCCCAAAGATGAATTCCCCCTCTCTATCACAGACATCATGATCGACAACACATGCGGCTTCGAACGCATGTCATTCATGGATGGTTTCTCGGGGTACAACCAAATTAAGATGTCTTCTGACGATGAAAAGCATACATCATTCCGAACACCGATTGGCACATACTGCTACACAGTCATGCCTTTCGGTTTAAAGAATGCTGGTGCCACATATCAAAGAGCCATGAGTATCATCTTCAGGGATCATTTGTGCAAGACCGTAGAGTGCTATGTTGATGACATCACCGTCAAGAGTCGCTGTAAGGGTGACCACCTCCAGGATCTGAGGACGGTATTCGACCTGATGCGAGCACACAACCTGAAGATGAATCCTATAAAATACTTCTTGGGCATATCCAGCGGAAAGTTCTTAGGTTTCATCATCACCGCCCAGGGTATCCACGTAGACCCTGAGAAGACAAAGGCAATCATGGAGATGGGTCCCCCGAGAAATCTCCGAGAACTTCGAGGCCTCCAAGGGAGGTTAACTTACATCAGGAGGTTCATTTCCAACCTCTCCGGGCATTGTCAGCCATTCACCCATCTCATGAAGAAGGGCGTCTCATTCGTATGGGACGAAGAATGTCAGCGTGCCTTCGACAGCATTAAAGAATATTTGTCGAACCCTCCAGTCCTGGTGGCCCCGGTTGCTGGAAAACCATTCCTGCTCTATGTACGAGCAATAGAGTATTCCCTCGGCGCTCTGCTAGCATAAAACAACGATACAGGCCATGAATAAGATATATATTACCTCATTCGAATGATGATCGGGCCAGAACATCGATATACCACCGTAGAAAAGGAATGCCTCGCCCTGGTGTTCGATATTCAAAAGACGTGACACTATGTCACAGGACAAACCATACATGTGATCTCACGAGTCAACCCCATCAGGGTCCTCATGATGAAACCAGGGGCACTCAGCTCTCGCCTCGCTACATGGGCAATATTACTGTCCCCCTACCATATGATCTTCGTCCCACAAAAGGCTGTTAAAGGTCAAGCCCTGGCAGACTTTTTGGCAGCCCACCCAGGCTCGGAGTCGTCCAGAATATATGAAGGAATCCCGGATGAGGTCGTCGACTCGCATGCAACCTCTCACGATGATGTATGGCTAATGTTCTTCGACGGCACCTCAAGGACCGGACCTAAGGGCAACATCGTCATCGGAGTCGGGGTGGTACTGGTTTCTCCTTCCAGATTGGTGATTAATTGTGCTTACTCCCTCACAGAATCCTGCTCTAACAATGTGGCCGAGTACAACACTTTGGTCATTGGCCTCCAACTTGCAAGAGAGCTGGGGGTAGAATATCTTGAAGCATACGGCGATTCACAGTTAATCGTCAATCAGATCCGGGGTTCATACGAAGTCCGCCATAAAGACATGATCCCCTATCACCAGATATCGATCAACATTATCCCGTCGTTCGAGGGCTTCTTTATCGAACACATTCCCAGACTCCGAAATATCGAAGCCGATACCTTAGCAGGCCTTACCGCTTCCTTAGCAGTGCCAAATCATACTCATCAATCGGTGGATGTGATAGGCCATGAACTGGTCTGTCCCAAGAACAATGTTCAATTCGTGGCGAGTTATTCCACTCAGACGATCGACGAAGACCCAGACTGGAGATAACCATTCATTGACTTCGTAGTTTACGACATCCTGCCCGAGAACCCAAAAGAGGCCACCTCTATCAGAAGGCGTTCTCTCAGATTCTTCTACGATACAGAGACAAAAATGCTGTATCGCCGATCCTACAATGGATTATTGCTCCGATGTCTGTCAAACGCAGAAGCCAAAAAAGCCATATGTGAAGCTTATGACGGTGACTGCAGGGCCCATCAGCCTGGCCCAAAATTGCAAGACCGTCTTCGCCGAATGGGCTACTACTGGCCCACGATGGTAGCAGATGTGATAGACTATACAAGAAAGTGCAAAGCCTACCAAGTCCATGCAGACTTCATCCACCAACCAGCCGAATTTCTATATCCGACGGTAGCATCCTGGCCATTTGAAGCATGGAGAATGGATATCATCGGTCTGATTACTCCACCTTCCTCTCGAGGACATCGCTTCATACTTGTAGTGTCCCAGATTCATGATACGTATTTAGTGTACGTATACGTATTTTGGACCCGTATTTTTGTTAATCATGATTATTTAATTTTGGTTAATTTTGTTTAATTGGCTTATGGTTCATCATGGTAATTGTATTGGCTTAGTTCAGTTCGGTTTATTTGACCTTGCTTGTTTTGGTTTATCCTGTGGAGAACCACTCCCACCTACCACCACTCCCACCATAAATATCAATCCTACTCTCTCTCTTCCATTATTACTTATTACTCATTTCTTCTTCTCCATCTTTACTCTTCACCTACCAGGAGAAAGAGAGAGAGCTTAGGAAAGTGCACCTTGCTTCATGGAGGAAGTCCATTTTTATTGTTCTATTGTCTTCCTCATGTATTTCTAACCCACTTTAGTACTTAGCATTTTTCATTTCCATGGTTAAATTCTTGTAAATCTAGCTTTGTGGTATTTTCGGTTTTCAGGAGTTTCGATCTATCAAACTGGCATATTTTTGCTAATTGATGGTCCCATGTCGCAGAGAATTTTGTTTGGTCCAAAGTTGACCTACGGGATTTGCTGAACCGCATAGGCCAACCTATCTCAGCCGCATGGCCTATGAATGCAATAGCAAGCATTTAATTTGTATGCATTATTTAATGCAATACTAACAGTCAGCCGCATAGGCAATCCTTATTTTAATGCACTAAAAATTTAATGCATTAACCCATGCGAGCCGCATATGCCTTTCTCTGATGCATATTAATGCATTCTTGAATGCATTTTCCTAATGCAGTTGTTAATACTTTTTCCTAAAGTAGCCGCATGGAGCAAGTTATATTTTAATAATGTATTTATTAGTGCATGCATTTGTAGTAAGTTATATTTAATAGCCACATGAAGCAAAGTACAGTAGGCTTTATGCATTTGTTAGTGCATGCATTTGTAGCAAGTTATATTTTAATAATGTATTGTTAGTGCATGCATATGCACATACAGTAGGCTTTATGCATGGAATTGCATGCATGCAATTGTTGCATGTATTATTTTAATGCAGTGTATTGGATGCATAATAATGCATGTGTTAGCACTTCGCTTGCATCTTGGCCGCATATCATTAGCTGGTATTTAATGCATTAAGAAATATGAGCCGCATGGCTCTATATAGTGGTGTATTATTTAATCTCCTATATATTTGCATTTGCTTGCAAATTCTAGTTGTAGCCGCATGGGAATTTATCAACTACTTGCATGCATTAAATTGCCAGCCTGGCCCAGTACTTTAGTTGCCGCATGAAAATAATTGCTTGGCCACGTGGCCTTATTTGCATAGACCGATATTTGTATAGTTGTATTTTGTGGGCCCCATGACATTTCTTTGCTCGCTAAATGTAAGCTTACCTTGTGGCCGCATAGCCTATATATTATTATTTTGCCGCATGGCCCTTAGCTTTTAGTTGCATTCAGCAACTTAGATTGGCCGCATGGACTTACTTAATTATTTGCATATATCCATGTAATTTTAGGCCACATGGCCCCAGTACTTGAGTGGCCACGTGTCCCTTTTCTTTTACTTGAGTGGAAGCTTGTATTTAATTGCGGGTTCCTCTCTCCTTGTCTTTTCTGGTTACATAAATATTACTTGCTGGCCGCATGGCCCCCTTCAGTTATTTTCTGGCCGCACAAGCTTTGGCTGGCCGCATGGGTGGCCTCCCACTCCCTTTGGCCGTATGTATGTTCTTCCACTTTTGGGCCGCATGGGGTCCACTTTGATTGTTTAAATGTTTTATTTGCCTGAATTGTGGTCAGAATTTCTTTCCACTCCCAACATGAAAGTTGTAGAGTTTCTCCTTGGCTTCAAGAATATATATATATAATATTATTTAATTACGCAAGTTTCTCTCCTCCTTGATAAATGATATGACTTGATAGTGACCCGCGGTGGTACACTCCTGACAAGATAACTTGACCTGACAATTTGACATGATAACTTGACATGATAATTCTTGATAGTGGCCCGCCGTGGCGCACTCTTGATATGATAAACCTGGCATGATACTTCTCGAAATGCTGTTGCAACGGCTAACGTGACACGACAAGATTGAATAACCTGTACACCGTGGGCGATTGTGCTTGTACAAATAAACCAGTCTTGTCTTACACCATGTCTAGGACTGGGACCCCTGAGTACCATGGTCATTGGTACCCACTGTAAATGGATATGGCTAATAACTAGAATAATCCAGTAGTCATGAAGAGATTTCTCCAGCTACAGGCAATCCCGTTATCTGGGCGCTCCACTTGGGATCTGTAGCCTGCCGACGAGTAGGGCACATTTCCAGCATACTGTCATGTGGTGCACCCTTATTGTACTAATATTCGACCTGGATAACATGGATGGTCTGCAGGGCTTGTGGCTGTGGAATAATCTCACTGCATCTTGCTAGTAACTAGGCCTGTGATAACCCTAGTTAGTTAAAGTATCAAGCGGTACTTATTGCTTGGCCGTGAAATATTGGATGGAGTTTACCAGTCTATTCTTGTCTTGATTCTGTACAAGATTGTTACATGTCCTGATTTCTTATATTTACCTTGCCGATAAATGGTGGAAGAAGCCAAGTTCTGTTCAGACGAAGGGTTACAACCCCGGTCCTTGTTTGGTTTACGGGTTGTAACCTGGTTATCTGAATAGTCCCATGGTTATCTTATCGCATATCACCTGTCATACTTGATACGTTTTACCTTACCAACAAGATTTGGGAAACGGAGTTCTATTCAGGTGAAGGGTTACAACCCCGGTCCTTGTTTGGTTTAAGGGTTGTGACCTGGCTACTTGAATGGTTTCCTCGTACTCCATTATGATTGTTGTTATTCTTTCAATATCAAGCCTTAATTACTGTCTTTTATTATGTAATTATATTCTTGTGCTAATTGCTGGTTTTAGTTCCTAAGTGAAGCCTCCTTTGTGGCACTTGCTCTTTCTGGGGTCTGACCCAGCTGGTTTTATATGGCCAGATTCCGGAGCAACTCCAGGGGATCTACCGACTTTCCAGTCCGATGGTGAACACCAGGCGTAACCAGGGCAACGAGTGGGTTTATTTTTGGCTCTTCCACTCTATTGTAAAATTATTCTTTTGAGGCGTTTAGCCGCCGAGCAAGTGTTAGCTCGTGTACATTTTACTTACTGTCGGCCTACGGGCTGTAACATGATTGGCAACCTAGGGTTGATCATGTATGACTAAACTCTTGCTAGTCCTCACATTTTGTAACGACTAGATTCATGATCAGCTGAATATATAATGTTTGGGACGCCTTACTATTGTATATTTGATGATCTTGCATCTTGTAACATTTACTCACTTGTTTGTGATTGAGACACTAAGCTTGTTATTGACCATAGGAGACTGATGGCTTATAGATAAACCATCATATATCTAGACAGCCGTGACCGTATAGTGGAGTGGATCCCATTTTATTATACGTAGCTGGCTATGTCTGCCCCTGCTCTCCAGTGTTCTGGTTCTGGGGCATGACAATACTCGCAATCACAGAGTACTTCTCCAAAATGGACGGAAGCTGTTCCGCTCGCAGAAGTAAAGACTTTAAACGTGATCAGCTTCCTCAAGCATCACGTCATCTATCGCTTTGGACTGCCCTGAAGGATCATCCACGATAATGGTCTGCAGTTTGCAAGCCACGCATTCTATTGGTTCTGCGATAAATACTGAATTCAGAATGTCGCTTCGACACCATACAATCCGGCAGCGAATGGGTTGGCAGAAGCATTCAACAAAACAATCATCAAACTTCTCAAGAAGTTCGTATCGTCCAACAAATGCGACTGGAACGAGAATCTTGGTGAATGCTTATGGGCGTACCGTACCACAGTCCGAACAGCTACAGGAAACACACTATTCTCCCTAGTGTACGGGAGTGAGGCATTTCTCCTATTGGAGACTCAAATACCCTCGCTCTGCGTCTCCCTTACTTACCAATTGACGACGGACGATAACTACCGTCGCTGACTACAAGAGTTGGAGGCCTTAGATGAAAAACGCCTCTTGGCTCAGCAACGAATCGAGCTTTACCAAGCACGCATCTCCGGAGCCTTCAACAAGAAGGTTAAAATTAGAACATTCCAAGTGGGCGATCTCGTCCTGGCAGTTCGAAGGCCGATGGTCATGACTCACAAAATCGTTGACAAATTCCAACCAAAATGGGAAGGTCCATTTATCATTGAGGCCGTATTCTCCAACGGTGCTTACCGCCTCGTAAAACAAAACGGAGACTTGCTCATGCTGCCCGTCAACGGCAAGTTCCTGAAGAAATATTATGTCTAAACGACATTTTCTAGATTACTGAGTCATGTACCAGCTGGTACCGCTGAACTCACATCCACAACATTCCAGATTATCGAGTCATGTACCCGCTGGTGCCACTGAACTCACATTTCTAAATTCCAGATTATCGAGTCATGTACCTGCCGGTACCGCTGAACTCACATTCCAACTCTCCCAGATTATCGAGTTATGTACCTGCAGGTGCCTCTGAACTCACATTCCGGTACTCTTTTAGGTAGTAAGTCATGTATGATTATACCTCTGAACTTATTTCTCTGAAAGAGCTCCTCCCTCATGATCCACTACCCGCACTCTTATTGCACAAAAAAGGGTAACGGATCCACAAATTTCCAAAACGACCATGTCGATGTTACCTCTGAGTCGTTTCACTTCCGCCAAAAATAAATCACCCCTCTACATAGAACTTCCATGTCCTCATTACCTCTGAGTCGTTCTATGTACCCCTTCATGGAGCCCACTTCTGCCATGTCCTCATTACCTCTGAGTGGGAAGGCTCCATCGAAGAAACCCTCATATTTGCCATGTCCTCATTACTGCTGAGTAAATATGTTGGTTCTCTCTCTCGACTTATTATCTGTACCGAAAAAAAAAACCCCAGGGTACGCCAAAGATAATAGGTCCACAAATGTCCTTGTTGACGACAAATATCCTCCGCTGAGTCCACCCCTGCCATGTCCTCATTACCTCTGAGTAGGAAGACTCCGCGGTAAAACCCTCATACTTGCCATGTCCTCATTACCTCTGAGTAAGTATGTTGGTTTTCTCTCTCGTCTTATTATCCGTATCCTGAACCAGGGTACGCCAAGGATAATAGGTCCACAAATGTCCTCCGTCGAGTCCACTCCTGCCATGTCCTCATTACCTCTGAGTAGGAAGACTCCGCGGTAAAAACCCCATATTTGCCATGTCCTCATTACCTCTGAGTAAGTATGTTGGTTTTCTCTCTCGTCTTATTATCCGTATCCTGAACTAGGGTACGCCAATGATAATAGGCCCACAAATGTCCTCTACTACCTACAAATGTTGTACTAAGTTTCCTAGTACATGCACACCATTCCTCATCATGCCCTGGGAGCCCAGCTGCTCCATGGCATTCTTCCTTACGATACCAGGAACGTCCATGACCACCTTACCATGGAAGTGTTCTAGGTATCCCCATCAAACTTGTTATCCATACCTAAAACCCAGGTATGCCAAGGATAATAGGTCCACAAAAAGCCTTCCATTGGGACAACTACTACAAGCAAAGAACAGAGCGAATGTATTCTGTTCAAAATCAGTTACATTCACATGACTACATATCATGAGTAAGCCAGAAAAGTTCTCTATTATTTAATTCAGATAAGAAGGAAAAAGATTACACTGATGTCTGAAGGAAGCAAAACACAAACTACAGCTAAAAACAGACAGAAATATCAAGACAAAAGACGGACATTTGTCAGAGCCCACGAATCCTTGCTGCGGGGGCGCATATACCAATCCCTCAACCATTTTGTATATGAAGGATGTACTTGAGCAAAATCCTCGTCCGAAGTAGGAATGTCAGAACTCCCAGTACTACCGCCGTCAGACTGGGGCTCCTCCTTTACAGCAATGGGTGCTAGCTCTCCTTTCTGTTCCTCCGCCTTTGGTATTACCTCCTCCTTAACAAGCAATGACTCTTGTTTGAAAGAGGGTGGCAGATCTTCCTTCACAATGATCTCAGCCTTCGATAGGATTTCTGCAGGAACCAAAGATAAAAAAGAAACAAAGTTAAGAGATGGTCGGAGCCTCATGTGGCTCAATCCAGACGAGTTTATGCGGTCCCGTTTAATGGGGGCTCCATGCGGCTCGATTCAGGGGGACTCATGCGGCTCTGTTCAAAGGGTCATCATGCGGTCCAGTGTGTGAAGCATCTAGACAACTCCCATACGGCTCGGACATGAGACATACATGCGGCACACATGAAGATGAAGGCTCGCGCATAGAGCATGCGACATAGCCACAACAGTTAGGATTTCAAGCTCACACAGCGTCCTTACCAGTAATAGTGGGGTGGACGTCGGGGTGAATTGCGGGCACGTCGGCTGGCGGAGGAGCTGCCATATTATCATTCGTCGCCGTGGTCGAAGTAGAAGCAGCTTTCTTACCCTTTGCCGCCGCAGCCGACGAAGACGTCGCCTTCTTACCCTTAGCCGCAACAGTCTTTCTGGGAGCCATCGGTGATCGAGGAAGAGGATGACAATCGGGGCAGGAAAGGTTTGAATTGAAGGAGAGAGTAAAGAAGTTTCTTCTCTTAATTCCTCTTATTTATAGGAGGACAAAAGAGGGGGGGTGACACGTAGACCAATAACCGCTTTGGGTCGTGTGCTGCAGGCAAAACAAAACCGACTCCTCGGATTTTGCCCCCTCTCTCATAAAGGAGATTCACCCAGGGCATAAAATCCAAAGATTTAATGAACCAACCCTTGGGATTCCCCCCAAAAGACGGCTCTAAAACGAATTAAAGGCAATTAATGACACGCACACGTGGCAGGGAGCCCATGCGGCTAAGAAATTTATGCGGCCCATGCGGCTGGTTGGTCAATACGGCTCAGATGGACAGGCGGCTGAGGAGGCCATGCGGCTGGGACGTCCATGCGACCAGAACACCCTATGCGGCCAGAGGAGTTTATACATAGCCATGCTTCTTATTCAAAGTATTTCAATTTTGTAAATTGAAAACTTTGAAGGGGGTCTTGTAGAAGCATGGAAAAGAATAAAGAAAGGTTCTTGCGACCAAGGGTCCCCATGCGGCTCAGGGATCCATGCGGCTCAGGGATCCATGCGGTTCAAGAGTCTATACGGCTCGAATAATTCCATGCGGCCCAGAGAGGAGCCACGTGGCCTTCAACAGCTCTTCTCTTCGTCTTTTGCTGCATTTAATGCCCTGACGGCTGACAACTCTGACAAATGACAGCTCTGACAAAAAGGCACAATAATGACTGACGTAATGGTGCGTCCCTAGGTAAGAGGAGAAAATCTTCTCATAGCTGGCAGAATCCATCTAATCCCGAGGCATGCGGCTGCGGCCGCCCATCTTCATGCGGCTGCATCTTTTATGCGGCCGCCCATCAGCATGCGGCTGCATCCCTTATGCGGCCGCCCATCAGCATGCGGCTGCCCACTCCCATGCGGTTGTCCATCTTCATGCGGCTGTTTATCCCCATGCGGATGCCCATCTTTATGCGGCCATTTAGCCTCATGGGGCCCACTTATCTGCGGCTCTGCCAAGATGATTGAGATACGTGACAGTCTTATCTTCCTGGAATTATGGGTGTTAACGAATTCTAATCAGATTTGTTGCAATAAATGCCTAGATAAAATCAAATCGAGCAAATTAGACACGTGGCAGGCCATTACAAGTCACAAATATTTATGGCAATCAGCATTTATTGTCCACAGAGATTTAACGCAATCACATTAATTGCTTAAATCTATTATATGCAAGATGGACGGCCCAGATTAATTAACTTCCAGACGCCGACTTTTGAGAATGGGCAATCATTGAAAAACCCTAATGATGCCCCCCTTCCACTCTTATAAATAGCAAGGTGACATTCCCTTGCAAAAGACACAGACAGAGAGAAGAAAGACGACCCCCGGCCCGGATCCAGAGAGAATCAGAGAGAGAATATACAGAGATCGAAAGGAGAGAGGAGCATATACAGAGAGAACAAAGAGAGCATTTCTTTATCAACGCCAGGTACTTCTTCTCCAGAGCCAAGGCTGCACCCGATCGTCCAAGGAGTAAGGCAGATCTGTCGTCGCTTTCCCGAGCCTCTATCGTCACCCCCCAGAATCTAAAATAAACAATTGTACTTAGATTGCTGTACCTAGGTTTTTGTCCCTAGGCTTTCTTTGTACAAGCGAGTTTGTATTGTGAGTCTAAGTTCAGTCCTCCGATAATTGTTCTGTTCTTTTACAATCAATGGCAAACAGTAAGGAATATAAAACGAACTAGCAAGACAAAAACTAACAGGATATGAAGTGGCAAAAGTAAACTGGCAAGACGTGATCTAACAAGATATAACTGGCAAGATGTAAACTAGCAGGATATAAACTGACAAGATAATGGACTAGATAAAGAAAAAATAGAAACCACTATGTGTGTGAAATACCTTCAAATACGTAAACGGCTGGGCTAATACGGCACATCATATGATGGCTATCATTCAGTAATTGGTACGGCTAACTCATACGTGGGTGTGTATGACTTAGCTATCATTCGGTAACGGTAATTGGGTTTGTTCACATATTTACCGAGTATTTCCCCTCCCGACTCTCTAACAATCAATAACGGTCAATGATACACCAAGAAGAATATGATAACTATAGTTTCACAATCGTGTCTCAATGGAATATTAAGCAATGACTCAACGGTATATCAAACAAGAAAACTATAGAGTAAACATTATAATGAACTAAAACATAAATACAATACTGTACTTTCCTGAATCCTTGCACAAACCGTAGTCACAAGTAGAGGATGAGGGGATGCCGATCTAGAAGCTGCCAACCTATAACATACATCGCACCACGAACAGTGCACAAAAACCACACATCAATTCTAATGTTCTAGTTCTAAATAGTGGCTAGTTGGGTTATTAATCTAATAATAATTAATTCTAGAATAATTCACTTAATAACCTAATTTAATCTAATAATAATTTTAATATATTCTAAACATGCAAGTTTGGCCATCAAAAGTCGTGTTTTCCAATTTTGGAAACTATGACACGCAAATCGAGATGTACCGTTGACTTTTTAGTCAAATGCTGTGAACTCTAGATTTTGAAAGTGCACCATGGTAGATTTCAGCGCCAAGAGTGTGCTGGAATCGACCGTGCCACAAAATCACGCTTTCGTCAAAAGATATCGCCGTTATGGCTAATCGTGACCAAAACGGGGATCAATCGATCAGTTCTGAGTTCACAGAATAAATAAAATACTAGATGAACGAAATAATTTCTGGGAAAAATATAAGTCGTAGAGCTCTGTGTTAGCTTTCCGAAACTTCAAACGGTTCGTGATTTTGATTTCTGGTTCTCCCGAAATCTCGAAAACACCAAAACGTGTCAAGTTTCGGACAACCGACACTCTACGAATTTTCCAGAAACATAGGTTCAGAAATTATGAAAATAAATTAGATATTCAGAAACTATACCTCTATACAAATCCAACAAAAAAACGGCATGCGAAAATGAGGTCCGAGTTGACGGCAATCACCTCGGGAAGTCGGGGAATCACCAGGATCAAACTCCAAAAGGAGGAGGCTATAATTAATTAGGGTTTGTGAATATACAATGCATA
Source organism: Iris pallida (assembly GCA_029216955.1). NCBI lineage: Eukaryota > Viridiplantae > Streptophyta > Magnoliopsida > Asparagales > Iridaceae > Iris > Iris pallida. The sequence goes on along the minus strand of JANAVB010006798.1, from coordinate 5,215,074 downwards.
CATATAGGAGAGAGAGAGGCGGTTAATGTAGCAGCGCCGACAGGTGGCCCCCCGGGTGGATTATTGGGTAATTATTTATTTAATTCAGAAAATCATTTAAAAATCATTTTAAGTCCAAATAAATCAAAATAAATTGCAGAAAAATTCAGAAAAATTCTAGAAAATTCTAGAAAATATTTCTAAGTATCTAGAATCTAATTAAAATATTTTTAACACAAAATATCATCATGTGACCTAACAGTAAATTTCCAAAGCCTATAAAATATTATTTCTATAGGTTTAATTATATAAAAATTTCCAAAAATTCTAAAAAAAATCTAGAAAAATTCTAAATTATTCTAGAAAATATTTTTAGTCATTTAGAGCCCAAATAAAAATATTTGGTCCCAAAATACACCCGTATGACCTTACAGTAAATCATGAAAGTCCTAAAAATAATAAAACCTTAAATATTAAATACCTACAAATATCAAAAAATTGTAGAAAAATATAAAATAGCTAAATAATACATATATAAGCTATCTAGAGGTCATATGACCTTAATATGGTCATATCCCATCTACAAACTTTGGCATGACTCACAATTACCATAAAATTAATCATAAACAAATAAAATTAAAAAATTAAAAAAAATTGGAAAGTGGGTTTACACTCATCGTATGGATTATCGCCCGTCGGAAGATGAGAGAGATATTTCATCTCATGGAGTGCAAGTCCCATTTCTCCATGGGGAGTCATGAAAGTTCCAGTATTTTCATTATACCTCTCCACTAAGGCCAGGAACATGTGAGCGTTCGGGCGAATGCAGTAGATTGTAGTCCAGATGGCATTATAAAGGTCTAGATCGAGGAGTTTGTCCTTAAACTGATCCAAAATCTAGATAGTTAAGCTGCTCCAATGCTTCATATCTAGGTTTACCAGACAAGCCATACGCATGCCGCGATCTGGGTATTTTCCTTCAGACTTTGCGAATGTGTTTGCAAATATGGGTATTCTCACTGGAAGGAGCAAAGAGGAATCCTCGGGAGGAATACAGCCCGGCTTCAAACCTCTCAAGTAGGTGTTGTACTTCTCAGAAGTACTGTAAAAGAGGTCCTTGTGCTGCGGACCCATTCTATAACAGATTCTGCCGACTCTTGCATGCTGGATTGGAGTCAGATTCCATGAATTCTTCTGGAATAGCTTGCAAATTCATATTGTGATAAAGCCATAGACCTCGATATTTTTGTAAGGTATATGATCTTGTCTTCACGTCTGAATACTCTTTCTTCTTTCCTAGTCTTGGGTTGGGAAGTCTTCTTGATGGCATCTCCAAGAAGGAATACAGGCTTCTTGTGGACCACACTATTAATACTTTCCAGAGGTTCCCCGTTCATTAAGCTCAGCAGGGTTTGGTTTTCTTGGGCCACGAGGAGGATCGTTCGTGCTTCAGGGCCATCGTACTGAGGGAATATAACATGAGATAAATTCTCCTTGTACTCTGGGACATTAAATGCTGAAGCAAATCTTTCAGCATTATGGTCTTCCCTGAGATCAACTGCAAAAAATACATGAACAAAAGTTAGAAGCAACAAGAGTGTGCAACTTTATAAAGATCAAACAATTAAGTTGCACAACATCCTAGGTTGTGCCAACAATTAAGTTGCGCAACATCATGAGTTGCGCGACATTCTGGGTTACGCAACATTTTAGGTTGCACAACATCCTGGGTTGCGCAACAAATAAGTTGCACAACATTTCGATTTGCACAACAACTTGGGTTGTGCGACGTACTGTGTTGCACAAAACTTAAGTTGCATAAACTCTTAGGTTGTGCAACATACAGGTTTTGCCACAACTTGGTTGCACAATATTCTTGATTGTGCAGACAATTGAGTTGCACGACAGTATGCGCAACACTGTTCGTAAGAACGAACAGTGCTCAAATAAAGCAACCACTGTCACGACCCGCACCCGCTTTCGGACGCGAGAGCGTGAGCAAGCCAGCTACGCATCGAGCGAACTCCAGTCCAACCCGAATACGTAAACGCTGTCACGGCTAGGGTAAGCTGCCAATCATGGTAAGTCTAATCTATATCTCAATCCACAATAAGAATAATAAATAAGAATGAACAAGTATGGGTCATGGTCTGCAGCCCACTAGCATATATGTCCGATAAGACTCTAAAGAAAAATAACAAGTGTCTAAACTGAATCAAGAAACATGATATCTCATGATAATGAAGAAAAGCACGAGCGGATAATAAACACAATAACTATAACTGAATCCTGCAAACGTATCATCACGTCTGCCATCCAGAGATGCTAACTAACTCCACGTAATAACTAACCTGAAGAGATCATCAGGTCCTCAGGGGACATAACAAGATACATAAAAACATGCCTATCTAGCAGTTTATCATGCAATAAAGAAAATACAGGAAATAATGGGAAAATATCAATCAACACGAAAATACGACTATACACGACTGGAAGAACCACTACGCCTAAACGAACTGCTGGAGAAGAACAAGAGAACACGATATCACGATGTCAATGGATAACCAATCGAATACTCAAACCATCGCCCCTAGTGCGGACTCGCAGGTTTGAACAACTACTAGCCCTCGCCCATAGTGTGGACTCACAGGCTAGCATCACCCTCGTCCCTAGTGTGGACTCGCAGGTGTGAACCATATACTACTAACCCTCGTCCCTAATGTGGACTCGCAGGCTAGCATCACCCTCGCCCCTAATGTGGACTCGCAGGTGTGGACAGATAACTACTAACCCTTGTCCCTAATATGGACCCGCAGGTTAGCTTAACTACTAACCCTCGTCCCTAATGTGGACTCGCAGGTTAACTTAACTACTAACCCTCGTCCCTAATGTGGACTCGCAGGCTACTCAGTCCAAGTACAAGTGATGACAAGACACGACCCAATCACGATACACGAGAAAACCAATCCAATATGAACTACAAAGTTAACTATGAACAAGAACTATATATACGTATATCCAATATAAACTACAAAGCTAATTATAAACAAGGCTTTATATATACTAGCAGGCATGATATACAAATCACATATAAATAATCAACTAGTAAAACTGTATAATAATATAAATATGCATATAAATAAACTGTAGAGGAAGACAAGGTATCTTGCCTGGAGGTTGCACGAAGAACCAACAATGTAACTCCAATCAATAAGTCAGAAAGTTCAAGTCATCACAACTGTCTCCGAAAGCTGAAATAAACATTACTAATGTTCTCAGAATAGTCAAATTAGCTAGGATTGCCTGTCCTTAAGTCCAATTCTGGACACAGGGGCAAAACGGTAATTTTGGGTAAAAATGATGTCCGCTGTTAGACCCGCTTTGCACCGAAAAGCGTGCCAGAGTCAAAGGTCTCTAAAGTCGTCAAACTATATGTCTACGGATCTGGTTTTCCGATAAGAACCCAACCGTATGTCCAGTTTTGGATTTCGGTGGACCGTGCACAAAATTACCCGTTGAGTCGGACCGTGGGGCCCACGAAACGGCGATCTGATCAACTGTCTCAGAATCGGACCAAACTTGGCGTACAGGACCAGAAAACGATATGGTCCTGTTGGCATAAGTTTCGTCTCGATCTGACGAGCGTGCATAAAGTAATTGGAAAACTTGCACAGAGGCCGATACGGTGAATTTCGACGGATACGGATCAAATTCGTCATGCGCATGCAACCAATTTGAATTCCGTCAAAGCCCACACAACCATGAAGTTGTTACGCACCTTTCGATGCTTTCGGTTCGTGACCACATCGCCCGAATTGGCGGGACGCACGTCGTATTGGAAGTTTTTCTAAAATAATTCTGTTTTTGAAGATGGTTTTCTTTGGTTTTCAAGATTCGTTTTCCTGGCATACATATGATGAAATCAAAAACTACGAGAAGTGTTTTAATTCCGTATAGGTTGTCTATCAACCTATTCAGAGAGATTTCGAAAATACTGAATATCCTGTCACAGAATCGCCTTCTAATCTAGGGGTTTGGTCGACGAAACTGTCCTGTTTTAAATAGGTTTTTCGGCCACTTTGGCCTCGATTCTCGTCGCATACACAGCGAAATAAGACTTCCTACTTGAAGGGATGTAAAGTCGTATAGGTTGTAGTCGTACCTGAGAAAATGGCTCGAGAAATGGTTGTGCGATGACGTCGTGATCGCGACGCGAAGGCTGCTATCCTGCTGCTACTGTCATTGTTCTGTATTCGGGTGCGCGCGCACGGCCCTGGCCGCCGGCGATGGCCTCGCGGCGGAGCGCGGAGGCTGAGGCAGGGTCGCCCAAGTGTGGGGAGGCATCGCGTGGGATTAGGGTTTAGGTGTCGAACCCCCCTCTCTCCCTTTATCGGTATATATATATATATATATATATATATATATATATATATATATATATATATATATATATATATATATATATATATACACACAGGCGCTGCGTTCGTTGATTGCTCGGGTCACGTTTCAGGGGATTTGGTAGGAGCTCGATGGGGAGTTGGGCCGGGCTCAGGTGTGGGCTTGCTGACCTTCTCCTAGCTGTTGTTGGTCTTGGTTGGGCTGGGATTTCCTTATCTCGGGTTGAACGGTTGGCTGGAGAACTTGTGGGGAGGTTTTGCTTGCTGGCTGGCTGGGAAAAATGGGCTGGGCTGGGACCATTCCTATTTCACTTTCTATTTTAGCCACTATATATATATATATATATATATATATATATATATATATATATATATATATATATATATATATATAAAATATATATATATATATATATATATATATATATATATATATATATATATTTATTTATATATATACCCATATACGTATACATATTACTTTATATATTTATATACCTCTATACATACACACAAATATAATATATTTGTATATACACAATTATATGTATACTCATATAAATTTATATATATATATATATTATATATATATATATATATATATATATATATATATATATATATATATATATATATATTTATATATATATATATATATATATATATATATATATATATATATATATATATATATACTTATTTTATAACTAATACTAAGAGTATATATTTACAAATATTTAATAGGCATCCATCTTATATATTTCTATATATACATTATAACATTTATTTGATAACCAAATAAATATAACCAAGAATAATAAAATAATATTATATAATAATAACCTCACTAATATTGATAATTAAAATAATATTATTAATAATAATAACTAAATTCAATAAAACAATAATGTGTATATATACCATTATGTATGATCTAATAATCTTAAAATGTACAAGGATTACTAAGGAAGATTTTTATCCTATTTTTAAGATAAAATATCCAACAAAATATTTAATAAATGCATAACACCCATTTATACAATCTCCTGCTAAAATATTAAATAAAATACCACTATACATATACACAATACATATCTACATGGACGTCTCTGAATGCACCTACCCGACTACGTAGGCTTAGGCTCGGTTCGGGTGCAGTCCGAACTAAATTGGTACAACCGGTTCACCTAAAAGTCAAATAATATTAATGATAAATAATTAAATTATTTATAGTGGTCATGTCGCAACTTGGACTGGTTTTCCTAGTTGGGGCTCACTTATGGCTTGGCATTCCCCTACCATAGCTAAACACTAATCGAAGTACGCCATTGCACTATCCGTACCATGACTCCTAGCCGTCTTGTACTCCAAACTCCACCATGGCTAAAGTCATCTACCGTAATGATTAACTAAATAATCATTTATAAATTCTAAAATCACTATTTAAATCTAAAAAATAATTCGAGAAAATTCTCCGGGAAGGGAAGCTACAAATCTACCCACCTTAAAATTAATTTCGTCCTCGAAATTCTAATTCATGACTATGTCTTAAAATTCAAAGTCTACTATTACATTAATCTCCTCAAATTTAATTTCTCAAAAATATATTCTATAACCTTCTCTAGCCATTTTATAACTCTGAATACTTGGAAACTTCTACCCACCTTTGGTCACACTACTCCACAAAACACAGGTCACTAAAAATTTTATATTCTTCTAACTACTGGCTAACAGTCCTTCCAACATATATCTAGGGCATATGGCATCTATAATCCCTCATATCTATAAACAACCAATATTCAACATTATACTATAACTTAAGAACTTTCGATAAATCCTAGACAGCACGATCGTTCGTCACCGTGAAATAGGAAGCGACGAGAATCAATGGTACGGAAAGCAAGGAAGTATAATCGAGAGCAAATATTAAGTTTTCAAGGACGTAGAGAATTTCTAGGATAATTTTCAAGGCAGTATGGATTGAGATTTCTAAGGGTTTAGTCAGTTGCGCAGGCTCGTACCAGTACAGTTACGTAACCGGTACGATATGCTCTTACCTGCATGGGCCACCAAAAAAATTTGTCACAACCCGCATCCGCTTTCGGACGCGAGAGCGTGAGCAAGCCAGCTACGCATCGAGCAGACTCCAGCCCAACCCGAATACGTAAACGCTATCACGGCTAGGGTAAGCTGCCAATCATGGCAAGTCTAATCTATATCTCAATCCATAATAAGAATAATAAACAAAAATGAACAAGTATGGGTCGTGGTCTGCAGCCCACTAGCATATATGTTCGATAAGACTCTAAAGAAAAATAACAAGAGTCTAAACTGAATCAAGAAATAGGATATCTCATGATAATGAAGAAAAGTACGAGCGAATAATAAACACATTAACGATACCTGAATCCCGCAAGCGTATCATCACGTCTGCCATCCAGAGCTGCTAACTAACTCCATGCAATAACTAACCTGAAGAGATCATGCCTATCTTGCAGTTTATCATGCAATAAAGAAAATACAGGAAATAATGGAAAAAGACCAATCAGCACGAAAACACGACTATACACGACTGGAAGAACCACTACGCCTAAACGAACTGCTGGAGAAGAACAAGAGAACACGATATCACGATGTCAATGGATAACCAATCGAATACTCAAACCCTCGCCCCTAGTGTAGACTCGCAGGTTTGAACAACTACTAGCCCTCGCCCCTAGTGTGGACTCGCAGGCTAGCATCACCCTCGTCCCTAGTGTGGACTCGCAGGTGTGAACCATATACTACTAACCCTCGTCCCTAATATGGACTCGCAGGCTAGCATCACCCTCGCCCCTAATGTGGACTCGTAGGTGTGGACAGATAACTACTAACCCTCGTCCTTAATGTGGACCCGCAGGTTAGCTTAACTACTAACCCTCGTCTCTAATGTGGACTCGCAAGTTAGCTTAACTACTAACCTTCGTCCCTAATGTGGACTCGTAGGCTAGCATCAAGATTTTAAAACAAAGAGGTAAAGCAGTTCCGATATGACTTATTCATCCTATGACACGATGCGACTCAGTCCAAGAACAAGTGATGATACGACATGACCCAATCACGATACACGAGAAAACCAATCTAATATGAACTACAAAGTTAACTATGAACAAGAACTATATATACGTATATCCAATATAAACTACAAAGCTAATTATAAACAAGGCTTTATATATACTAGCAGGCATGATATACAAATCACATATAAATAATCAACTAGTAAAACTGTATAATAATATAAATATGCATGTAAATAAACTGTAGAGGAAGATAAGGTATCTTGCCTGGGGGTTGCACGAAGAACCAACAATGTAACTCCAATCAATAAGTCAGAAAGTCCAAGTCATCACAACTGTCTCCGAAAGCTGAAATGAACATTACCAATGTTCTCAGAATAGTCAAATTAGCTACGATTGCCTGTCCTTAAGTCCAATTTTGGACACATAGGCAAAACGGTAATTTCGGGCAAAAACGATGTCCGACGTTGGACCCGCTTTGCACCGAAAAGCGTGCCAGAGACAAAGGTCTCTAAAGTCGTCAAACTATATGTCTACGGATCCGGTTTTCTGATACAAATCCAACTGTATGTCCAGTTTTGGATTCTGGTGGACCGTGCACAAAATCACCCGTTGAGTCGGACCGTGGGGCCCGCAAAACGGCAATCTGATCAACTGTCTCAGAATCGGACCAAACTTGGCGTACAGGACCAAAAAAATGAAACGGTCATGTTGGCTCAAGTTCCGTCTCGATCTGACGAGCGTGCACAAAGTAATCAGGAAACTTGTACAGAGGCCGATAAGGTGAATTTCGACGGATACGGATCAAATTCGTCGCGCACACGCAACCAATTTGAATTCCGTCAAAGCCCACACGACTACGAAGCCGTTACGCACCTTTCGATGCTTTCGGTTCGCGACTACGTGGCCCGGATTGGCGAAACGCACGTCGTATCGGAGGTTTTTCTAAAATAATTATGATTTTGAAGATGGTTTTCTTTGGTTTTCAAGATTCGTTTTCCTGGCATACATATGATGAAATCAAAAACTATGAGAAGTATTTTAATTCCGTATAGGTTTTCCATAATCCTATTCAGAGAGATTTTGAAAATACTGAATATCCTGTCACAGAATCGCCTTCTAATCTAGGGGTTTGGTCGACGAAACTGTCTTGTTTTAAACATGTTTTTCGGCCACTTTGGCCTCGATTCTCGTCGCATACACAGCAAAATAAAACTTCCTACTTGAAGGGAAGTAAAGTCGTATAGGTTGTAGTCGTACCTGAGAAAACGGCTCGAGAAATGGTTGTGTGATGACGTCGTGATCTCGACTCGAAGGCTGCTATCCTGCTGCTACTGTCGCTGTTCTGTATTCGGGTGTACGTGCGTGCGCACGGCCCTGGCCGTCGACGATGGCCTCGCGGCGGCGTACGGAGGCTGAGGCAGGGTCGCCCAAGTGTGGGGAGGCGTTGCGTGGGATTAGGGTTTAGGTTTCGAACCCCCCTCTCTCCCGTTCTCGGTATATATATATATACACAGGCGCTGCATTTGTTGATTGCTCGGGTCGGGTTTCAGGGGATTTGGGATGAGCTCGATGGGGAGTTGGGCTGGGCTCAGGTGTGGGCTTGCTGACCTTCTCCTAGCTGCTGTTGCTCTTGGTTGGGCTGGGATTTCCTTATCTCGGGTTGAACGGTTGGCTGGAGAACTTGTGGGGAGGTTTTGCTTGCTTGCTAGCTGGGAAAAAATGGGCCGGGCTGGGACCATTCCTATTTCACTTTCTATTTTAGCCACTATATATATATATATATATATATATATATATATATATATATATATATATATATATATATATATATATATATATATATATACACACATATATGTATACATATTACTTTATATATTTATATACCTCTATACATACACACAAATATAATATATTTGTATATTCACAATTATATGTATATACTCATATAACTTTATATATATATATATATATATATATATACTTATTTTATAACTAATACTAAGAGTATATATTTACAAATATTTAATAGGCATCCATCTTATATATTCCTATATATACATTATAACATTTATTTGATAAACAAATAAATATAACCAAGAATAATAAAATAATATTATATAATAATAACCTCACTAATATTGATAATAAAAATAATATTAATAATAATAATAACTAAATTTAATAAAACAATAATGGTGTATATATATACCATTATGTATGATCTAATAATCTTAAAATGTACATGGATTAAAAAGGAAGGTTTTTATCCTATTTTTAAGATAAAATATCCAACAAAATATTTAATAAATGTATAACACCCATTTATACAATCTCCTGCTAAAACATTAAATAAAATACGACTATACATATACTCAATACATATCTACATGGACGTCTCTGAATGCACCTACCCGACTACGTAGGCTTAGGCTCGGTTCGGGTGCAGTCCGAACTAAATTGGTACAACCGGGCCACCTAAAAGTCAAATAATATTAATGATAAATAATTAAATTATTTATAGTGGTCATGTCGCAACTTGGCCTGGTTTTCCTAGTTGGGGCTCACTTATGGCTTGGCATTCCCCTACCATAGCTAAACACTAATCGAAGCATGCCACTGCACTATCCGTACCATGACTTCTAGCCGTCTTGTACTCCAAACTCCACCATGGCTAAAGTCATCTACCGTAATGATTAACTAAATAATCATTTATAAATTCTAAAATCACTATTTAAATCAAAAAAATAATTCGAAAAAATTCTCCGGGAAGGGAAGCTACAACCACACCCTAATAAGGGGTGGCGCAGAGTTCGTGATGCACCAAATACTCTAAGATGAGGGGCATAAGTCAATTGAAGATCAAATCAGCTTTCATAGTGTTGGTTCTTGGTCACCTTCCAGAGCTGGGTTTGCCATCTCTCATCGAGAAGTGGGTGGCGCATACTGTTGCGCGTGGGTCGACAGAGCACGAGTCGAAGGAGCGGTGACGCTCTTCCCTTTGTCAGCGGAGGTCTTCTTGGGGGCCATGTCGTCGAAAAGATGGTCGAAGAAGAGGGTTGCAAGAGTTCAAAGTATTCTCTCAGAAGATTAAAGTAAAAGTAAAGAGTTACAGTCGGTTAAACAAGGGTTATTTATAGCCTAAAGATAGAATCCTAACAGTCACCCTTAGTTGCGCGTAAAAATCGTAACAGCTCGTAACAGACTGTACGAGATAGGTGCAACTTGACTTAGTCATTGTCATGATTCAAAGTATTTTGATGTTTTGTAACATTTCAAAATTCAAAAACTTTGAAGGGGGTCTTGTAGAGCCTAAAAATTAAGTTGCGCCATGTTTTTACTACTCAACAATCAAGTTGCACCACAGAAATCAAGCTGCGCCACTGTTATGAAGCTCAGAGATCAAACTGTGCCACCGATCAGGTTGCGCCATGTATCAGACTGTGTCCAATTATATTACGCCAAAGTCTATGTGGCACCTGACAATAATTGTCATCATTAACTGACAACTGACAGCATGATAAACTAAGAAAATCTCTTCGAATCCCGTAAAGTGTGGCGCTCGAGACGATTTGATTGACAGCTGTTCCGCGCACTCTGTGAGTTGCGCCTAGGCGGAACCCGATCAAATTCTACTCACAGATTGACATGTAACCCAAATGATGCCACATGCCCATTCACTGAGTTGCGCCTAGGCGCAATCTAATCAAGCACAGTTTGACTCGTTGACTGAAGCTCGCACAACCTGACAAAGTTGAGACAACTTACGTTTTAAAGCAGGATAACGTGGCGCACATGCCACTAATCTCTCAAAACGTGTCCACTACTCTGTATACGACCATGCGCATCTCAATCATATGATGCCACGCGTCTAAATATAGTTAGTACATGTTTGTGTAACTGAATGGAAGTTGGCGCAACTTAAGGTTGGCGCAACCCAAAGTGGCGCAGTTTAACCTCGCACAAATCAGAATTACTGCTAAAACAGTTATTTCCAGAACTCTATAAATAAAGTTTCCAATCATTATCAAGGCATCACAGAGATAAAGAATTCTTGCAAAATTGTTGCTGCATTCTCCAGAGGCTCTAGTCTTCAAGTTTACATAATCCAAGGGATAAAGTGATGGTCTTTTGATCAGATTCCTAAAGTTGTACTTCCCCAGAATTTATTGTACTTTGTACGATTTTTTTTTAAGTTTGATATAAACTTTTTGTTTTTGTAAACAACGATAACCATGAGAAAACATGAACAATAGTCAATCACTCAACTCTCGTGTGTGTAAGCAGTCAAGACACGAGAATATTATATATAAGTGAAATATAATAATATAATGTAAATGTAAAACCCCTAAATTTTTACTATTTTTTTATTAAATTTGGTACTGATTTAAAATTTTATATTGTACGTCGCGTAGTCGTATTGTACGTCGTGCGCAAAATTTTATTTTTTGAATTTGCTCGACGAGTGAGAATACGTGCGAGCGTACATATTTTTGAAAAATATTTTTCTATTTTTTATATTTTCAAAATAATATACATAATAAATATTTTGTTATCGTTCCAAAATTTCCAAGTTTAAGATTTTATTTATGAAAGCCTTTTCGTTTATAACAATTACAAATAATAAATAATATTCTTCATATATATTTATTAATTATTTATTAGTGTATTTTAAATAATAATATTATTTTCGAAATTATTATTATTTGTATTTTTGGAAAAACATATTTTGAAATTGTTGTAGCAATTTAAATCTTGAATTAATTATATGGATATATTTAAATAGCTAAAATAATATCTATGTTTGAAAATTGATTTATCCTATTTGATTTTAAACTAAAAGAATTTAATTAGATTTAAATTTGATTTGTGTTTGGATTTATTTGAATTGTTTTAAAAATTATTTAGATAGATGAATTATCTACTTGGGTTTTAAATATTTCTAGTCCTTATCCAATTAGAAATTCCTACATCCTATAAATAGGCAGGAACTCCTCCATGTTATTTTCTCCACAATTCATCTTCCACAAAATTTTCCACGTGTGTGCATCGTGTCCTTGTCCATCTTTTTCTTCCACTATTTTCATTACAATACATATTTCTCGCGTCCGACAATTCCAGACGTCCATCCATGTCGTGCTAGACACCCCCGACACGATGCAACCCCAACAAACATAACCCCCCAAATAGTACACCAAGGCCTAAACCCTAACCCAGCACCGCCTCCTCTCGTCATCTCCGATCTGCGCCCACTGTCTCCGGCGTTCCCCGTTGGACTCGTCCTCCTCCTCTGCTACCAAACTCACAACCACCACATCATCATAACCACCGCCGCCACCCAAATCAAACCCTAAACCTAACTTAAACCCTAACCCTAGCTTCTGTCCCTGACCATACTGTCCGACCCGACGATCTTCGACCTTGTCATTACCGACAAACTACCCCAGCACCACCGCGGCCACCGCATAGCCCCAAACCCTCACCAACAGCTACCACCTCCGACACACTGCCAGCCTCACCAAACAACCACCCTCATCCCTGCTACCACGGCCACTGGCCGGAACCCGACGCCACTACCAAAACAAAACCCAAATCTAACAAGGATAGCCGAACCACTCACCTTCGTCGGCGACCACCTTAGCCGCAGCCTCAACTGGCCAACCGCCGCTCGCCTCTCCGCCCCTACCAGATCTGGCTCTGTCTAGGCTGTGCTCGACTCACCGTGACCTCGCTAACTGAGTCGCACCGTCGCGTGCTGTCGTGCCGTGCCAGATCAGCTCCTCTGACCCCACGCTCCGCGCTCCCCGCCGGAAAAACCCTCTCCGCCGGAGAGCAGACGCTCCGTCGCTCCCCATGCCGGTGAAACCCCATCTCTGCGCCCGCCTTTTTCCCCGGCCTGCGGGCCACCGAGACCCTCCGCCGGCGCCGACCCTTGCCGCCGAGATCTCTCTCCCCGACCGCGCGAAGGCCCCGACCGCCGGAACCCTTCTCCCCTGCCGCTAAGTGCTCGCGTGCCCGTCGAGACCCGTGGCCGGAGACCTCCGCCCCCTTTCCTAGCCGCCGACGAGCTCCCGACCGCCGCGAGCCGCGCCGGAACCCCCGAACTCCGCTCCTCTCTCTCCCTCTCAGCTTCTCTCTCTATAAATTATTTTTTTCTAAAACTTGTTCTTTGGTGTCCTCGAAATGAGGAGAACCACTGTTATTGTATTTTAACTATTTTTTTTAATTATTATTATTATTATTATTATTATTATTATTATTATTATTATTATGTTATCAATTTTTATGAGGATATTCGTGTAATTTAATACTTTATATTTTAATATTATGTATGTATGTATGAATATGTGTTAGTATATAGGCATCTTTGGTGAGTATATATTTGAGTGAATTAAATTGTAAAAACTTTATTAGTATTTTAAAAATAATAATACTGTATTAGCATTAGTTATTTTTATTATTATTATTTATATTGTTTTTAGTAAAGAAAGGTATATTTTCTACAAGGTATTTTGTTTCAAAAATTATATATATTTTGCACTTAGCCTCACGGCTATTTTCAAAATTTCTTTATAAACCATAATTGTGACATTTTCATCTAATTAAAATATAGCTTCCTATAAAAATCCTATCTTGATAAATTTAGGATTATTTCTGCCCCAAAACGAATTATGATTTTCAAGTATTTTTCCAAAAATTATTTTTATAGAATATATTTCGAAGCATTGCAAATAATTTTAAATAGTATATGTATTATTATTATTTCCTCAAATTTCTTCGGTTATAAATCCTTGTCCATGACTAAATCCCATTACTCCTATTCCCTCGCCAATTCTAGACTGCCCTATGTCGACCTTAACTATTCTGACCGTCCTGGACCTAATCGAACTGTCCGTGCCACCATCAGAGGTCACCTTGTGTAGTTGTTGTGCCAAAGTCGCAGTTCGTGCCACCTTGAGCATTGCAGTACACCAGGCGCTCTACCAGGCAAGACACCTTGCCATTTGTTGTTTATTTATTTTAGCTCATATTTCATGCATTATTTATTTTCTTTATGCAAAATAAACTGTGATACATGGCATAACCTGTTAGAACTTATTGTTCATTATATTTCCTGCTATGTATTATTTTTCTTACACAGTAAACCTAGATTTAAGGGACCACCTTGTGTGTTGCATTCATTGGCCTTGACACGTTATAACACGAAGTTGTGTGTTGCATGTAGAACACGGACATGCGTGACTGGCTAGCCACCGGTGCGTATAAGCCGTGCGATAGGAATAACCGCTAATAGAGGTTGCATGCTAGTTTGACTTAGCGGTTATAGAGGTTACTGTTATGGATACAACATGGTAGGCATTGGGCGGGGAGGACAATTCCTTAGCGTATGGGCTTCGATGCACTTTCCCTTGTGACCCGGATTCTCCGCTGGAGATACGAACTGATGACCAATGATTACTGACGGCCACTGACGTTCTGCGGAACGTTATGCTCTTACTGATTGGGCCTCTAGTGCCCCAAGGGAGGACTATGCCGATCCTATTCAGCCAAGGCCCATGCGTAGGAAGGATTGTTCTTAACTACATTTTACTTATAACGGTTAGGCACCTTTATCCGTTAGGTACGAGTACTTTTGGTTTGGGTACTTATATCTGACCGTGGCTTGGAACAATAACTTGTCGCACATTAGTTCGTCACATCTTGTCCTTGTTTGGTTGTAGGTGTGACTTACTACTTCGATGAGAAGGTATTGAACCTTGTTAGGGTCCAGATACCATATTGGATTCATAGCATGGAAAGATACATCATCGTGAATTAGTTTACCATCTTCTATCCTTGTTTGGTTGGGGGGATGGTACGCTCGTTCAATAGGTGTATATTGGACCATGTAATAATTCAATTGACTTATTTATTTGAGCAATATTTATTCAGTTTATATGGCATGATATTATGTGTCTTGTTACGTCCCTCTGAGGACCTGGTTATCTCGCCATGTGTGTTCTTATCTTTCGCAGGTGTTCTAGCTCTAGCCATGATCATTGCTATTTCTTCGAGGATGATTGCACTTGGATCGTCTTCGCTTTGCTCGCCAAATTTATTTCATTTTCCATGTATTTTTCCTTTACTTGTTGGTAGTAGATTTGTCTCCGCCCAACATATTGTATCAAGATAATTCACAATCGGTATATAATATCTTTTATTCATTTATTCTTGTGTGGATGAGATTAGTTTTGGTACTACTGTATTTTACAGCTTACGTATATTTATTATACGGCTGGCATGTCTACGTTCCTAGTCCTACGTATTTTGGGACTGGGGCGTTACATGTTTTTGTGGTGGCCCATACAGATCAAGATAAATTGTTTGGTTACTTTACCGTACCAAGCAAGCCTGCGAATAGGATTAGAAGTCTAGGATCTCATCCACATACTTGACCTCTTTCCTAGATTTTATCTACCGTTTGACTCATCAGTTGCATCTTGCTTGATTCCTTCCATCTCTATTCTTATCTCCCATTCGTGCTTGCTAGAGATTGACCCTACTAGTTAGATGTCTCAAACACCCTTAGCTAAATTCTTTAAGTTGGGTAGAATACCCCACGACTTGACACACCCTTGACCATTAAGGGAATACAAATAGTATTATCTAGACCATAGAGACTAGAGGAATTTAACCCATTTGCTCAACCAAGCCTTGATCAATAAAACCGTAGAATGATTGTACAGGAATAAACAAGACTTAGATTCTTATGACTCTTAGACTATTCATATTGGTTCTTTATTTCAATCTTAATCTCACGTGCCTATATTTGTACTATCTAGACTAATGATGCTATTGTAGCCTAGTTTTTGCAAGCTTATTCTTTTATCGAGCTTGTTCAGGACATATGTTAATTGGGTCGCTCCCACTAACATATTGTCTAATCAGAACCGGTACATGATGGTCTGATCAACCGAGTGTACTTTGGTTCACTTTTATCTATCGTTTTACGTGGATGGAGATATAGCTAAACCTGTCCTTTAGAGTCCCATCCACAACTGCCTTGAAAATTCTTTTTGAAATTTTTCGGTCGTCTTTGAACCACGTATTCGTATTCGATAAATTCACCTTTGGAACCCTTTATCGCTTTCGTCTTCCTCCTATTTTAGAAGGACGAAATCCCTCGTGCCGAGTATCCCCTTTAGTTGCCCTATCAGTTATGACCACTGTAATTAGACATTACCAACCCGTGGCTATATCCTCATCCTAAAACTATTCATCTTTTCCCTTGATCCTAAACCTACCATCGTGACCTACTAAATGCTTGTTTATGTTAAAGCGTTATTTCTTTGCCTCGCCCGAAGACTTGTCATACCCCTTGTACCTTCTCACCCCCACTACTTATTCTTAATTTCGAGGACGAAATTCTTTTAAGTTGGGTAGGATGTAAAACCCCTAAATTTTTACTCTTTTTTTTATTAAATTTGGTACTGATTTAAAATTATGTATTGTACGTCGCGTAGTCGTATTGTACGTCGTGCGCAAAATTTTATTTTTTGAATTTGCTCGACGAGTGAGAATATGTGCGAGCGTACATATTTTTGAAAAATATTTTTCTATTTTTTTATGGTTTCAAAATAATATACATAATAAATATTTTGTTATCGTTCCAAAATTTCCAAGTCTAAGATTTTATTTATGAAAGCCTTTTCGTTTATAACAATTACTAATAATAAATAATATTCTTCATATATATTTATTAATTATTTATTAGTGTATTTTAAATAATAATATTATTTTTGAAATTATTATTATTTATATTTTTGGAAAAACATATTTTGAAATTGTTGTAGCAATTTAAATCTTGAATTAATTATATGGATATATTTAAATAGCTAAAATAATATTATGTTTGAAAATTGATTTATCCTATTTGATTTTAAACTAAAAGAATTTAATTAGATTTAAATTTGATTTTTATTTGGATTTATTTGAATTGTTTTAAAAATTATTTAGATAGATGAATTATCTACTTGGGTTTTAAATATTTCTAGTCCTTATCCAATTGGGAATTCCTACATCCTAGAAATAGGCAGGTACTCCTCCATGTTATTTTCTCCACAATTCATCTTCCACAAAATTTTCCACGTGTGTGCATCGTGTCCTTGTCCATCTTTTTCTGCAACTATTTTTATTAGAATACATATTTCTCGCTTCCGACAATTCTGGACGTCCATCCATGTCGTGTCGGACACCCCCGACACGACGCAACCCCAACAGACACAACCCCCCAAACAGTACACCAAGGCCTAAACCCTAACCCAGCACCGCCTCCTCTCGTTATCTTCGGTCTGCGCCCACTGCCTCCGGCGTTTCCCGTTGGACTCGTCCTCCTCCTCTGCTACCAAACTCACAACCACCACATCATCATAACCACCACCGCCACCCAAATCAAACCCTAAACCTAACTTAAACCCTAACCCTAGCTTCTGCCCCTGACCATGCTATCCGACCCGACGATCTTCGACCTTGTCATTACTGACGAACTACCCCTGCACCACCGCGGCCACCGCATAGCCCCAAACCCTCACCAACAGCTACCACCTCTGACACACTGCCAGCCTCACCAAACAACCACCCTCATCCCTGCCACCACGGCCACTGGCCGGAACCCGACGCCTCTACCAAAACAAAACCCAAACCTAACAAGGATAGCCGAACCACTCACCTTCGTCGGCGACCACCTTGGCCGCAGCCTCGACCGGCCAACTGTCGCTCGCCTCTCCGCCCCTACCAGATCTGGCTCCGTCTAGGCTGTGCTCGACTCACCGTGACCTCGCTAACTCAGTCGCACCGTCGCGTGCTGTCGTGCCGTGCCAGATCTGCTCCTCTGACCCCACGCTCCGCCGCTCCCCGCCGGAAAAACCCTCTCCGCAGGAGAGCAGACGCTCCGTCGCTCCCCACGCCGGTGAAACTCCATCTCCGCGCCCGCCTCCTTTCTCGGCCGGCGCGCCACCGAGACCCTCCGCCGGTGCCGACCCTTGCCACCGAGATCTCTCTCCCCGACCGCGCGAAGTCCCCGACCGTCGAAACCCTTCTCCCCCGCCGCTAAGTGCTCGCGTGCCCGTCGAGACCCGTGGCCGGAGACCTCCGCCCCCTTTCCTAGCTGCCGACGAGCTCCCGACCGCCGCGAGCCGCGCCGGAACCCCCGAACTCCGCTCCTCTCTCTCCCTCTCAGCTTCTCTCTCTATAAATTATTTTTTTCTAAAACTTGTTCTTTGGTCTCCTCGAAATGAGGAGAACCACTGTTATTGTATTTTAACTTTTTTTTGTTAATTAATATTAATATTAATATTATTATTATTATTCTGTTTTATTATTATTATTATTCTTATTATTATTATTATTATTAATTTTTATGAGGATATTCGTGTAATTTAATACTTTATATTTTAATATTATGTATGTATGTATGAATACGTGTTAGTATATAGGCATCTTTGGTGAGTATATATTTGAGTGGATTAAATTGTAAAAACTTTATTAGTATTTTAAAAACAATAATACTGTATTAGCATTAGTTATTTTTATTATTATTATTTATATTGTTTTTAGTAAAGAAAGATATATTTTCTACAAGGTATTTTGTATTAAAAATTATATATATTTTGCACTTAGCCTCACGGCTATTTTCAAAATTTCTTTATAAACCATAATTGTGATATTTTCATCTAATTAAAATATAGCTTCCTATAAAAATCCTATCTTGATAAATTTAGGATTATTTCTGCCCCAAAACGAATTATGATTTTCAAGTATTTTTCCAAAAATTATTTTTATAGAATATATTTCGAAGCATTGCAAATAATTTTAAATAGTATATGTATTTTATTTTCTCAAATTTCTTCGGTTATAAATCCTTGTCCATGACTAAATCCCATTACTCCTATTCCCTCGCCAATTCTAGACTGCCCTATGTCGACCTTAACTATTCTGACCGTCCCGGACCTAATGGAACTGTCCGTGCCACCATCAGAGGTCACCTTGTGTATTTGTTGCACCGAAGTCGCAGTTCGTGCCACCTTGAGCATTGCAGTACACCAGGCGCTCTACCAGGCAAGACACCTTGCCATTTGCTGTTTATTTATTTTAGCTCATATTTTATGCATTATTTATTTTCTTTATGCAAAATAAACTGTGATACATGGCATAACCTCTTAGAACTTACTGTTCACTATATTTTCTGCTATGTATTATTTTTCTTACACATTAAACCTAGATTTAAGGGACCACCTTGTGTGTTGCATTCATTGGCCTTGACACGTTATAACACGAAGTTGTGTGTTGCATGTAGAACACGGACATGCGTGACTGGCTAGCCACCGGTGCGTATAAGCCGTGCGATAGGAATAACCGCTAATAGAGGTTGCATGCTAGTTTGACTTAGCGGTTATAGAGGTTACTGTTGTGGATACAATATGTTAGGCATTGGGCGGGGAGGACAATTCTTTAGCGTATGGGCTTCGACGCACTTTCCCTTGTGACCCGGATTCTCTGCTGGAGATACGGGGCTGATGACCCATGATTACTGACGGCCACTGACGTTCTGCGAAACGTTATGCTCTTACTGATTGGGCCTCTAGTGCCCCAAGGGGGACTATGCTGATCCTATTCAGCCAGGGCCCATGCGTAGGAAGGATTGTTCTTAACTACATTTCACTTAGAACGGTTAGGCACCTTTATCCGTTAGGTACGAGTACTTTTGGTTTGGGTACTTGTATCTGACCGTGGCTTGGAACAATAACTTGTCGCGGATTAGTTCGTCACATCTTGTTCTTGTTTGGTTGTAGGTGTGACTTACTACTTCGATGAGAAGGTATTGAACCTTGTTGGGGTCTGGATACCATATTGGATTCATAGCATGAAAAGATACGTCATCGTGAATTAGTTTACCATCTCCTGTCCTTGTTTGGTTGGAGGGATGGTACGCTCGTTCAATAGGTGTGTATTGGACCATGTTCTAATTCAATTGACTTATTTATTTGAGCAATATTTATTCAGTTTATATGGCATGATATTATGTGTCTTGTTACGTCCCTCTGAGGACCTGGTTATCTCGCCATGAGTGTTCTTATCTTTCGCAGGTGTTCTAGCTCTAGCCATGATCATTGCTATTTATTCGAGGATGATTGCACTTGGATGGTCTTCGCTTCGCTCGCCAAATTTATTTCATTTTTCATGTATTTTTCCTTTACTTGTTGGTAGTGGATTTGTCTCCGCCCAACATATTGTATCAAGACAATTCACAATCAGTATATGATATCTTTTATTCATTTATTCTTGTGTGGATGAGATTAGTTATGGTACTACTGCATTTTACAGCTTACGTATATTTATTATACGGCTGGCATATATACGTTTATAGTCCTACGTATTTTGGGACTGGGGCATTACAGTAAATGCACACAAAAGTGTCTACAAGTACTTGTCTCGGTTTAATTTGGAGTTGACTGGCGCGATATGATCATGTTGGCACACAAATAGTCTAAGAAGTCAAAACTACGCAAGATGATATCATATGATGGAACAGACCATTCATTGAGTCCGGGATAGTCGAATTAGCTAGGGACGATATAGGAAAGTTCGAGATTTGCAAGAAAATAGGGAATAATGATCAATCATGATCAAGATTATAATCGTTGGGTATAGAATATTTTATAAATATTTCTAAAAAATATTTATAGCATTTAAAAACTATTTAAAATTATATATAATAGTTGGAAACTATGATTTTACTAATCAAATTTATTTATATTTGGAAATTATATTTGAAACTCAATTATAGATAAAAAAAACTATGTTTTTCTTTTATTCAAAATATGACAAACAATTACTTGAAAATATATGAAAACAATTTATTCTAAAAACTATTTTTTATTAAATATAATTTTTTTTAAACTAAAAAGCCATAAATGATACAAAATAATGTAATACTAATTTAAGGCTTATAATCCAAAATTGAAAATAATGTAGGGCTTAGCCTAATATAATATATTTTTACTACAAGAAAATTGGAAATTATTTTGTATATATAATAAATACAGTATATACAAACAATACTAAAAATGGCAATAATATTGAATAACTACAGCAGTATAACTATCCAGTATCTAATAAACTACTAACACTAATGTACCTAGTAATATAATGATACTATAGATATCAATAGAAAATAAATAAAATAAAACTCACTCCCCTCCCCCTCCTTAAGGTACTGTTTGGGAAGGGTGGAAAATGGGAGGAAGGAAAAAGTTGAGGAAAAAATAAGAGAAAAATTTTAAATGATAGTGTTTGGAAAGGAGGAGAGAAAATGGGGGAGGAAAATTTGAGAGGAAAAAGTAGGTGGGTCCCACCAAAAAATTTTCCTCCCAAAAGTGGGAGGAAAATGGAGAGAGATGAGAGGAATTTGAGTGAATTTACCCCACCACCCCTCAAAAAGTTAATATTAAATCATCATTTGAGAATACCAAGGATAAAATAGTAATTGTACCTCTATCCATAAACAAATAAAAAATTATTTTTAAACTTTTCCTTCCCCTACTTTTTGTCCATCCAAACAAAGGAAGGGAAAATTAACTTTACTTTCATTTTCCTCTCCTCCATTTTTCTTCCCCTCAAATTTTCCTCTCCCTCCCCACAAATGTTCCCAAACACAGGGTAAGATAGTATAGGAGAGAGAGAGAGAGGATTAATAAATAAAGGAATAGAAAAGGAAAGGAAGGGTGATTAAAAAGCAAAGGGAGAGGAGACTGAGGAAAGGGAGAGGATTGCAATGGAGGTTCTAGAATTCGAGAGGTCGGAGAAGAGCTTTCTCCTTTCCAATAAAGAAAAAGTCGAAGGAGGAAAAGAAGCTGGAAGAGCAGGGGACCGAACGGGTTTTCCACCGCCGACGCTCGGGCTGCGGAGAACAGACGTGGTGCTTGCCGCTGGCTCGCCAGCTTTGCCGCCGAAGTCGCTGGGCTTGACTTGCCGGGTCGTTGGGTTTTGGTAGCAGGCGCGCGCGGCGATTTCGTCGGCGCCGAACCTAGGGCACGGATTGACGGGGATCGCGGGGCAGTGTTCGCCTGGCCGTGTGGGGCTCGCGTCTAGTGATGCATGACCGGACATTGCTCCGGTGGTTCGCACGCCGGTATGGCTAGAGATGGTAGTGGTGATGTTGATGGGGGTTTGGGTGTTCTGGTGTCAGGGAGGTTGTGGTTGCAGGGTCGGTCGCAGCATTTGTCGGTTGTGGCTGTAATGGTGATGACGATGATGGTTGTGGTGGTTGATGGGGTTAGTCGTCAGTCACGGTGGATGTCCGAAAAGGATCTGGTGGTCTGGTCGCGGCCATAAGGACACGGCAGAGGGTGGTGGGGTTCAGTTATTTCTGGGATGGGTTTTGTGGAGACGGCGGGTGGTGAGCAAGGAGGCGGTAGCTGGGATTGGGCTAGGCAAGGAGAAGTCACGCACAGGGTCTCGACGACGGTGGCAGTGGCGGTCGCGGGTTGTGGGGAGCAGGAGAGCTAGGGATATGTTTAGGGTTAGGTAGTTAGAAATTGTGTCGGGAGGTAGTCACGTGTCCTCTACGACACGGATACAGTGATTGAAGGGTGTCTGGGGTGTCAGACACGAGAGGAAACTGTAATTGTAATAGAAAATAAAATAATGGAAATAAATATGGGCAATGACACGGTGCACGCACGATGAGAATTGTAGATGGCAATTGTGTTGGTGAATGGAGAATCAAAGGGAACTCCTCCTTTATATAGGGGTAAAGGAATTCCTAATTTGGTAATAATTATGATCCAATAATTCAATCCTTTTCTAATTCAAATCAACTAACTAATTAATGCTAGATTGACAAAATCCAAATCAATAATAAATCACAACAAGAATTTAAACTAATACTAGTATATATCGAAAACACTTCTATTTTTATAATTATAAGATCAAAGAAATATTTTTAAAAAGCTAAGATTTATCAAATCTAAATAGAATATTGAATAACAAAGATAATTTATTAAGGAAAATAATTAATATCGCTAAAACAGCTTTAAACAATATTATTCCAAAAACGTTTGAAAATAAAATTGACAAACCTTTTTGTAAATCGAAAATATTCGTGATTTTTTCATAGAAATCAAATACAAAATTTATTCTCTAATGCACAAAGATTTAAAATAATTAAAATAAATAAAATATTAAAATATTGAAAATGAGGGTTACAATACCTCCATGATCAGCGAACTATCTCTGTATGACCAACTACCTGGAGAGATCACCAGGTCCTCAGGGGACATAACAAGGTACAAAAAATATGCCAATGTAACAGTAAAAAAATTATGAACTAAAGGGTAACTACTCTAACCAGTCTAAGAGATATGCACATGAGAACATTTTTCCGAAAATCAGCCTTCAATTACTGAGGCTCATAAGCACCTTCGTACTCACATCTAAGGCATCGTGTCGTGGTACCTTGCACAAACGTGTCAAGATAACACCAAAGCTCGGGTCAGAGACTGTGGCAAACGAGTCATGTAACAACCAAGTCTCGGCTATACAGACATGGTCAAACGTGTCAAGGTAGCCTGATATGACTGTAATGTTCTACCCATCCTATGTTATATTACTATCAAGTCGAGTCATGTCAATTCAAGTAGATCTCAAGTACAAGTAATAAATCCTGCAGCCTATCACGAAGTTTGTAGAAATGAATATCTCATATAAACTTTGTATCATGATCGTGTCAGTGTCCTACGGTCTATCGTGTCAATAAAATACGAATAAAATGCATGGTCATGCCTAGTGTTGATACCCAAAATCTAAATACAGACATCGACATCCGAATACCATTCAGACGCTAAGTATTAACTAATATTACGTACACAATGTCTAAAACAAGAAAATAAATAATAAAATAAAGTAATAAGTATTGGAAGTTTGGCGATGTACACTTGCCTGCATCTTCTAACTGAGAAAACGACGGTCTGGCTCTAATGTTCTCGTTATCTCCGTCACATACACCTATAATAAATATACTATCTATCAATATCACACTAGTAACTTACCATATATAGACTTAACTTATATAGATCATAATAATTTATATATATCAAACTAGCCATACTAACTATCCTACCCGGGCCACGGCTCGGCTTAGAGAAATAACACCTAAAAAAATCCTACTCAATATAACATATATAACATTGAGTCTACCTATAAAAGTAATATTTTAATAACATAAAAATATCTAATTTAATTCTAAAAAAATAACTATAAATATTCCATAATAATAAAAAAAAATATTTTATTCATAGAAAAATATGTATACAAGTCTTGTATTGATTCTACATAAATATACTTAGACTTGTTCCATAGTTTGGATCCCAAAGCGACAAATTTTCTATAAATATTAATTTAAAAAAATAATAAAAATGTACAAATATGTTTTCTTATCAAAATATGTACAACAATTATTTTGGACAAGTCCCATAAAGTTTCGAAGCATATGGACACATAGAATCTATAAGTTTTTGGTGTTCCGAATTATGGTGATAAGTCCGAATTTCATAAAAGTAGTAAACCTCAGTAAAATTCTATAAAAATATATTCAATGGAAATCTTAGGATGTCTATATTCTTACCAAAAATATAGGAAGGGTTGAAGTGGTCTGAAAGTTGACGAAAACTTGCACACGAAAGATTTGGTTCAGTCTGGACACCTTTTGGTAGAACGGACACCTCGGACAAACTGTAAAGAACATCGTGACTGGCCAATTGGACATGAAAATAGAAATAGACATAGATTTCTTTCCACTAGATTTGGTTTCATGAGAAGATGATGTCGAAAAGTACATGAAATCCTATTTACAAAATAGCGTACATGTTATGACAAATTCAGCACAAGTTTGGTCGACTTCGGGTGCCCTCCACGCCTTGTACCGACCAAATGGACTTTATGGCTCCTTGGGAAGGTGCTAGGGTATTAGGGGGTGTCTTAGGATCGAGATGAAGTTGGTAAAAGGGTTGGAGGCGGTAGGAAAGATGGATTTCTGGTGGTTGGAATAAAAAGTGCAAAAATTAGAAGAAGAATGGGCGGGCGCTCGGTTTTTGGAAAATAGGGAGAGGTACAGATAGAAATATAGAGATTTAAATATAAGATATCAGGGTTAGAGGGTTGGAATTGATTAATATTTGGGTTGGTAGGATTTGGTTGAAATTTGATAATTAAATCAAAAGACACAAATAGATATGTCTAAAAAAATTAAATAGAAATCCATAATAGGAAAGTTGTTATGGAGTTGATTTAAAAATAGATTTAATTAATTTGCTTGCACATTAATTCATAAAAATTAGTGTCAAATATGTCTAATAGGATAGGGTACCCTAGAATAGGCTCTACGAACCCTACTTGTACTAGTTTTGGGTCGGCATAATTATTTGTATCGGTTTGAGTCCAATAAATCTATAGTTAGTCTTGTGTGCCATTTAAAAATAAATAGCATATGGGAACTCGATTGAGTGGCACACCAATAGCATGTGTGTAGTAGACTCAAAATATGTTAAAGTCATATATTAGGTCAAAATATTTGGATCGGATTTGGGCCTCAAATCGAAATTGAAAAAATACATTAAAATTACGACGAAGGATAAAATGACTATTTTGACCCCAAAGTTGTGCAATAAATATGTAGTGCAAGGGAACATATTTGAGTGGGACATGATATACCAAAATGAAGGTGGACTCATCTAGAACACGGATATGGAACTTATTTCGAGGAATTGGTTGATATTGTGTTTCAAAAATAAAGTTGGCATAGTGCCTATATAGCCATAATTAAAAATAAAATATATATTTTAATATAAAAAATCATATAAAATAAATATAAAAATCCCAAAAATTAGGGTGCTTACAGGTCACATGATCATCCTCCTAAATTTCATACCTCAATATGGTACACTATGTACGAATCCATATTGACCCGTAGAGTCCCAAATATGGATCCATCCTTAGTATTGAGGTACGAATCCATACACTATGTACGAATCCATACAACAAGCAATCAATCAATCCTAACCAGGCTAGGGCTACTAACCAACTACCGTGACCGTGCTAGAAAAATAAATGTACTAACATATAAAGAGCAGAATTACATAACAGGTAGAGTAGCACCTCAATTCACTCATAGAATAACACCTCAGTGCTTATACATGATAGTATCTTAGTACACATATAGAATAGTACCAGCATAAGTACAAGTAATCAAGTCGGGAACATTGTCAAGTCAGGCAGTCACATAAAGTCCTCTGTCCACATCGTGGCATGGGTATCAGGTCAGCTACATAATTAGGATCTCTACTATAATAATATATCCCAAGTGCACTTGAGAGCCTACAACTCTAATCATCAAGTCGGTCTATCTACCGGATCAATCTATCAATAGTCCTCACATCTACAATGGACTATAAATATCATATCAGGAAAGACGTTCACTAAATACTATGCTAATCACCATAGACAATGCTAGGCCCTCTAGATCACAAGAATCCACCTAACCAATGAACACATGCTATCAGTAAGTAAATTTTCCAATTACCGGGATATAACAATGGTACCACCTAAATAGGGTTAGTCGTCCATATCAAATAAGGAGCATGACCACTAACTACTATGCTACCCAACTATACAAGATCGTAATGCCTGCTAAATGAAGAGAGAGAGACCAGGTTTTGGTCGTTTGGAAACACTCACACAATCATATTGATAACCTCTATATTTTCTTTATACCGAGAAACACTCACACAATCATCAAAATCTACGAATCTACATGAGTCTACTAAGTTAAAATATCCCAAGATCATAATCCTAATAATACTCAATCCTCGAATATAACCAATGGTCGCAATCCCAATACATATATGACAATAGTTAGTCATATCTTGTTAAACTAGAAGGAATGGTCAGGGGACAATGATCTAATAATTGATGCCTCCAAAAAATGGCAAAGATTGCATAAACCACTATAGGGCAAATCAACTACCCTTAAGCCAAACAAGGACCGGGATCACAAACCGCCTCCCGAAAAGAACCATGCTCCTCATGATATCTGACGGACAAGATGTAATGCCCCGTCCCGCTCAGTTCAACCAGAGGAATCAAAATACCAACAACGTTCGGAATTAGCCATGCAACGGCCTGCTCGAAGTCCCGCTCGATCGAGGCGACTCCTCGCTCAGGTGGGTGGCTTCAGTAAACTTGTCTCAGCTAGGCCTCACACTGATAAAACAAAAGTTTTCAAATGCAAAAGTATGCTTGATAATAAAAGAGGCAAATCTACATAGCTAAGGGAATAATCATAAGTTGTGTCAGATTGAGTTACAATATGGAAAGGCCCACGGTCGGCTTAAAAATATTGCTCGATGTGCTTTCAAAATGACACTCAGTCCTTCGTCCCATGGCTTGGGAGAAGGAAAGATTGTTAGTTTTGCCACAAGATATGAACTTAGCATAAGTCATAGGCGTCGCACGTATAAATACTTGATTAAGCATGCACTGTCTCACCATCTAATGCTTGGCTTAGCATAAATTGTCCATAGTCCCAATGCACGTTTCTATGGTACAAGACTTGGCATAGCCTTTGCTCGTCCCACGGGTTAAGTTGTTGTACGATTGAGTTAGGCAAAAGTTATGTCGGGCTATTGAAGTCATAGCAAGCATTGTCCCATGCTTTCTCTGGTTGTTAAAGTTTCACAGCCCTACGATCTTAAGGCTCGTTATATAAAGTATGACTTGGGCAGTAGTGTCGCATAAAATACAAGTTGGTTTAAGGCACGAGCCATGGTTGGCTTAATAAAAAGTTAGCCATAGTATATGGTACCTAAAGAACACGTTTTGTTCAAGTTATGCTTGAAGGCTATCAATTAGTCATTCATGAGTTGAGTCAATGTATTCAAACAAGGAAAAACATGTTAGGACTGTAGGTCAATTGTCGAGGCAACACTGGTTTGGGCTCTACAAAAGAAGTATGGTAAAGTAAAGAAGTGAAGCAAAGGAAGTAAGTTGTGATGGTTAGGCCATGCATTTACATTGAGTCTAGAAGTTCTCGTAGGTGCATGGTCAAGGACAACTTGTGCACAAGATTTTACGCCCTCGATTCGGTAGCCTAGGGCCACAGGACCATATCGGCCTAAGTGGGAAGCAAGGTAGTTAGGCAAGAACACACCGCGGTAATTCGAGGACTTGGGCATGGCTAGCTACCCTTAGCTGTAAGGGTCTCGTCTGCACCACCTACATGTCCAAGATGGCTTGAATTGCCAGTGACCTTTCATATAGATGAGTTGATGTGCTGGGTGGCAATCCGTATGCACGATGTCGGTCAAATCAGAGAAAGTGCAAGCACGACATTGGTTGTGTCAAAAAGGGTATACACGGTTGCAACATCATTATAGAGCCTAAGATTTGGCTAAGTTAAGGCATGTGCTTCGGCACGAAAGGCGGCATCGAGTATTAAGTCGTTGGCATAGAGTTTCATAAGTTAGACTTGAGTCGTTTCGAGTTAAGTCAAGAAGGGCCATAAGGAAAGTTTAGTAAAGTTGTGATAAGTCGTGAGGCACGACCTCGATGTTGAAGCACGGACCAAGTTTATGGCACGACCAAGTTATTGCATCTCAAAGTATGGCACGAAAGGCAAGTACGAGTGGTACGTTGATGTTGTAAGCACGAGAATGGTCTAGAGGTACAAGATAAGCAAGTTATTGTTGTGATAGCACGATGATGGTCCAAGAGACACAAATAGGCTAAGAGTCTATTTCCTAAAATCGATCCTAAGGTAAGAATAGAAAGACAATCATAAAGGGGATTATATTGCACACAGTAAATAAACGTATTGGTTTTGTATGGGTGGACGAGGAGCCCACTCCACCAGTACGGTTGTATACTGACACCCACACAGTTTCCATGTGCAGCTATAGATAGAAGATTGTTGGCACGAAGCTCGTTTAGATGCATCGAGGCACGGAGTTCCTTGGCATTTCGAGGCGTGCAGCCGTATGGAGTTTAGACTTATACAGGACATAACGTATGGACATCGCCTATCTGAAGCATCCGCTGGCTCATCAAATTGTACTGAGAGATGAGAGAGATCAGAGTGACTTGTATTGTGAGAATAGTAAGACTGAGTGATTGTAATCATGGCTACGTGCCACGTTGTAATCTTTTTTAATATAAATGAAGATTTCTCATTTTATATACTCATGTTGCCTTCATTATTCAATATTTTAGCTTGGGACTTCTGTGCGATGACCCCATCGCTTAGCCTGTAATCAGCCGTTATGGAACCCGTCTTGCGTGAGTGCAACCTAGGCTCATGCAGCATCATGCCTTAGCGAGGACGATCGGTCCTACGGGACCAGGGTGTGACATAATGGTCTCATAGCACGGCTTTACGTCCCTGGACTTTAGATTAAATTTTTTCACTCTGATGGCTTCATACTAAATGTCGTTTCCGCAAATCGATATTGTTGGTGTGCTTTCTCTCTCTCAATGTCCCACGGGATGTCCATACAATAAGTCTATGTAATTTGTAAATCGTATGAGAATAGTTTTTGATAAAAATAGAAGATATTTCACAAAATGTATGGTTGGCTAAGTCAGGCTGGACATATACATCAAGATTTACGTTGACCTTAGCAAAGTCGTGTACGGGATTCAATTTGGTTCGGACAAAAATGAGTCTGACTCGATATATAAAATGTAGGATTACTATAGAGGTGCCATCGAATGTCATTATCGTCGATGCAATATAAGTAAATCGTGCTTGGATTTTGAAGAATGGTTCGAACGGAGATTTGAAATAATCGGTTGTGATTCGAAACTTGCTTCGAGTGTAAGCCTCCTAATTTTTGGATTTTATTTTTAATTAGTTTTAATTATTTTATATGTATATTTTAATTTATTAAAGTTAATGATGACTATGTTAGTAGTTTACCGTAGCTTTGATTTTTGAAGCACAACAAATATTATTTTCTCAAATCCAGTTCCATATTTGAATTCTAGACTTGTCCACCTTGAGTTTGATATATCATGTCCCATCAAATTTTGCTTTTCAACATTCCTTTGACTTTGCGTAATTTCGGGCCAATTTGAGCCATTGGCGTAATTTTAAGCCAACTTCCAATTTAATTTTTGGACTTGACATAGATTGAAACCGTATGACCCATTATATGGTTTTAATCCATTTTAAGTCTACAATACACATGCCTAGGGTGTACTATTTAATCAAGTTCTCATGTGCTACTTATTTGCAAATGGCACATGAGACTCATTAATTTGATTTTTTAGGTCCAATTTGACTAGTAATGCTACTCGAACCCTAACCTAGTCAACCCTACTAGTTAGAGCCTAACTAGGAGTACCAAAACCAAGTATACATATATTTAAGAGAATTTTAGAGGTTTAATTGCAGCCATATGCAATATTTCCTTATATATTTGGCTTGGTCAAACATCTAACCAAAATAGGAAACCTATTAATAATAGTATGATTTTGAGAACCAAATCCTATCCAAATTAGGTCAAACCAAAGCCCATGCACTAAATATAAATATACCTATCAAATCCTAACCATCCCCTCTCCCATAACCACCCACTACTCCATAAATCCCCCCGAACCTAGCGGCCACCACTCCACACCCGAAACCCTAGCCGGCCCCCCTTTCTTCACAAAATATAATTTCTCCTCAATTTTTATGCCAACCACCACCACTTGGATGTCCCTCTCAACATCCTCTTCCACCCTAGCAACTGTAGGAGCAACCTTGCGGCCATTAGAGAGGTGTACGACGCGCTACTTGGGCCGAAACTTCGTCGAATCGAAGTCTGAAATGTCACAGCAGGTTAGTCGACTTGTAGATGATGTTTCATCCACTTTTTCTCATCTGTTTCTCCTCAAACAAAATCTAAGAGTTACCTTTATATGTCTACTCCAACCTTTGATTGCCGGATCTCCTAGTTCCAAACGGTTTGTCCGTGGCGTTGATTCTACGATAGGGTATCCAGAACTGATGAATTCTGTTGCAGGCCACTTTCGCCTATTTGAGTTCAGTTTCTAACCTTTTATATTTTTATTCAGAATCTAGACGTTGATACCTTTCCAACGCATATCTGAAAGTTAGGTTTTGCATCCGTTTGCTATTTTTAATGATTCATGACATTTGTCGTGTCACCGAACTCCGAAAAATTCTGTTTTCCTTGTGTCCAAAAGTGTCAAAACTCCATGAATCCATATTAAAGTTTATGTTGTGCAAGGTTTAACATTATAAATACTATTCTAACTAATTTTTGGAATTTTTACATAATTTAGTAATTTTAGTTTAATCATTGTTTCGGGACTAAATTAATGTGTCGAATTGAGGAAGTCATATGTGGCATTGACATAAGATCCCCTATTGAAAATATAATTATAGCAATATATAAGTATTTATAGATAAATTCTAGAGTTTAAATATATTATTTTGTTATAATTGTAAAGTATTTACGAGAGGATTTGGTACCTATATGTACTTATATAATAGATGTAGTGTCGTAGCAACGTTATGATAAATAGGAGGCATATATACTCATATAATTTATATATGGTGTGTTGATATAAAATATTAAATATAGTGTATTATTATAGGTGAGCTTGGAAGGATCGACAAGGACACCAGAGTTGGACAGGCTTACCCGCAGACAACAGTTACAGGCAAGCGTGCCTTGTCTTCGTTACAGATTATTCTTTTTTGTTTTTTTTTTTTTTTATTATCATTGCATGACGTAGGACATTGATACTTAGTGTCCATTTATAGATGGGTACCGATGTCATGATAGTTACATCGAGTATTGACATTAGGCATTACGTACATACTGATGTGTCCATTGACACAATTGACCACAGGACACCGACATATTCATGATGCGAAGTTTACATGACTATTCGTGGTATTAACCTCGTGTTAGCATTCCAAATTTTTTTATCAGTATTGCTTTTACTTTTGAGATGACTGTACATACTTGATATTGCTAGATTCTAGACATGGGGATTGGGGAGAATTTGACTACAATATCAGACCTATTATCGTGTGGCCCGTTGTTTAGTGACCTTTATCTCTGTAGCAGAGTAAGGGATTATCACTATCAAAAATTGATTGTCCTTGGTGCCATAACACAGGTACTGGGGATAATACCCTGCTGAGGTGCTAGTGAGCCTTAGTGGAAGGGGTCTGGTATTCTAGAAAAGTATCTCACTTGTATAGCACATAGGCGGATACAGTAGATTGCCTTAGTTCATATTTTTATTTCTGTACCTTGATATGTATATTATGCACCTTACTAGTCCTCTGAGGACCTGACTATTTCTCAGGCTTAGACGAAGCTGAAGACTACCCGGAGATTTACGGTTCGGGAGCTGAGACCGGAGGCGTACCGGCACAGGAGGACGAGATAGTGCCAGTAGATTTTTCGTGATCATGTTATAATCATATTTAGTCTTGCTACATTATTTCCTTTTCTTTCATCAGACTTGTAGTTGATTTGTACTTTCTTTCTATTTTTGTGATTTCGGGATGTTTTACCCGTACAGACTTCATTACTTTTATTACTGGATATTTGAGATATTTCCTTATTTATTCTTGATCTCTTTGTGGACTCTGTGGATGTGATTAGATGTATATACCTGTGGACTGTGTTATACTTTTGGGTGTTATCTTGATTTACAGCTTAAGTATTTCGCTAATACGCTTGTAGCGTAGTTTGGCCCATTGGTGAAGTGCTGCTAGCATGTATTCGTATACCTGGTCCTACGTATTTTGGGACAGGAGCGTTACCTGTTTTTGTGGTGGCCCATGTAGGTCAATGTTAATCACTTCGGTTACATTAATGTACCGATGTGAGCCTGCAATTAGAGTAGGAAAGACCCATAGGATCACATCCACATGCTTGATACCTTTCTCGACTTTGTTTTGAACTCTCACTTGACTTCTTGATTTGCATCCAGTTTGATTATCTTCTACCGTAATCCTTATTTATTCATGCTAGCAAGACAAATCTTCATAATGGGTGTATCTTCCCCTTACTATCACATCAGTAAGGGCACAGACACTAGAAGCCATAAATGCAGGTAGAGTCTTCATGAATTTTACGAAGTCGTGGTGATACCTAGGATAGTCGTACTGCTACGAGCCTGCAACCAATTAAGGAATAGGATTTGAGGATACATCCACAAACATGATTATAGACTTTTCTCATACTCTTCAGCATGATTGCTTTCAAGTTATCTTATTTCTTAATATGATTGCTTTTGTGTTCTTCCATACTCGAGACTTGACTAAACCCTTCCCTATTGACTTCTTGAGTAAATCTTTTCGTTCATTTTTGCTAATTT
The DNA here is from genome assembly GCA_029216955.1 of Iris pallida. Taxonomy (NCBI): domain Eukaryota; kingdom Viridiplantae; phylum Streptophyta; class Magnoliopsida; order Asparagales; family Iridaceae; genus Iris; species Iris pallida. Next base: position 5,181,200 of record JANAVB010006798.1, on the reverse strand, counting down.
GTTGGAAACTGCCTTATGGATTGGTCCAAGGAAAAGTTTGAGAAATTATATTTATCCTTGTATTACGGAATCAAAGTTTTTGTAGCCTGAGAAATACTGGTGAGGCAGGACTTCATATAACTGCATCATGGCTACATATGTTTCTTAAATTCTACTTGACGTATAACCTATGCATGTTGATCTCTTACCCTGTATTTTCGTAAAAAGTCAATTCAAAAATCTTTTATGGATTTAGCCAAGATAAGCTCAAGAACCTGTATTTCCTGGCATAACAGATGTGCACTGCAGCCATCCATCGTATTATGGAACAAAAAAAGTTATTTACAGCCAGATGCATACTGGCGTGGCAGTAACTTCACGTGACATAATCACGGAGATATATGGTTCTCGAGTCTTACCTAGACTACGTCCTATGCATCTTGTTTGGCCTCACGTCGTTCTTGGAAATATTTTGACAAACCCTCTTGCTTTGCTACCTACCGTTGTTTGAAATTGGTATATAGGTTTGTTTGACCCAGCCTTAGGCTTTCGTTACCTTCTATTTATTAAATGACTAAAATAGACAAACCTTATAGTTATATTATAGAATATAATTAAGCTAGATTATTGGTGTAATTATGAGGATGAGTAGCTAGAAATGGATAAGTTTCTTAGAGATGGATCCTAGTAAAATTATGAGTCGAGTATGAGTGTTGGGATATCGGATGCGTAAAGCCTATTAGAAAAAATTGCTAGGAGTGAACTGACGAGTATCATTGAATAGGTTATAATACTATACCTACGATAGAATGGTATGATTAGTGGTATTAGAATTCTTCTGCAGTAAACACTTTAATCCTTTTTTTCCCTAGCTTATTTTCGAGAAGCATCTTAGAGTTGTGTTGGAAGTATTAAGGAAGGAGAGATTGTATGCTAAGCTTAGTAAGTGTGAATTTTGCCTTGATAGAGTTCTTTTCCCTGTATACATTATCTCGAGAGAAAGACTTTCAGTTGATCAGGAAAAGATAGCTACCGTAGAGTCTTGGTCGACACCAACATCGGTTGTAGAAGTTAGGAGTTTTCTCAGACTTGCAGGATATTACCGCAGGTTCGTAGAGAATTTCTTACGGATTGCATGTTTCGATTAACAAAATGCCTTGGAGGAATTGGCTTTTGAAAACAAAAACAAGAAGAAAAGTACGAGAAGTACAAATTTGATTCTGGGAAAGTATTGCTATGGAAGTCTGATTCGTAAACGATCACTTTGTTCCTTGGACCATATTATGATGATGAAGATCACTGCTTGAAGTAGAACAATTTGGAAGAACTAATGCACCAGAAAGGTATCGACGCACTTGGGTACTGATGGCGAGGCCGAATGCTTTCCTGCTTTGCTTCACTTTGTTCTGGAAGAAAAGTTGAAGAAAGATCCTCTAGAGAATCAAAATCTCGAAGCTCTGATCTCTGTATTCTCTCATGTCTCTCCCTCTATGTCTGTCCTCTCCTTTTGAGAAAAAAATGAGTCTATTTATAGACTGGGGCTTTCGTGCGTAAAAGAGTATCAACATCTGTCTTTACGCTGACAACTGCCCTCCACGATCAGAATCATCCTCTGTATGTGCTGACACGTGTCCCATCATTTCAGTAAGAATAGGATACATGTACACACGTTCTTCGAAATAGATGGCATGAAGACCACGTAGGCACACCACGTTCCAGACCGGCCAGAATGAATCGGGCGTAAAAAGATGAGCGTAAACTAGCTCTGTCATGGGTTTCCAGCGTAAAGCGGTTATCGAATAACCTTGAGCGTAAAATGGCTCAAATAGACTTCATGCACACATTGTTTTTTATGAGCGTAAAGACTCATGTAAAACCCCGTGCGTAAAAGAAACCATTCAGTGAGCGTAAAGTAGCTCGATCTCTATAAATGACAACAATGGTCTTTGTATGAGACAAATTCCATTGAATTCTGTGGTAAATGCCATCATTGATATCTTCATGTCAAAGTCAGCTTTAAATGCGAGATTTGATAGCTTTTGTCCAGTGTGAAAGAGGCTGCTTCAGTCCTTGGCGTAAAAAAAAATCACCGGTGTAGACCCAAGCGTAAAAAGATCAATCTGCTTAGGCGTAATACAATTAGCCTTGTCTTGAGCGTAAAGAAATTCCCTGCTCTGTTAGGCGTAAAGCGGGCCACTCATGACTGAGATGACTCCCTCATTGAAACACTTTTTATGCTCCTACAAGACCCCCTTCAAAGTTTTCAAATGTCCCAAAATTTGAAACACTTTGAACAGAAGCGTAAAAGTTTAGATTTGCTGAGCGCAAAATTCGGGATACGCAACAGTCATCCGCGTAAGGGCGGGGATATCCAACAGTCAGCGTAAACATAGGGATAGCCAACAGTCGGATTTGAATCTCTCTATAAATAGACCTTTTTGGAGAGAGAAAACACTTTTACTCATCCTCTCGAACCTCTTTATCTTTTCTTTCTTCGAAACTCTGATCTGATGGATCCTAAGAAATCATCCGCCGTCGGCAGCAAGGGGAAGAAACCAGCCATTGATTCCTCGTCGACTGACTATGTGAGGACTTCTATTCAGTCGTCATCACCACAACGAAACCCTAACCCGACCGTGGCTCCACCCATGATACGTAAAAACACTAATCTTCAGAAAATAAATCCGTCGGAGAAGAAGAAGATAAACCAATCTTTCAGCTCTTTACGCCCACGTTGTACGTGTTAGCGTAAAGTTGAAATAATATTGTACGCCCACGTTGTACGTGTTAGCGTAAAGTTAAAAATAACATTGTACGTCCACGTTGTACGTGTTAGCGTAAAGTTTAGCAAGAGTACGCTCACGTTACACGTGTCTGCGTAAATCTGTTCTTGTGCTCACAGCCAATATGCTAGCGTAAAACTTAACTACGCTCATGTTCGTACATGCCAGCGTAAAAATTTACGCTCGTATCACTGTATGGTAACGTGAAGTTAATCAATCTTTTCTGAGAGGTTTTGTCGAGCAAAAAACTTCGAACTAACTTGATCTTCTTTTGTTATTTTGACCAGTAGATCTGCAAGTCCACCCCCTCGCTGAAGTTTTCGGATCATCAGTTGGTATGGTAGGTTCGAACTATTTGGAAGATTTATCTCATGTCCAATTTCCCCAGTCGAACCCCGAGTATCCGGCAGAGAGGGCACAGTTAATAGCAGCTCAAGGGGATAGATTGTTGCTATCCATGATAAATAGGGAGTTGTTGAATTCACTAGACGGACAACACTTCGCAAAACCAGCTTTTCTGTTTGGAGATGCCATTGATTGTAAATCCCAGACACACCCCAAGAAAGAGTCTTGGGTTTTTAAATTTGGGAATAGAGCTATATATCTTCCAGATATGGACAGAGATTATCCTTTATCGGCATTCGTCCATGCCACTCATCCCCGACAGATGTTGTGGATTTTGACTCCCAATAGTCATGGACGTCCGGGTAGAATTGTTTTCAAGAGAGAGCGTGCCAATGATATGGGATACTTTGCTAGTGTTCCCAATGGAGGCGTTACTTCTATCTTAGGCCTTATGCCAGGCTCTAATCCAAGCGAAGATTCGGGTCTAATACAGCCAGTTCAAACCCCGATGTTTGTCAATAAATTTATGAAGGAAGCTGTGTTGTATCCTCAAACCAACCCCAGACTGCCAGGATGGTTGACTCCATTCAACCAGAGTTGGATTCAGATAAGCCTTTGGATGATGAAGAACTTTGAGGAAGAATTGAAAGATATTGGCTTATACGAAGCAGTAGCTTCCACCAGCTATGGTATTCCTGTGAATGGAAACTTATTTCTGGCCTTGATGGAGCTATATTTAAGTTCAACTGGAACTTTTGCTACTCCGAAAGGTGAAATGGGTCTTGCTCTTCATGAGATGCAGTTTATATCGAAGCTGCCAATGGGGGAGGCCCCATATGAAAAATATGTTCCCTCTAACAGGGAGCTTGCCGAGATCAGAGAAGTTAACCCTCAGCTAGTCGAGACATACGAAGAACTGATGTGCCGCTACCTGACTTGTACCACGATGCATGAAAGTACGTCCCACTTGGCGTATATCAACAAATGGACGACTTATCTTTTCTTCCACAAGAATAAGATCTCCAAGGAAGATAAAGAAAGGTTTCAAGAGAACAAGGCTCCAGTTATCAACATAGATTCGACGATCCCTTCTAACAAGGTTCGGGATATGATGGTTACTTATAAATTCTCGAATAAATATCTGTCGACGAAGACTGGGGAATTTCCTGCAGGAACTGAAGCCTTGAGCTTCCTCAGATATGGTAGTCAGAGAATTTCTCGGAGAGCTTTGCTGGCAGGCTTTCTTTCTTTATGGTTGAGAAGATGGGTTGTACCAGGTATTGGTACTGTTGACAGAATTTATCGCAGTGTGCTATGGCCAGCAGTGCGTCTGGTATTTAAAGTCAGGATTAACCTACTGTCGGCCATGGTGTGTCGGATAAATGCGGGTTTAAGAACCTTCGGTGAGGAGTTAATTAACAATGCTCCTCATCGGAAAGTTTTCCCTAGGATAGAGATGCCCTACACTTATCTGATGGGCTGGTTGTTGCATCACAACTGCAGATTATTACCGCCGGGCCCAGGCGACGATGCGGAGGTCTTTCTCCAAAAATTCAGCAAAGCTACATGGATTGCTACAACTGTAGCAGATACCCGAGCGGTTTTGAATTATTCATACGGTTGGAACTTCTTTTGTACCCGGCCGCATGTTCCGGCAGACTGCTTTGTTGTCCAGTTCGAAGATGAAGTTGATGGAAGAGTTGTATTGCCACAGTTAGTCTTTAGGTGGCTTTAGTGCATCAGACCGTCTCATCTAATCTACAGAAATAAAGACAATTGCGCGTTCGAACCATACTTACCCAGTAGGTTTGCTCGCCAATTTGGATACGACCAACTTCATGTTGGTAATCCTCTAACTAATTTCTGTTACTATGGGAAATTACTTGACGGAGCTAGAGGATGGAGGTATTTTGGTAGTGCTCGGACTGGTGCTAAATTTTGAATTTTGACTGCTACCAGTACTACAGAACTGTGTATACTCCATACGTACGCCCACTTCTATGCTTCAATTCGTTCCTTTGCCCATGGGTACAATATGAAGGGTAGTCTGAGGTGGCCGAAAAAAGGAGATATTGAAGGGCAGGTCAGGGTACCAGCAGACATCCCTGACGACACTGTCACCCCAGATCCGTTTCTAGTAGTTATCCCGACAGGAGTTGGAGAACCAGCTGCGGAACCTATCATTATTGCTAAAGGCCGCAAAAGAAAACAAGGTGCAGCTGCCACATCTCCAGAAAATACTCCAGAAAAGAGGAAGAGGTCTACCACAAAGGGGCCTTCTAAGACAAATATTCATACTCCAGAAGAGGATATTGAGGAAGATCTTCTCGTCGGTCCTTCGTCAGCTCATCCTGGAGAGGGGTCTTCAGGCCCTCCACAGACAGTTGGATCCGGATCTGTAACACTTTTGTCTCCTGGACGTCTTAGCACCTCGCTTCATTTATCTTTGCCGTCCAAGGCACAAGTTACGGAAGGTACTGCTACTGTATCTGCTGCTGATCAAGATCGCATTCCATCAGACGAACCGGCTCTTGACTTTGAGGATGATGACTGGGATGGTGATTATGACACATATCTTGAAAAAAATGCACATATTCCAAGTATTATACAAAACCTATACGGAATTATGTATCAAGGTTTCGCATACTAATTTTTTTGTTCATTTTGCAGATGTCATAATTGCACCAAAGTCTGTAATTCCTCTTCCTCAAGAAGAAGAAATTCATGAAGAAAATGAGGAATCTGAAGGGGAAGCTTCTTCTTCAGGAAACTCAGATGCTGGAGACGGGGGAGTACAAAAGCCTGAGATGGAGCCTCTAAAAGAACATCCTCCGTCGCTTGAGGCCCAGCAAGCAAAGTCTGAATTGTCTTCTCTTGTTGAGGATCAGCACCAAGAGGAGGCAAGAGTCGACCCTACTGTAGGAGATGATGAAACTACTGGAGGTGATCCAGAATTGAACCAAGAATCAGCTGTAAAAAGTTTTACTACGGCTGAAACACTGGGCAATCCTATGGAGCCATCAACTGAAGGAGATGCTTGAGGCATACTTGAACTTTCAACAGAAGCTGGGGAGGTGATAACATCCTCTACTGTTGTCACCGATCCAGTACCAATTTCTGATAAGACAACATCAGAATCTGAACTAGCTCCTGTAGTTGTCATCACACCCATTGATATTACCGCCGCCAGAACTCCAGAAACGGCTGGGGTGCCAAATATTGATGAAGTTGACACTGAGGTCCTTGGGAACCCGACAACAATAGCTACATTATCGGTTCCATCCTCATCTGTTGTTACACCGGTTGAAGATATAATCCCTGAAGCTTCCAGGGATCTATTGGCTATAACGGTGGTAGCAGCAACGACGTCGTCTCACCCTGCTGTTGTACCGTCGATGTCTGCTTCTGATCTCCAAGAAAAAGGCCTGTTGGATATTGTTGCCAAGCCAAGTTCTAGCACAGAAATGGATCTCCTAGTTGAGATTTATACCGACACATTTTACAAAAGTTTGGCAACCTTGATAAAAATGGTCCTAAATGAGGGCCTTAATTATGAGACTTTGAAGACGGCAATGTCTTCGACCATCAATAATGTTGCTCTGTTCAGGGATGCAGAGAGAGCTGTCAAATTGGAGAAAATTATGGAGGACCTTGAACAACTAATCAGAGAATATCTCAGGCTGTCAAGTAGAACCGTAGAAAGTCTTATTGAGGAAGAATATGAAGCCTTAACAGCCGATTTCCTTGCTCGGGAAGCTACATGCAATCAATCTCTTCGTGAACATAGTCTGAAAGTTGCCAAAGAGAAAGCATTCTTGGCTGGGATAAAGCCCTCACTTCATAGTCATAGGGTAGCTTATGATGCTCTGAACATAGATATGCAGAACAAAAATCATGAAATCTACGAGTTCGAGGCACAGTTGGCTCACCTTAAGGCTGAAAGAGACAGGATGATTGAAGCTCGAAATCTGCACCTTACTCAGAGTTCGGTTTTAGAAGAGAAAGCTTATGGGGCTGAATCGACTATCAGGACCCTTGATGAAGCTAAAGAGGGTTTAATGACAACCTTCGCTAAGCTTTCTTGCATTTGCACCCCTGAGGCTCGACGTGCCGAGGCTACAAAGAAAGTTATGAGTTCTCTTGGTAAACGGCTAGAAGAACTACGGCAGTTACTTCTAGATATTTCTACTCCACTTTAAAAGAATTTCTTGTAATCCATTTTGTAATGTTTTCAAGATGAATGAAATATATGTTTTGTGATCCTATCGTTTATAAAAACAATAGGTATGAGATAGGAGATACTTAACAGGGGTTATAGGAACATGACAAGTCTTTTAGATGCATTATATCTATTCAGAGGTAATATGGACATGATAGATAAGTGAATTTTAATATTCATCCAATGATCATGAGAACATGATGAAATAATAAATTCAATTAATCATCTGATGAGACAGAAGATTAATCTCCTCTCGAGAATATACAACACCATCAGAGGTAATATGGACGTGATAGTATGTAAGGACCCAAAGAAGAGTAGATTAATATCTATGCAGAGGTCAAATGAACATGATAGATAAAATAAAAAAAAAGAGTACTCGTCAGAGGTAATATGAACATGAGAGTATATGAGAAGTAGATAAATATCTACACAGAGGTCAAAAATGATAGTTAGGAAGATTTGATATTCATTCAGAGGACTTAAGCTCGTGATAAATAACGAATCCAACTTTATGTGCCAACCAGCAAAATATAAGAAAAGAGATGAGTAGTCAGCTTGACCAAACTTTGGTAGCTGGGGAGTAATAAGACAGATGTCATTGAATTTCTTCCGAATCTGATGAGCTAGAAGAGAATTCTTCTTGTATATCGTCATCAAAAATGTGAGACGGATCATATCCCAGCCCATGACGAGTCTTCTGGTAAAACGGATCGCCACATAATGGTAGTCGTCTACCCTTTCCTTGATTAAGACCTTGCATAGTCTTTAAGTCATATCCTATATTTTGGATGATCTTAATAGATTGTTGACTATATTTGTCAATTTGGATTCTTTCTTTATCTTTATCCTTCAGATCATCTGTCCGAGTAACAGGGATATTTCTGGCCAAGCCAAATATAATTTGGCGCTTGTTTTTATTATCAGATGGGACCACGAAACAGGATTCTTCGTATCGTATGAAAGTCACGCAAGCTTGTGATGAAGCGGCTACAGGAAGCAGATAGGGAGAAGATGTCAAGAACTCTTGAGCATAGGGTCCAACATCAACATGGGGAGGGAAAGAATTCTCTTTATGATCAATATATAAAATTTCTTCTGGCTCTATGTTGTCTTTGTATTGATGGCTTTGATTATCAGAAGATAAAGTCATTCTCTCAATAAACTTGACAGCCATATACTCGAAAAGGAAATCTTCATTGATATCAAAGAGATGAGCAATATTTACATCGTTTGCAGTCTGGTTGCTACGCTTTGGATTAGTCAATGACGGACCATCATCCGTCTTCTGCGTAGAATTGCCAATATTGACGATCAATGGTGATTCTAGATAATTCGTACCAGAAGTACGCCCTTTGACTTTGATCATGAAAGGTTGAACTTGGCTCTTAGCAGGAATTTTTATTGATTCCTCAGATGCGGTTTGAGTTCTTCCTTTAACCTTGATTATCAAAGGTTAATCATTGACAAGTTGAGATTGGATTCGTCCCTTGACCATGATCTTCAAGGGTTGTTCCTCTGGTGGATCTTCATTAATAGACTGATCCTCAGGTGATGATTCTTCAGCTATGTCTGATATCTCTTTCATATGCTCTTGTTTATAAAGTCTTGAATCAGAGAAGTAAGCTTCGACACCCTTGAAAGGATTAATATCAGCAAATTCAGTTTTCGCAACTCCTTGGGAATCCACATATTTGAAGCACTGGTGGAGAGTTGAAGGCACAATATTGTGCTCATGAATCCACGGTCTTCCAAGAAGAATATTGTAGGATACATCCGAGTTGATAACATAGAAAGTTACCATGGATCGAAGATCACCAATCTGCATCTGTAACCGAATCTTCCCCAGTGGCTTACTCTTGCCAGAGTTAAAACCAACAATAGTAGTACTAGTGTAAGTCAGTTCACTAGTAGGAATCCTCAAGGGTCTTAGCATACTCTGGAGAATTATGCTAATTGAAGACTCGGGATCAATGTAAATCCTGTCAATTTCAGTGGATCCGATATATCCAGTGTAGCACAGAGGTCTATCATGCTTGTTGTGTTTCAATAGCATATCCTCTTGTGTGAAGATGATGTTGGGAATTGCTTCCATCACGCTATGACACTGTGGTCATGACACTGGCATATTATCGGGAGTCTTGAGTTGAGCTAAGCATGAGTCTGCTTGAAGTAAAGCTTCACTCAAGGTCTCTCTGCTTTCTCTGGAGAGGCGAAGTAGTTCAAATATAGACAATCTAGCCGGAGTATTGGCTAACTGAGCTAGAATATCGAATTTGTAAGGCTTCATTGTCACCCCCTGATTGGAAGCAGACTTCAATGGGATATCAAAGCGTACTGCTTTCTGTTTCCCTTTTTCAACCACAGACGGTTTAGCAGAAACAGGAGAAGATTGAGCCGGTAGTGTTTCCACTACATCTTCTGCTTCTTTGGAGGATCCCTCATAGTCTTTATGGTACTCCATTCCAGATCTTGTACCAACAAAAGTTTCTTCTTCAGACTCAGGAGAAGAAAGTACCATATTACAGGATTTAGTCTTTCTTCCTTTAGCCTTCTTCTTGTGAGGAATTTCAGAACCCAATCCAGCGGTAGAATTCTGATTTTGAATTTGTAAAGGAAGACGGATTCCTTTATCATGGTTCAAACCTTCAGCCTTTTGAAAGTCATAACCTATCTTCTTCATGATAATAACAGATTGCTGACTACAAATGGATAGGCAATGGACTCCCCATATTTCAAATAAAGTGAAACATTTGTATAAAGAAGATGGGTTATGACTTTCAAATGGCGACTCCCCAGCAGAGTCGCCATTTTTGTTTCGATTAACAAAATGCCTTGGAGGAATTGGCTTTTGAAAACAAAAACAAGAAAAAAAGTACGAGAAGTACAAATTTGATTCTGGGAAAGTATTGCTATGGAAGTCTGATTCGTAAACGATCACTTTGTTCCTTGGACCATATGATGATGATGAAGATCACTGCTTGAAGTAAAACAATTTGGAAGAACTAATGCACCAGAAAGGTATCGACGCACTTGGGCACTGATGGCGAGGCCGAATGCTTTCCTGCTTTGCTTCACTTTGTTCTGGAAGAAAAGTTGAAGAAAGATGCTCTAGAGAATCAAAATCTCGAAGCTCTGATCTCTGTATTCTCTCCTGTCTCTCCCTCTGTGTCTGTCCTCTCCTTGATTAAGACCTTGCATAGTCTTTAAGTCATATCCCATATTTTGGATGATCTTAATAGATTGTTGACTATATTTGTCAATTCGGATTCTTCCTTTATCTTTATCCTTCAGATCATCTGTCCGAGTAACAGGGATATTTTTGGCCAAGCCAAATATAATTTGGCACTTGTTTTTCTTATCAGATGGGACCACGAAACAGGATTCTTCGTATCGTCTGAAAGTCACGCAAGCTTGTGATGAAGCGGCTACAGGAAGCAGATAGGGAGAAGATGTCAAGAACTCTTGAGCATAGGGTCCAACATCAACATGGGGAGGGAAAGAATTCTCTTTATGATCAATGTATAAAATTTCTTCTGGCTCTATGTTGTCTTTGTATTGATGGCTTTGATTATCAGAAGATAAAGTCATTCTCTCAATAAACTTGACAGCCATATACTCAAAAAGGAAATCTTCATTGATATCAAAGAGATGAGCAATATTTACATCGTTTGCAGTCTGGTTGCTACGCTTTGGATTAGTCAACGGCGGACCATCATCCGTCTTCTGCGTAGAATTGCCAATATTGACGATCAATGGTGATTCTAGATCATTCGTACCAGAAGTACGCCCTTTGACTTTGATCATGAAAGGTTGAACTTGGCTCTTAGCAGGAATTTTTATTGATTCCTCAGATGCGGTTTGAGTTCTTCCTTTAACCTTTATCATCAAAGGTTGATCATTGACAAGTTGAGATTGGATTCGTCCCTTGACCATGATCTTCAAGGGTTGTTCCTTTGGTGGATCTTCATTAATAGACTGATCCTCAAATGATGATTCTTTAGCTATGTCTGACATCTCTTTCATATGCTCTTGTTTATAAAGCCTTGAATCAGAGAAGTAAGCTTCGACACCCTTGAAAGGATTAATATCAGCAAATTCAGTTTTCACAACTCCTTGGGAATCCACATATTTGAAGCACTGGTGGAGAGTTGAAGGCACAATATTGTGCTCATGAATCCACGGTCTTCCAAGAAGAATATTGTAGGATACATCCGAGTTGATAACATAGAAAGTTACCATGGATCGAAGATCACCAATCTGCATCTGTAACCGAATCTTCCCCAATGGCTTACTCTTGCCAGAGTTAAAACCAACAATAGTAGTACTAGTGTAAGTCAGTTCACTAGTAGGAATCCTCAAGGGTCTTAGCATACTCTGGAGAATTATGCTAATTGAAGACCCGGGATCAATGTAAATCCTGTCAATTTCAGTGGATCCGATATATCCAGTGTAGCACAGAGGTCTATCATGCTTGTTGTGTTTCAATAGCATATCCTCTTGTGTGAAGATGATGTTGGGAATTGCTTCCATCACGCTATGACACTGTGGACATGACACTGGCATATTATCGGGAGTCTTAAGTTGAGCTAAGCATGAGTCTGCTTGAAGTAAAGCTTCACTCAAGGTCTCTCTGCTTTCTCTGGAGAGGCGAAGTAGTTCAAATATAGACAATCTAGCCAGAGTATTGGCTAACTGAGCTAGAATATCGAATTTGTAAGGCTTCATTGTCACCCCCTGATTGGAAGCAGACTTCAATAGGATATCAAAGCGCACTGCTTTCTGTTTCCCTTTTTCAACCACAGACGGTTTAGCAGGAACATGAGAAGATTGAGTCGGTAGTGTTTCCACTACATCTTCTGTTTCTTTAGAGGATCCCTCATAGTCTTTATGGTACTCCTTTCCAGATCTTGTACCAGCAAAAGTTTCTTCTTCAGGCTCAGGAGAAGAAAGTACCATATTACAGGATTTAGTCTTTCTTTCTTTAGCCTTCTTCTTGTGAGGAATTTCAGAACCCAATCCAGCGGTAGAATTCTGATTTTGAATTTGTAAAGGAAGACGGATTCCTTTATCATGGTTCAAACCTTCAGCCTTTTGAAAGTCATAACCCATCTTCTTCATGAGAATAACAGATTGCTGACTATACAAATGGATAGGCAATGGACTTTGAACAGGCGTTTTAGCACAGGACGAGGAATGAATCTCTGCAACTACAGGAGAATGAAGTACCGACGTCTCTGTAGTTAAAGGAGAAGAAGGATTCGGGATACGAGGAGAAATCCCTGTTGGAGCCTTTTCATAAGCAGCAAAGACTTGTTGTGCCTGGTATAAAGGAACACTATTCATGGCTAGCCACTCCTGATGAGTAAGCTTGAGCTTGGTAGGAGGAGCTAGACTTGGAGGACAGATGTTTAGTCCTTTCAGTCTATCTTCCAGAGGGAGGTCGTTCCATAGATGATCCAGATTATCAGGATCTGGAATAATATGAGAAATCATGTTGCAAGTTTTAACTTTCTTGCCTTTCTTAGATTCTGAAGTTTTACCTTCATTTTCCAGTTCAGGCACTAAGTCTGGATGTACCCACATGATTTCACCATTCTTCAATGTGAGAGGCAATAATTCTGTATTTTCTTCCCTGGCAGGCGGAATATTCACAATCTTCATCGTCGCCTTCGGAATTGGTATAATTCCATCTGGGACTTGCTGTGGAGGAAAATCCCCAAACTGAAGAGAAACCATATTGGTTGTCACCGTATGGTCATCATTGGTTAAAGCGATGGCGCCACCATTTATCAGCTCTTGGATCTTCTTTTTCAAGACATAGCAAGCACTGGTAGGATGATTAATGTATCTATGATAGATACAATACTTGGGATTGTCAGTCAGATTCACCTCATTAGGCCTCTTTGGCTCTGGAATCTGAAGTTTACCACTTTTCACCAGACATTGGAATATCCCTGGGATATCGCTTTCGTCAAAGGAGTATTCTTCCTTTGGCCTGGAAGATTCTTGATTGCTTGATGTCGTCTTGTTCTTGGAAAGATTGACCATAAGAGTATCTTTTCCTTTCACATTACGATTGCCGGGATTATTGCCAGGATTATTTTTCTTCCCTTTATCTTCTGAAGCGAAAATCATCCCATGTTCGCGAGCCAACCTACCATTGGTCTCGGCAGAAACTGCTGCTATGATGTACGAAGCCCAATCTGTGAATTGGGAACCCGTGAAGACAGCGATGGATGGTCGCAGATTCATCTTGCATGTGTCAATCAACGCTGAATCCGGCATACCAGGAGGCATCTTTAAAGTAGCCTGTCGGAAGCGTTCGATGAATGTCCGAGTATCTTCTTTCTCCTTTTGTTTGATTTCTATCAAGGAGGACATGTTCATGTCCATACCTCCTTCATAGAAGCGGGAGAGGAACATTGCTTTGAATTCGTCAAAAGATAAAATAGAGTTATCGGGTAAGCTACGATACCAGTCGTAAGCTGAACCCGTCAGACATCCGATGAACACTCGAGTGAGAAGAGCATCATTTTTCTGCAAGTGTACGGTCATAATATCAAAGTAATTGATATATTGACTGGGAGATGCTTTTCCATCGAACAAAACCATGGATTGTGGCTTGAACTTCGGTGGAAAGGGTACGTCATTCCAATGAGGAGGATAAGGTTGCTTAATCCCTAGCCTCTGGAGTTGATCTTTGTGCCTCAAAACTTCAAACTGTGCTTTAAGTTCATGCACTGCTTGAATGGCTTCACTGGTTTGAGGAAGCACATTTGACTGAGTAGTCGTTGGATGCACCATGACCCCCACTGGAGGTGGTACATCTTCTGGAATGATGGGATCCGGAGATGCAGAATTTTGATTAGCAGCGGGCTCTTGAATATTCAAAGGTATTTCAGCCCCTTGACTATCTTGAGTTTGTGCTGCTACTGGTGCCGGTGTCACTACTGTCGGTTGAGCAGTTTGCTAATTCAAAATTATTTGATGCATGTTTTGCACCATGTTAAGCATATCCTTCAGTGATTGTTCAACAGCAGTGAGACGTTGCTCTGTATTAGCAGATGACATTTCTGGTTCATCTCCAATAGCGTAGGATTCAACCTCTCTTGAAGATACAGAAGGGTTTGTATAGAAGTACGAATCCACGTTATCGGTATCAGACTCAAAAGATTGAGTACCCCCAGCCTCTGAATCAGAAGTCTGCAATTGTCTTCGTCTTCTTGATCGAGTATTCTGATATACTCCTTCAAAGGAATCAAGAAGCCTGTTGAACTGTTATTGACTTGGAGTTTGGGACGTGTTCCGTCTTGGACGTCGTCCTCTGTTAGTATGAGATGCCATGTTGACTGACACATATGGCAACTCATGTTCTTGGTCTTCAGCTTGATGTGGAGGTACGTTGAAACTCAATCGATCAAAAACTGATCGTCTTGAAGCCGAACAACAACAGTTGATCACAACCTGGTGGTATTCACAAAGATGTTTTTCTTGGGGGAATGTCACCGGAGATTGTCTATTCTTACGCTTTTGTATTAGCAATTCACGTAAGTCAGAAGGAGTGGATGAAGTATTCTTCTTTATTACATTGGGGGTGGAAAAACGTTTAGTCCCTTGTGTATAAAGAAGATTACTGGCTGCATTCGCAGAACCAAATTGTACATTTCTACGCGCTTGGAATTGTGTGCGTAAATCTTGAGATTTAGCACGCAGGACTCCATTTTCCTGGCGTATGATTTGTAAATTTGGTACCTTGCGTAAAGCAGTATAAGAAGGTCGTTGGTGTAGAATAGAAGTTTTACCAATAATATTTTTACGCTGCACACGTTTAGATACATTCACATTTGACATATGAGCATCATTATGAATTTCATCTACACTGTCATAGACAGGAGATTGATCTTTACGTATGGAACGTAAAATCTTGTTATCTACCATGTTACCAACGGGAGATTTTGTTTTACGCGATGAGCGTAATTTATTTGGGCCTACCACGTCACCGACGGGAGGCTGATTCTTACACCCAGAAGCACAAGCTTTAGGGTCTGCCCCATTACGAACGGGAGTCTCATTCTTATGAACTGAGCGTAAGATTTGGTTCTTACCCACTGAGCGTAAAACTTGATTTTTACGCGGTGGGTGTGAAACCTGGTTATCTTCACCGTTACAAACGGGAGAAAAATTGTCACACTTCGAGTGCAACTTTGAAGTAAGGATTGCCTCGTTATGAACGAGAGCCCCTACGACAGGAGTGGGAAGAACCCCCTTGTCAACAGAAGCAACAGAGAAATCAAAAATCACTTTGGATTTGGGAATCCAAACTTTTCGTGCTTTGCGAGACTTTTGAACATTGGAATGGTGAGAACCACCCCCAGTTCGGAGCATCTCTTCATAGGCAGTCTGGTCGAAGTGTACCACCAGAGTCTTCTTGGTCGAACCGACTGAAACATCATCATATTGAGCAATTACCTCCTCGTCAGAGGAGAAGGTCATCCCCAGCAGAGTCGCCATTTTTGTTTCGATTAATAAAATGCCTTGGAGGAATTGGCTTTTTGAAAACAAAAACAAGAAGAAAAGTACGAGAAGTACAAATTTGATTCTGGGAAAGTATTGCTATGGAAGTCTGATTCATAAACGATCACTTTGTTCCTTTGACCATATGATGATGATGAAGATCACTGCTTGAAGTAGAACAATTTGGAAGAACTAATGCACCAGAAAGGTATCGACGCACTTGGGCACTGATGGCGAGGCCGAATGCTTTTCTGCTTTGCTTCACTTTGTTCTGGAAGAAAAGTTGAAGAAAGATGCTCTAGAGAAACAAAATCTCGAAGCTCTGATCTCTGTATTCTTTCATGTCTCTCCCTCTGTGTCTGTCCTCTCCTTTTGAGAAAAAAAATGAGTCTATTTATAGACTGGGGCTTTCGTGCGTAAAAGAGTATCAACATCTGTCTTTACGCTGACAACTGCCCTCCACGATCAGAATCATCCTCTGTATGTGCTGACACGTGTCCCATCATTTCAGTAAGAATAGGATACATGTACACACGTTCTTCGAAATAGGTGGCATGAAGACCACGTAGGCACACCACGTTCCAGACCGGCCAGAACGAATCGGGCGTAAAAAGATGAGCGTAAACTAGCTCTGTCATGGGTTTCCAGCGTAAAGCGGTTATCGAATAACCTTGAGCATAAAATGGCTCAAATAGACTTGACGCACACATTGTTTTTTATGAGCGTAAAGACTCATGTAAAACCCCGTGCGTAAAAGAAACCATTCAGTGAGCGTAAAGTAGCTCGATCTCTATAAACGACAATAATGGTCTTTGTATGAGATAAATTCTATTGAATTCTGTGGTAAATGCCATCATTGATATCTTCATGTCAAAGTCAGCTTTAAATGCGAGATTTGATGGCTTTTGTCCAGCGTGAAAGAGGCTGCTTCAGTCCTTGGCATAAAATCACCGGTGTAGACCCAAGCGTAAAAAGATCAATCTCCTTAGGCATAATACAATTAGCCTTGTCTTGAGGGTAAAGAAATTCCCTGCTCTGTTAGGCGTAAAGCGGGCCACTCATGACTGAGATGACTCCCTCATTGAAACACTTTTTACGCTCCTACATTGCAGAGCCGATGATATGGTTGACCCATAAGGATCAGGAGTTCTAGTGGACAGAAGATTGATAGAAGGCTTTTGAAGAGTTGAAGAAGAGGTTGACCTCAACACCTATTTTGACGCTTCCTTCTGGATCGAGAGGATTCATGGTTTATAGTGATGCGTCAGGTAGTGGACTTGGATGTGTTTTGATGCAACATGAAAAGGTCATAGTCTACACATCGAGGCAACTAAGGGCACATGAGAAGGATTACCACACTTATGATTTGGAGTTAGCAGTTGTGATCTTTGCATTGAAGATGTGGAGTCATTATTTGTACAGAGCATGTGGAGATATTTACGGATCATAAGAGCGTGAAGTACTTGTTCACACTAAAGGAGTTGAATATGAGACAGAGGTGGCGGTTGGAGCTCATGGCAAACTATGATATAGAATTGCAGTACCATTCTGGCAAGGCGAACGTAGTGAAAGATGCTTTGAGTAGGAACCCTACTACATATTTCTTGGCAGCTCAATCACAGTTATTAGAGGATCTTCATGAGCTTGGAATAGAAGTCATTATGCTGGGACAATAAAGAGTACTTGCCAATCTTGAAGTATAGTCGTCACTTGAGGATTGAATAAAGGCATCATTACCTACAGATGCAAGATTTCGAAGACTTTGTGTGAGGACAGAGGCTGGAGAGCGACAAATACTTAGACCAGAGCTTGTGACGCAGACAGTCAAAAAAGTGAAGTAGATTCAGAGTCATCTTTAAGAAGATCAGGACCAACAGAAGCATTGGGCCGATACGCATCGTCGACCATTGGAATTCAAGGAGGGAGAGCATGTATTTCTGAGGATCTTACCGACGCGGGGCACTATTCGATTCGGAAGTAGAGGGAAGTTGAGTCCAAGGTATATAGGACCGTTCGATATCATTTAGCGTGTACGAGTGGTGGCATAACGTCTTGTATTACCCGCACCACTAGAAAGAATGCATGATGTATTCCATGTCTCACAGCTGAGGAGGGATGTGACTGATCCCAGTCATATGGTCGATCACTCTGAGATCACGGTGGGACCCAGTTTATCATACGATGAGCAGCCGGTAGGTATCTTGGATACGAGTGAGAAGACGCTCAGAGGGTAGACGATTAGACTGGTTCGTGTTGCATGGAGACACCATTCTCCGGGAGAATCAACTTGGGAGCGTGAAGATTCTATGCGTGAGCGTTATCCCCACTTATTCGTAGATGCCGGTAAGTCTTAGCTTAATTATTCATAAGATAAGTTTTTTTATAATTGTGTTATTTTTAATTTCGAGGACAAAATTTTCTAAGGAGGGTAGGTTGTAAGCCCCCTGATTTTTGGATTTTATTTTTAATTAGTTTTAATTATTTTATATGGATATTTTAATTTATTAAAGTTAATGATGACTATGTTAGTAGTTTACCGTAGCTTTGATTTTTGAAGCACAACAAATATTATTTTCTCAAATCCAGTTCCATATTTGAATTCTAGACTCGTCCACCTTGAGTTTGATATATCATGTCCCATCCAATTTTTCTTTTCAATATTCCTTTAACTTTGCGCAATTTCGGGCCAACTTAGGCCAATTTGAGCCATTAGTGTAATTTTAAGCTAACTTCCAATTTAATTTTTGGACTTGACATAGATCGAAACCGTATGACCCAATATATGGTTTTAATCCATTTTAATGCACATGCCTAGGGTGTACTATCTAATCGAGTTCTCATGTGCTACTTATTTGCAAATGGCACATGAGACTTGTTAATTTGATTTTTTTGGGTCCAATTTGACTAGTAATGCTACTCGAACCCTAACCTAGTCAACCCTACTAGTTAGAGCCTAACAAGGAGTACCAAAACCAAGTATACATATATCTAAGAGAATTTTAGAGGTTTAATTGCAGCCATATGCAATATGTCCTTATATATTTGGCTTGGTCAAACATATAACCAAAATAGGAAACCTATTAATAATAGTATGATTTGGAGAACCAAATCCTATCCAAATTAGATCAAACCAAAGCCCATACACTAAATATAAATATACCTATCAAATACTAACCATCCCCCTCTCTCATAATCACCCACTACTCCACAAATCCCCCCAAACCTAGCAGCCACCACTCCAAACCCGAAACCCTAGCCGACCCCCCTTTCTTCACAAAATATAATTTTTTCTCGATTTTTGCACCAACCACCACCACTTGGACATCTCTCTCAACATCCTCTTCCACCCTAGGAACTGTAGTAGAAACCTTGCGGCCGTTAGAGAGGTGTACGACGTGCTACTTGGGCCGAAACTCCGTCGAATCGAAGTCTAAAATATCACAGCAGGTTAGTCAATTTGTAGATGATGTTTCATCCACTTTTTCTCATCCTTTTCTCCTCAAACAAATCTGAGAGTTACATTTGTATGTCTACTCCAACCTCTGATCGTCGGATCTTCTAGTTCCAAGCGGTTTGCCCGTGGCGTTGATTCTACGACAGGGTATCCAGAACTGATAAATTCTATTTTGGGCCACTTTTTGCCTATCTAAGCTCAGTTTCTAACCATTTTATATTTTTATTCAGAATATAGACGTCGATACCTTTCCGACGCATATCTGAAAGTTAGGTTTCACGTCGGTTTTCTATTTTTAAAAATTCATGACATTTGTCGTGTCATCGAACTCCAAAAAATTCTATTTTTCTTGTGTCCAAAAGTGTCAAAACTCCATGAATCCATATTAAAGTTTATGTTGTACAAGGTTTAACGTTATAAATAATATTTTAACTAATTTCTGGGATTTTTACAGAATTTAGTAATTTTATTTTAATCGTTGTTTCGGGACTAAATTAATGTGTCGAATTGAGGAAGTCATATGTGGCATTGACATAAGACCTCTTGTGAAAGGGTTCCCCTATTGAAAATATAATTATAGCAATATCTAAGTATTTATAGATAAATTCTAGAGTTTAAATATATTATTTTGTTATAATTGTAAAGTATTTACGAGAGAATTTGGTACCTATATGTACTTATATAATAGATGTAGTGTCGTGGCAACGTTATGACAACTAGGAGGCGTAGATACTCATATAATTTATATATGGTGTGTTGATATAAAATATTAAATATAGTGTATTATTATAGGTGATCTTGGGAGGAACGACAAGGACACCGGAGTTGGACAGGCTTACCCGCAGACAACAGTTACAGGCAAGCGTGCCTTGCCTTCGTTACAGATTATTGTTTTCTTTTTTTTCTTTTTTTATTAGCATTGCATGACGTAGGACGTTGATACTTAGTATCCGTTTATAGATGGGTGCCGATGTTATGATAGTGACATCGAGTATTGACATTAGGCAATACGTACATATTGATGTGTTCATTGACACAATTGACCACAGGACACCGACACATTCATGATGCGAGGTTTACATAACTATTCGTGGTATAGACCTCATTTTAGCAATCCAGATTTATTTATCAGTATTGCTTTTTCTTTTGAGATGACTGTACAGACTTGACATTGCTAGATTCTAGACATGGGGATTGGGGAGAACTTGATACAATATTAGACCTATTGTCGTGTGGCCCGTTATTTAGTGACCTTTATCTCTGTAGCAGAGTAAGGGATTATCACTGTCAAGAATTGATTGTCCTTGGTGCCACGACACAGGTACTGGGGAAAATACCCTGTTGAGGTGCTAGTGAGCCTTAGTGGAAGGGGTCTGGTATTCTAGAAAAGTATCTCACTTGCATAGCACATAGACGGATACAGTAGATTGTCTTAGTTCATATTTTTATTTCTGTACCTTAACATATATATTATGCACCTTGCTAGTCCTCTAAGGACCTGTCTATTTCCCACGCTTAGACGAAGCTGAAGACTAGCCGAAGGTTTACGGTTCGGGAGCTGAGACCGGAGGCGTACCGGCACAGAAGGACGAAATAGTGCCAGAGGATTTTTTGTGATCATGTTATAATCCTATTTAGTCTTGATACATTATTTTCTTTTATTTTCATCAGACTTGTAGTTGATTTGTACTTTCTTTCTATTTATGTGATTTCGGGAGGTTTTACCCGTACAGACTTTATTGCTTTTATTGCTGGATATTTGAGATATTTTCTTATTTATTCTTGATCTCTTTGTGGACTCCGTGGATGTGATTAGATGTATATACCTGTGGACTATGTTGTATTTCTATGTGTTATCATGATTTACAGCATAAGTATTTCGCTAATGGGCTTTTAGCGTAGTTTGGCCCATTGGTGAAGTGCTGCTGGCATGTATTCGTATACCTGGTCCTACGTATTTTGGGACTGGGACGTTACATCGAGGATTTTTTGAATGACTTCATCCCAGAGTGGTGTATTGAATACCCTCGGGGATGTCGATCGTTAGAGGATACGGGGTGCCGATGAGTCTATCCGCAAGTATTACAATATACAAAGTCTTAGATTGAGTATCTTTGAGTAAGTTGTAATCTTAAAATTTTGACGAGATGGTTCAAACAAATAAGAAGATGATGCACATCGGCAGGATTGCACCGAGTATGAAATACAAAATGATCGATAATAAAGATTGAATCGAGAAGAAGTTAAGGTGTAACGAACGGATGACTCGATCGAAAAAATCGATATGAATCGTGTACAAAAAGTTAGCAAGATGGGAAGATAGCGTGCATAAAAAAGTTTGATTTTGAAGTTATGAAAGTGACTCTAAGAGTTGGGATATATGTTGCTCGATGATTGAGTTAGCATAGAAAGATATGAATTGAGGAAATAAGTTGCTCGATGACTTAAGATAGACGGATAAACACATGTGATTATGGGTTTGAACGAATTGATCATGTGAATAATTCAGGGATTATTGATCAAATTTTTTATCTTGAATATCGAGGAGATTGTGGTATATCCAATTTGGATGATAACATCACTTGCACGACTCGAAGTTCATTGTAAGAGGAGTCAGGTTACGTATATCGTCGATGGTATTGAGGTGTATCAAAGATCGATGTACGATAACTCGGGGGTACTCTGATTCGAGGAATGACGATTGTGTAAAATGTTATTGTTCAAATGGATGCCATACTTGGAATTTTAATAGAATTGAATGTTTGGATAAAAATCAAAGTATCTTGACTACTTCGAAGATAACCACAACGTCAATGATCTTGTCATGCGCGAGCACAACTCTAGCCTTGCACATGCGTCACGTCAGATTTGGGCCAATCATTCTGCGTAAGCACTGACATGGTAATTCATATCTAGCGGGAATAATCAAACTCGGGAAATCATGGTATGGCAATTGGATTATTTCGACCCGTGGTTTGATGCGAAGGTAAATTCGAGGATGGTTCGGATTTGTATTTGACGGTTGAGTAAATTTGAGGATTGAGTAAATCCAATCTGCATATCGAGAATAAATTAGTCTAGACTCAAAGTATGAGTTACGCCTCGATGAGGAAGATTATCATACAGGAGCATTGGCATGGTGATTTTATGTCTAGCGTGGGTAAACAAACTTGCGGGAGATTGAGGCATGACATATTGTTATGCTAGATGACTTTATGATCGAATACGTGAATTATGATAAGCGACCGAGGGAATATGGTATAAGAATATTATGGTTTACTAATAAATCGTGTCGTAGTGTACTTTACTTGGATAGGTGGATTATAATGAACGTGTTCGAAGAGATAGACTATGCGAACTACTTATTTAGACATGCGATACTGATATGCCGAGGAGTTGGTTGAACAGGACTTACCGAAGGATGGCTTTGCTGAACGACTCGGACCCCCTGGACTAAGTGTTACAAGTGCGAATAGGAGAATAAATGCTCGATGTTTAGAAATCAGAGTGATGCAAGCTTAGGTAGAAAGTTCCATACTATCAACTTTGGTTTGACCTTAGGATTGGGGTCAGTATTGATATTATTGTTTGGGAATGATGATTCCAATACTGACGTTGACTTTAGCCTATTGAGATGGCCTAGCGGTTAGGCAAGACGTCCCTATTCCGAGAGGTAGCATCGCTAAGATTGATTTTAGGATTGATAGAATGAATCAAAATATTGAATTAGATTCACTATTACAAGGCTTGGTTGAAATGCATATATTTGGGGAACGTCTTAAATATGTGCATGACCCAACTAAGTGATACGTTGAATTCAAGTGAGACTAAAGGAATGAAAAGGTATCGAGGATTTCGAAGTCGTGTGTTTCAAAAAAAAATTTTATGGTAGTGCGATCGTTGGATTTGAAATAAACTTGAATGTTGATTGATCGGATGGTTTGTCCTAGAACTAAGTTGTCCATATGCACGAGCGCGGCTCGAATTAAGAAATGCATAGGGGAAGTGTGTGCGCGAATCATTGGATGTTGAATCAAAATGATAGGTCAATGAGTGTGTACTCAGTAAGTTTCAAGGACAAAACTTTTTCTGAGTGGTGTATAATGTAATGCCATGTCCCGCTCAGTTCAACGGGAGGAATCAAAACGCCAATGACGTTCTGACTTAGCCACGCAATGGCTTGGTCGAAGTCCCGCTCGGTCGAGGCGACTCCTCACTCAGGTGGATGGCTTCATTGAACTTACCTCAACTTGGCCTTCACACTAATAAAATAAAAGTTTTCAAATGCACAAGTAGGCTTGATAATAAAAGAGGCAAATTCACATAGCTAAGAGAATAATCCCAAGTTGGATCAAATTGAGTTCGAATATGGAATGGTCCCATGGTCGGCTTAGAAATGTAATACGATGTGCTTTCAAAATAACACTCGGTTCTTTATCCCGTGGCTTGGAAGAAGGAAAGTTGGTTGGTGTTGCCACAAGTTATGAACTTAGCATAAGTCATATGGGTCACATGTATAAATGCTTGATCAAGCTTGCATTGTCCCACTATCCAATGCTTAGCTTAGTATAAATTGTCCATAGTCCCAATGCATGTTTCAACGGTGCAAGGCTTGGCATAGCCTTTGCTCGTCCCGCGGGTTAAGTTGTTGGACGATTGAGTTAGGCAAAAGTTATGTCGGGCTATCGAAGTCATAGCAAGCACTGTCCCACGCTTTCTATGGTTGTTGAAGTCGCACAGCCCTACGATCTTAAGGCTCGCCATATAAAGTATGACTTGGGCAGGAGTGTCGCACAGAACACAAGTTGGTTTAAGGCACAAGCCACGGTTGGTTTAATAAAAAGTTAGACATGGTCTATGGCACCTAAAGAACACGTTATGTTCAAGTTATGCTTGAAGGCTATCAATTAGCTGTTCATGAGTTGATCAATAAGAGTATGGAAACATGGAAAAATATGTTAGGATTGTAGGTCAGTCACTGAGACAACCCTAGTTTGGGCTCTGCAAAATAAGTATGATCAAGTAAAGAAGTAAAGCAAAAGAAGTAAGTTGTGATGGTTAGGCCATGCATTTACGTTGAGTTTAGAAGTTCTTATAGGTGCGTGGTCATGGACAACTTGTAAACAAGCTTTTGTACCCTAGATTCGGTAGCCTGGGGCCACAGGACCGTATTGGCCTAGGAGGGAAGCAAGGTAGTTAGGCAATAACACGCCGCGGTGATTTAAGGACTTGAGCATGGCTAGCTATCCTTAGCTGCAAGGGTCTCGTTTGTACTACCTATATGTCCAAGATGGCTTGAATTGCCAGTGACCTTTTATATAGATGAGTTGATGTGTTGAGTGGCAATCCGCATGCACGATGTCGGTCGAATCAGAGAACGTGTAAGCACGACACGAGTTGTGTCAAAAAGGGTATGCATGGTTGCAGCACCATTATGGAGCCTAAGATTTTGCTAAGTTAAGGCACGTGCTTCGGCACGAGAGGCGGCATCGAGTATTAAGTTTTTGGCATTAAGGCATGTGCTTCGGCACGAGAGGCGGCATCGAGTATTAAGTTTTTGGCATAGAGTTGCATAAGTCAGACTTGAGTCGTTTCGAGTTAAGTCAATAAGGGCCGTAAGGCATGTTTGGTTAAGTCATGATAAGTTGTGAGGGACGACCTCGATGTTGAAGCACAGACCAAGTTTATGGCACAACCATGTTATTATGTCTCGAAGTATGGCATGAAAGGCAAGCACGAGTCGGTACGTTGATGTTGTAAGTACGAGAATGGTCTAGAGGCACAAGATAAGCAAGTTATTGGTGCGATAGCACGGTGATGGTCTAAGAGACGCAAATAGGCCAAGAGTCTATGTCCTAAAATCGATCATAAGGCAAGAATAGAAAGACAATCATAAAGGGGATTATGTTGTAAAAAGTAAATGAGCGTGTTAGTTTTCTATGGGTGGGCGAGGAGCTCACTGCACCAGTACGGTTGTGTACTGACACCCACACAGTTTTCATGTACAAGCACATGTAGAAGCTCGTTGGTACGGAGCTCGCTTGGATACGTCAAGACACAGAGTTCCTTGGTGTTTTGAGGTATAGGACCGTATGGAGTTTGGACTTATATGGGACATAATGTATGGATATCGCCTATCTGAAGCATCTGCTGGCTCTTCAAATTATACTGAGAGATGAAAGAGAGCAGAGTGACTTGTATTATGAGAAGAGTGAGACTGAGTGATTGTAATCACGGCCACGTGACATATTATAATCTTCGTTTCAATATAAATAAAGAATTCTCATTTTGTACACTCTTGTTGCCTCCATTATTTAGTATTTCTTCTTGGAACTTCTGTGCGATGACCCCGTCGCTTAGCCTGTAATCGGCTATTATGGAACCCGCCTTGCGTGAATGCAACCTAGGCTCACGCAAAATCATGCGTTAGCGAGGACGATCGGTCACACAAGATAGGTCAATTGCTAGGCGACTAATCTAATAATTGTTAGCCCAATGATCTAACTATGTTTTTGATTGTGGTTATTCGATTAAGTTTAACATTATGACATCAATATTTTTTACACTATCACTAGAATATTTATACTTAAATTTAGCATAGTCCTGTTGTGCACTAATTTTATCATAATTGCATATTGCTTTGTTCGTCTAACATGTATTAGTAGAAAAAGTAATAAGCAAGATCAACATGGATATATGTACTAAAGAAATCATGATGGGCTAAAGATGACGGTATCCCATAAGATTTCTCTGAACCGTCCGATGACATCTCCGGAGCCACGTACTCGGGGGTTTCGTTTCCCGGTCAGCGGACGGGAGTCAAGGGGGCAGCACCTCCCGTGGGCGTTCGGGGCAAAACCCCTAAAGGGTATTCAGATTTTACAATATGGGTATTTTTGGACAGCTGCTGTCAAGAAAAAAAAAAAGCTATCATCTATCAAGTGAAAAAGCCAAGCCATCATTATTTCAAGACTCTGAAGAAACTTGCACCTGCTAAAGTATATCTGGAGTCTGTAATGAGTCTTAGGAATAAACACAAGAAATATATGGCATATAGATAGCTAGGATAGATAACAACTCTGGATCACCTTGGG
Source organism: Iris pallida (assembly GCA_029216955.1). Taxonomy (NCBI): domain Eukaryota; kingdom Viridiplantae; phylum Streptophyta; class Magnoliopsida; order Asparagales; family Iridaceae; genus Iris; species Iris pallida. The sequence goes on along the minus strand of JANAVB010006798.1, from coordinate 5,154,809 downwards.
CAGACAGTCGAATGATCCGATAAATCACCGCAAAAGTTTGAAGGATGGTCCGAATGGACCACAGGAATATCTAACTAACGTCTGTAAAAATTCGATGAATAATCTGTCTTGTTACCGTTTGGAATACAACGGTCAGATCCTGCCCCATCGATGATCCCAACGACTATATTTATAGCCGTTGTACTATACAAGCGGATGATCCGACGAACTTTTACGAAAATCCTACGGATCATTCGTCAGACGACTGAAAGTTGCATTATTGCACTTTCTATTACTTTTGTTATTAATAGCCTTGAACTCCTTCATTCAAGGTTGATGCTTTGAGCCCCATTTTTTTAATATACCAAAGCTTATCCACAAACACTCCACCAAAGCTTTTACTTGCCAATCCACAAATTATGTTTGAGTGTGTAACTCCTCTTCCTGGATTTTTTATTTTTATTTTTATTTTTTTCTATTTATTTTATTTAAATATCATGATTGGAAATACTTTTCTTGTTAAATATTATTTTGTAATTATTTTGTATTTCAAACAAAAAAACTAGTATAATTTAATGGCTTAAAAGTACTAATTATTTGAGTAAAAATGTTTTATTCTTGAATTTATTATTGACATTATATTTGTTATTATTCTTAGACTTTCAAAAGATTGGTTTCAAACATGGTTTGAAACTCATAAGTATTTTCGAATAATAAAAAGATTTGTTATTTTATTTTATTTTTAAAATAAATTTTCAGATTTATGGTAGTATACTTTAAAATAATTCGATGATATCGAATTATTATTAAGAGGACTAGTTATTTGATTTAGTTATAATAAAGAGGGGATTGATTAGCTAAATAGATACTGGATCCTAAAACCAGCTTAATCCTAAACACTTTGAATGATGTGTCGTGTAAAGGAACTAACCAAATCTTTTAAATTTTAGCCTACTCCGGCCCTACCATTATCTTCCCAGTGAACCGATTCTTGTACATACACCACATCTCTCCATATATACATAAGTCAAGGGCTAACTCCATCACCTCCCCCTGTTAATGGCAAATAAACCATGCCACTCCTTCCTCCTCTATTTCTTTGTTCTCTTCCGTTTATGTTTCTTAAAGACCGAACCCTCAAAGATCCCCCTTCTCGATATGGCATGAAGCTATTTTGTGATGGTCAATCCCCGACTGGTCTCTAGCCGTGCACCGGCACAGACCCAACCTGGCGACCTAACAAGCGACTGCAGCCTCCTCGCGCAACTAATCGACTCGTTGCGCACATGTGACCCCTGTCGAGACGAGTCCCTCTGTCAACCCCGTCCTGACTCAATCCCAGCCATTACCCACCACCACTTTCCACCTTTTTCATTTCCACGACGATATCCCTCTACACCACTAACACCCCCACTTCCCCGATCCATCCGCAGACAAATTACCGCCTCATCCCTCGCATGCGTCGATTCTGGCAAAGCCATCGCCGTGGCAATCTCGCGCTCGAGCCCCACGACGTGTGGCAATTCCCTGAAGAGATGCACGTCTCTCGTCAACCGAGGCCAACACCCGTCCGTCACATCGCCTCCGTCTTTCTCCGCTGTGCTTGTAGCTTCCCTTCCCGAAAAAAAATTTGTGAAATATTTTTATATTATTTATTTGATTTAAATGGTGATTTTTTAGAAGTTTATAAATAATTATTTAGTTAATTATTACGATAGATGACCTTAGCCATGGTTAAGATTTGGAGTACAAGATGACCAAGAATCGAGGCACGGATAGTGCAGTGGCGTGCCTCGACTAGTATATTAGCCATGCCAGGAAAGGCCGAATCATAGTGATGTCCTAACTAGGAAAACCAGGCTAAGTTGTGACACGACCCTTACAAATGATTTATTTATTTACTTAGTAAGACTATGATATTTAGGATGCTCGGTTGTACTAATTTAGCTCGGACTGGACCCGAACTGAACCCAAGCCTATGTAGTCGGGTAGTGCGACCAAAGACGCCCACGTAGGTGTGCATTATTAGTGTTTTGTATTTTATCTTAGTGGGATATTAAGTATTTTACGATACATCAGTTATATATATATATATATATATATATATATATATATATATATATATATATATATATATATATATATATATATATATATATATATATAAAATATATATATATATATATATATATATTTATATATATATATATATATATATATATATATATATATATATATATATATATATATATTATTGATATTAAATTGTTAATTATTTTATAATAGGATAAATATTCTTTTGTGATGTATTTCTAGATTGCTAGGATTTAATACCGTAGATATATGTGTATGTACATATAAATATATATTATATGTATGTATTTGTATGTATATATAAATATAATATATTAATGTGTATATTGTGTGAATATATAAATATATTAAATAAATGTGTGTATTTTCATGTTTATATAAATATATTATATATATGTGCATATGTGTATATATACATATAAGTGTAGAAGTATACAAGTATAGAAGTATACATATAAGTATATAAGTATAGAAGTATATATACATGTATGTGTGTATATATATATATATATATATATATATATATATATATATATATATATATATATATATGCATATTTATTAATTGCTAAAAAAAATAGAAAATAGATAATGATAAAAAAACCCGACAGCCCAAACCAGCATCCCTCACAGTCCCGGCCTAATACACTAACCCGAGCCCACAGGACCGACATCCCCATGCAACCCGAGAGAGCCACTCAGCCCAGCTGAGCTCGGGCCCACATGCCAGCCAAAGGCGTGTGCAGCAGAACACAGCCCCGACCCTGTTAACCAAAACCGAACCCAGCGTGTATATAGAATAGAGAAAGAACGGACCGTCGCACCACCCCGTGCGACCTCCCAGGACTCCCCTAACACCGGACGACCACCCCCGACGCCTGTACGTCGGAGTTCGACGGCGGCGATCGCCGGAAAAATGCGCAAACAAAAGCAGAGCAGCGACAGCAGCAGGTATATTTCGTTAACCGTTTTCTTCGCACTCCGTTGATGTTTTTCGATTCCGCAAGGTGTCGTAGGAAGCCTACATAACCTACTCAGATCCCTAACTAGTAGAATTTATAGATGGATGATGAATATCTCGAAAAATCGAGATGAATCCGACCGAAAACTGTTGTTTCAGAACAGTAAGAATCACTCAAACATCCAACTTGACCGCCACTTTCTGAACTTTACATTAGGAAATTTCGAAAACTAAACTAATACAGTCCTAGACCACCTATAGGGCTGCCAAACCCTTTTTATGGAAGTCGATTTCGTCGACCGAGCGTCGAAAAATCCTTTTTCCAATTTTGACGAAAAACTAATTTCAAAATATTAAAAATTATGAAAAACTCTTCGATACGACGTGCGTCCCGCTAATCCGGACGACGTGGTCACGAACCGAAAGCATCGAAAGGTGCGTAATGGTTTCGTGGACGTGTGGGCTTTGACGAAATTTAAATTGGTCGCGTGTGCGCGATTTTAATGCGTATCCGTCGAAATTCACCGTATCGGCCTCTGTGCAAATTTTCCAATTACTTTGTGCACGCTCGTCAGATCGAGATAAAACTTGTGCCAACAGGACCGTATCATTTTTTTGGTCATGTATGCCAAGTTTGGTCCGATTCTGAGACAGTTGGTCGGATCGCCGTTTTGTGGGCCACACGGTCGGACTCAACCGGCGATTTTGTGCACGGCCCGCCAGAATCCAACTTCGGACATACGATTGGGTTCGTATCAAAAAATCGGAACTGTTGACATATAGTTTGACGACTTTAGAGAGCATAGACTCTGGCACGCTTTTCGGTGCAAAACGGGTCCAATGGCGGACACCGTTTTTGTCCGAAATTATTGTTTTGCCCCTGTGTTCGGAATTGGACTTAAGGACAGGCAATCCTAGCTAATTTGACTATTCTGAGAATGTTGGCAATATTTATTTCAGCTTTCGGAGACAGTTGTTGTGATTTGGACTTTATGGCTTAGCAGTGGATTAGATTGTTATTGGATCTGCGTGCAACCTCCAGGCAAGTATACCTTGCCTTCCTCTACAGTTTTACTTACATGCATTTTCTTTCATTTCTTAGTCATTTGATTGTTTATGGACATGAGCTTTTTGTGTTATTTTCTGTGGAGTTGTTTTTATTGTTTATAGCCGTGTTCATGTTTGGTCTTGTGGTTCCCACTTGGAGTTTCTCCTCCGTACCTTGCTTGAGTCGTGTCATAGAATGAGTACATGTAATTGAACTGCCATAGCCTTGATTATAGTTTTGCATAACCAGAGAGTCCACACTCGGGACGAGGGTTGACCAATTGCACCAGAGAGTCCACACACGGGACGAGGGTGCCTTGCCGTGAGCTAACCAGAGAGTCCACACTCGGGATGAGGGTTAGTGCTTAGTTCAAACCTGTGAGTCCACACTTGGGATGAGGGTTTGGTTCTTCCAATGATCTCGTATTTATCGCTCATCCGACAGTTCATTTATATGTAGTTGTTCTAGTGTTCGTGTTCTAGTATTCGTGTTCAAGTATTCGTATTCGTGTTCGTATTCGTAGTCATTTGCCTTATTCTTGTTCTTTTCTGTTTATTTCTTGTGCATGATAAAACTGTTAGATAGGCATGTATATTATGTATCTTGCTATGTCCTCTGAGGACCTGATGATCTTTACAGGTTTTGTGTTTGCATGGAGTTAGTTAGCAGTACGGAATGGTAGAAGATTACGATGCATGATACAGGTATTTGCTTGTGATATTTCTTTATTATCCTCTCGTGCTTTATATTCCATACCATGATATATTCTGCTTATTTATAGACTCATATCATTCTTGGATTCTAATCGGACAACATGCTAATGGGCTGCACACCATGACCCATACTTGTTCATTCTTGTTTATATGATTCCCATGGATTGAGATATAGTTTAGATTAGATATGATACCATGACATTGACAGCTTATACGTACTCGAGTCGGGCTGGAGTCCGTTCGATACGTAGCTGGCTTGCTCACGAGCTCGCAACCGAAAAGCGGGTGCGGGTCGTGACAGTGTTGTATGCCATCAATCACATTTTCGGCAGCGATGCTTCTCGCCAGAGAACTCCGGATCGCTAAAGTTTCCTCCAGGACAAACCGCTAACCTAGGGGTTTTCTTCCACAGTACTGCCGCATGAGCGTCCATCAGCGTGCCGCTCACGTGCTTATCCTTCCGCCGAGGCCACGAGATACGGCACTGCCCCACATCCCCTCTTGTCCAGCCTTCTGCTGGATCCGACCACCGTCGTGGTCGCGCAGAGCCGCCCATCATCGATCCCGTTCGCACTAGCCACGGTGACTGTCTCAGATTCGACCCCGTGCTGTGTGCCACACTAGAGAAGCCCACATGTCGTGGTCAAATCAGCAAGCATCCGCTGTCGTCGCAGTCCCCGACCACCGTATCTCCAGCATCGTAGTTGATGTCATGGCCGCCAATCCCGAGTGGTCGTCCCTTTCTTTGGGAGCACCGATCCTCTTTCACAAGTGAGCTTCTTCACTCATCTCTCTTGTTCCTTACCCCTTTTATCAAAGTGCATTCTCTCTCCACCCTCTGATGACCAGAGAGGAGTGTAAATACTTTTAGGCTTGGCCGCAGTATATAAAAAATTGATTATTGGGATAATCAATTAGGATTTTGGAGTATATGGGCTCAACTGTTATTTTAGATATTCAAAATATATATATATATTAGATTTTTAAAAAGTATTATTGTACTAAATTTTTTGGATAAGCCTAATATGGGAATTGGGCTATGGTATTGGACTTAAACTATTTAGGGTTGTTTAGTAATAAATTTTGAAAAATAATTGATTGGGCTTTATGATTACTAAAAGAATTTCATCTAGTTAAAAGGATTGTTCTGGGCCTTAGTAGAATTTTGTATATGTATGTATTTTTTATGTATTATTACTAGTATTATTATTGTTAATATTAAGAATAGTAAATATTATTTTCATTTAGGGTTATATATATATATATATATATATATATATATATATATTGGGGCTTCTAAAAAAATATATATATTGGGGCTTCTAAAATAAGTTTGATTAATAATTTTGGGGTCTAAGCCTAATAGATTTATATAAATTTTAGTAAAGCTAAATTATTATCATTTTGGATTTTTTTAACGTTATATATTAGTAGTGGATTTTACTCAATAGCATTATAAATAAATATTTCTTAAAAAGAGTTAACACCTATTATGTTATAAATATTTTTTAAGTATGTACATATTTTTCTAAATTAGATAATTACTTTTTCTAAGTGAGAAATCTCCCTAGATTATTAGACTATCGTTGAACTAACCATACTCCTATTTTTTTTTTTGCCAAATTCGAACTCCTTCATATTGACCCCAGCAAATTGGCCTATTCTAGACACAATGGGATTATCGGTTTCACTAGCTAAGGATCCCAGGCGAGTACAGTTTATGTTTTGTTTCCAGTATTGTTAATTACTATAATTGCATGATTAGTGATACATTTTTGATTCTTGACACATTCAACACATATGTTAGTGTCATATGAATTCTAGTCATGATACCATGATTTATTTTACCGTGTTTCGTAATTTATTGTCGTGACTAATCCATGTATGGTAATCGTGTGGGAAAGTACGTACTAAGTAGATATATGATCAAACCCATAGACCATGCTTTATTTCATACAATATAGGCCGTATAGACCATATTTTATTTCATACAATATAGACCGTGTATACCGTGTTTTATTTCATGCAATATAGACCGTGTAGACCGTCTTTTATTTCATGCTATGTAGACCGTATGGTGTAGTGGACCAGCCTGATCACATATTGAAAGGTGTACTTCAAATCACATAGTTGGTTAAGTTTTCTTGTTACATGATTCACTTATCTTTATTGTTTATGATTAACTGTTCCACCATATTTTTCTGTGTCATATTTTATAGTTTATTTCTTTCATCATGTATGTTATGACTTTTACTGTTTTTATAGTTGTTATCATATATTTTGAACTGCATGCTTGGATTGTACTCGTTTCATTCCTGACTGGAAACCAACATTTTTCAGGTTAGCTGCGACTACTCTTAGCATTGAAGAGACATGGGTGTACTTGCAGGCCAAAACTTTGAGATTAGTTAAGTAGATGTGTTGTAGACATTTTCAAATATTTGTAAGAACATTTTAGTTTCTTTCAATTGTAAAGCTTGTGAAATTATAAATTACTTAGTTTTATAAATGAGCAATAGTGTTATTATTTATGTGATTATAGCATTATGTCTAGACAGCATTCTACCGTCGATACTGTGGCGTAGGCTGGCTTGGACATGAACTCGTATCCTGAAAAGCGGGTGCGGATCGTGACAAGTTTTTTGGTGGCCCATACAGGTCAGTTTTTACAAATTGTGCGAACTCGTGATAGTGCTTAATTAAGTTAGTTTTACTATTGCGAACCTGCGACTAGGAAATGCTAAATTCATAAGTTAGGGTTAATTTGATTTTAGGAGAATTACTAGGACTAGGAAAACCCTATTCAAATTGACTGTAGGCCATGTGATTTAGCCAATGATTTATTGAATTCTAAAACCCTATTAGGTAACTTAGAAAATTTTTATAGATTAATTGATATGATGGTATGATCTAAGGTGGGTAGACTAATCGCTTGTAAACTAGGCCTTCCTAGGATTCTATCCCTAATCTTGATCATATGTTCAAATTTTATTTTTCCCTATTTAAAATATCATCATCATATTCGAATTACTTATTTATTTTCCCTTTTTGCCATAAGAAACTATTTTTGAAATAATTTTTGATTCAATCACTTACATGTTGAGCTCGAATTAGTTTTGTAGAGATTAATTGTTTCTATTATCTTCAGTCATTTCTTCATAATAGGTGTTTTGTTTTTTTTCAAATTTGATACTTTCATCTAAAGGACGGATACTTACCTTTTCTAATCATGATCCGCTAGTTGAATCTCTAAAAACTCCTTTGAAATTCTTAGGGATATAGTTGGAATAATTTTGATGACTCACAATGGCAAGACAGCAGCGCACTGTCATTATTTATTTGAATTATCAAGACTGCGGGTTCACTGCAGCCAGTAGCGGACTAGCATGACATGATCCCTAAGTTGAAGTAATTTCGAATAAGTATATATTATTGAATATTATTTAAAGCTATGTCCTAATTGCTCTATTTTGACCTTTGAGTTATATGCTGATATTGGTAGAGCTAATGGAATATTCGATATAATATCATATTTGAGTCATGAAACCAAGGATTTACTGCAGCCAGAAGTAAAGTGGCGAGGCATGGATTCTCGGTGAAACGAGTTCAGATATGCATACGGTTTTCGAATACCATAGAGGCTATATCCCTTCTTGGCATATAACTATTGATTTTTCATGATCCGTAAAAATCTTCTCACTCCAAAATGAATTGATATCATATTTCTTATTATCGCACTATAAACAAAGCTTGTAGTTCTTCCCTTCTTATCCTTGTTTCTTATCTTCTATTCCTTGAATCGTCATTGGGTTCCTCCTCATTTAAAACCTATTACTAGATTTAATTCCATATTTCACTAGATTCATAATCATACCTAGATTATGATACTACGATCATGCCTACATAATTAATCATGCTAAAAAAATAATTTTGATTTGGATCACCCTCACGACTTTTGATTGCAACTAGACTATTTTGATTATAATTCAATCATGCCCATCCGCATACTCTTCTACAATTTGATTCTATAATCGTGTCTAAATAATTTTGCTTGAATAGAATCGAGCTAATCGTGCCAAACAAAACATGAACTTTGATCGTTCCTAATCGACTTTGATCATGACTAAACTATTCTGACTATAGTCATACTCATGCCTATATTTCAAACTCTATTATTGCTAATGCCTAGATTTTATTCCAACTTTAATCATGATTAGTTTGATCATGCTTGGATGACTTGCATGATTAACCTTGATCATGACTGAATCTTAGCTCTATTTAAGTGATTTTAACCATGTTTAGACTTTGTCTAAATTTTGATCGTTGACCATGCCTATATAATTCGAACAATAGTTAATCGTGCCTATAACTCTTTCTTGTTTAGCTAAATCCTATTTCGATTGTATCTTTTCTTAAGGATCAATTCTATTCACGTTCTAACTCGTTTGATCATTAATCAAATTATTTTCTTGATTATATTCTTAATCATGACTGATCTTGCCCTACAAAATTTCGTGGAAGAAATCTTCTGAGGTGAGTAGATTTGTAACCCACGTTTTCAAAATTTCAAAAAAAAATCTTTTTGTTTTATTTATTTAATATTTTACAATAGAGGATAAATTTTGTATTTGAAATTATACGAAGGAAATACTTTCGGATGACAAAAACATTGTTTGTCAATTATAATTTCAAAATATTTTGGGTTTAGAAAAGTATTTAAGAATTATTTGATTTTATTAAGTATTAGTCTTGATTTATTATCGTAAACAAATATTAGGGTTAAATTTGATTTACTCTTTGATTATAGATTATTGAAAAATATATTTCTATATTATTTTGGATGTGAGTTGTATTTGTTTTTCCAATTATTGTTAATATTCAGTATTTAACTGTTATGACCAATATTTGAGTTGATCATTCTAGACTTAATATATTTTTTGATAACTATTAAAGATATTGGATATTTATTAATTTGTCAAATCATTCTAAAATAATTTTGGTATTGATAGAAATATACTTCTAAAAAATTATTTCATTCAGTAATATCATTTATTTCATGATTTGAATTCAAATTTCATTTTTTTAAAAAGAAATATTATTTGATAATTCCTTTTAGGAGTAAATTTATTTAATTTTTGATCAAATCTAATTTGAGATTTAAACCTATTGGGAGATTTGATCCTATTTCCTCCCATAGTTAGAAAATCCCCAACTTATATATATAGGAGAGTATTTCTCTATTTCTTCCCAAAACCCTAATCCCCAATTCTCTAACCTAATTACCAAATTCCTAAATCAGTAACCCTAACCCTTAATATTTTTCTTTTTTGTTTCCTCTCTTTTTATCTATTTGATCAATATTTCTTATCATAAATTTTTTTCCATCTTTTCACCTCGTTACCAAGTCCCTCTATCCTAGTAGTTCTTAAATTCGAGGAAGAATTTATTTCTAAGCTGGGTAGATTTGTAACTCCTCTTCCTGGATTTTTGAATTTTTATTTTTATTTTTTTCTATTTATTTTATTTAAATATCATGATTGGAAATACTTTTCTTCAAAAAAAGTTTAAATATTATTTTGTTATTGTTTTGTATTTCAAAAAAAAACTAGTATAATTTAATGGCTTAAAAGTACTAATTATTTGAGTAAAAATGTTTTATTCTTGAATTTTATTATTGACATTATATTTGTTATTATTCTTAGACTTCCAAAAGATTGGTTTCAAACATGGTTTGAAACTCATAAGTATTTTCGCATAATAAAAAGATTTGTTAATTTATTTATTTTTAAAATAAAATTTCAGATTTATGGTAGTATACTTTAAAACAATTCGATGATATCGAATTATTATTATGAGGACTAGTTATTGATTTAGTTATAATAAAGAGGGGATTGATTAGCATATACATTTATTAAATAGATACTAGATCCTAAAACTAGCTTAATCCTAAACCCTTTGAATGATGTGTCGTGTAAAGGAACTAATCAAATCTTTTAAATTTTAGCCTACTCCTACCCTACCATTATCTTCCCAATGAACCGATTCTTGTTCATACACCACATCTCTCCATATATACACAAGTCAACGGCCAACTCTATCACCTCCCCCTGCCAATAGCGAATAAACCATGCAACTCCTTTCTCCTCTGTTTCTTTGTTCTCTTCCGTTTATGTTTCTTAAAGATCGAACTCTACACGATCCTCCCTTCTCGATATGGTTTGAAGCTGTGCTGTGATGGTCATCCCCGACTGGTCTCTAGCCATGTACCGACACATACCAAACCTAGCGGCCTAACAAGCGACCGCAGCCTCCTCGCGCAACTAATCGACTCGTTGCACACATGTGACCCCCATCGAGATGCGTCCCTCTGTCAACCCCATCCTGACTCAATCCCAGCCGGCCATCACCCACCACCACTGTCCACCTCTGTCATTTCCACGATGATATCCCTCTACACCACCAACGCCCCCACTTCCTCGATCCACCCGCAGACAAACTACCGCCTCCTTCCTCGCGTGCGTCGATTCTGGCAGAGCCGTCACCGTAATAATCTCGTGCTCGAGCCCCACGGCGTGCGGCACTTTCCTGCGATGATGCACGTCTATCGCCGACCGCGACCAATATGTAGGAATGAATTTGTAAAGCATAATACTCTAGAGGGGATGAATATAATAGGCAGCGGAATATAGCTAAATTTAAAAAGTTAGTAGCAAGATCATATATATATATATATATATATATATATATATATATATATATATATATATATATATATATATATATATATATATATATATATATATATATATATATATATATATATATATATATATATATATATATATTATATATATATATATATATATATATTTATATATATATATATATATATATATATATAAAAAATAAAAAAAAAAAATATATATATATATATATATATATAAATATATATATATATATATATATATATATATATATATATATATATATATATATATCACAAGTAAATAATTGTAAAAACATATATCAGAAATCAAACGCAAAGACGGCGATGTATACTGGTTTCCCTCTTGTGAGGACTAATCAAGTCGGAAGAACTCTTGCTTCCAGTTGAATCCACTATTAGAAAATTCTGCAAGTTTTCATATGAAGTCCTTGCAACTTCTACAAACGCGACATTTGATTCGAAGTACTCAACCAACTTCAATTGTGAAGAGTCTTTCTTCAATCAAGCCTCTGATTATAATCGCTTTAAAGCTTCTAGACCGTACCGCACTGGCAAATCGACTAGAGAATTGTAACTAGCTTGGAATTTGATAAATAAAGCTTAGAACTCTTTGGAATAGAACAATAGGCTTTAGAGAGAAGAGATGAAAGTGAATGAGTGTATGAGTGAATTGAAATGATCGAAATCCTTCTCTATTTATAGTTTTTTCCAAAGGCAGAACTCTGGCAGAATTCGGGCAGAACTCTATAAGAAAAATCTCGGTAGGATCAGTAACTGCAGGGAGACCAAGTTCAAACTACAACGTTCACTAACCGAACTGTGGCCGAACTTTGGCCGAGTTCTGTCAGGGTTGGTCAAGATTTTTGCAATTTGATTTTTGGGCTTTTTGAAATTGTTTTAAGCGGTTAGGAGCTTTTTGTAAATAGGGGACTGTTTTTCAAAACATGAGATATTTTTAAAAATATTTTTAGGGTAGCCTATTTGCCAGTACGAATTGGTATAAAATGTATTTCTAGACTCAATAAAAGTGAATATTACATTGCATAAAGAAAATACAAACTCGAGTGGCAAAAATACAGCTTCGGTCTTGAACAGAATGGATAGCAGATCTTTGGCAGTGTCCAAGAGTCCAAAATATCTTTAAGTAGCTCATATATCGAGACAGCATTTTGATCAATTATTAAAAATTAAGTTTGACCATGACCAATGGGCCAATAATCTCCTCCATTTTGATAATTGATAAACCATGACCGATATAACATCTTCGATCAAATAAGATTTGAAAGATAATCAATTCCTGTATCCCGCAAAAAAGATATTAGATCCTATTTCTCCGCCGTTGTCACTTAGCAAAATAATTACAAAGAGAGAATCTCCTCCGCAATCTATGCATAAGAAACAATCGTTGAAGAAATATAAACATAATAAATAAATAAAACAACTTTTCACAGGCAGTTAATATTGAAGCATAAAGAGATAGTGCTATATCAAGAAATATGAATCTAAACTGAAATGATATAATATGCTAAGCAGAGCATTAAAAGATGTTCACAATACATCAGCTCAGAAAGTCACAATCTTAAATGCAAGAAATAATGAACTACAAGATAAAGTACTAGTGATATCTTGGAATGTCGGAGCATTTCCAAGTAAACAAAGACATAATAAAGTCTCAAAAAGTGTGACATCTAGACAAAATGCAATACGTCTAGATCACAAATCCTCATCATCATCGTCGTCATCAGCAGGGCTAGCACATCCACCATGTCCGGATGGACCAGCTCCAGAAGTGCCAGCTCCAGAATGGTGTCGAGTAGCACCAGAATCACGGTACCAATCATAAGCGTTACTGGGCTGAAAGAGAGAGTGTACCGCCTTATCCTCATAGCGGTATCCGTAGACAGCAGGATCTCTGGGAAGAGAACTGGCAGAGTGTCCAGTCTGGGGAGATCGACAAAGGAGTTGGCAAATGCCTGAAATTGACTCACATCATGAAACTCGCGTTTCCTGGATGTGTCAGTGATGAATGTTTGCAGATCTGAGAGGTGCTGATGAATACCCTCAAAAGAAATAGGGTATGCCTGAGGAGGTGGAGCAGGTACAGTAGGAGGTATAGGAGGAGCGACTGTGCTATGACGGGACAACTGGAGATACTTGGGCTCAGGGTCCAGAGTACAAGTAGATAGATCGATGTCAAAATGCTGAAAGATGCGTGGAATGAACATCACATAAGAGAGATTTTGATATCTTGCGCAACATCGTCCCATCATCTGGATAATAGTCTTGGCAACCGAAAATGGAACTCCCTTGATGATGTGGTAAAGGACAGATAGTTCAAGATTGGTAACATCATCTTTTGAAGTAGATTTTGGAAGAATAGTGAAATAGATGATGCAATGTAACTCATAGTTAAAGAAGTTCAAGTTTGCCGCCTTGAACTTTCCAGAACGAACATGTGCAGGAGTACAAAGATCGTTCTTGAAGCTGAGAAGAGTCATGACATCGGGAAAATCAAAATCGGTGATATCATCGAGCGGGGCACCTTCGTTAGAAACACCAAGGATTTTCGCTAACAAGACATCATTGAACTCGATGTTAATACCTCTGACACGAGTCTTAACATCAAAAGTGTCTAACAAAAAGTTGCAGTAAAACAATCTAATGGCATTAGTAGCTATAGGGAATTTTTCGGTGACATGTCGGTGTAACCCTAATGCCTCAAAGTAAGGACGGTGGTCAGGAAACGCAGTCCACTTAATCGGGGCTCCAGTGCATATGTTGCGCATGATAATTACCATACCATAGTAATGATTGGTCATGAGTTTCAAAATAAAACTCATTGTATGCACCGTCGGCCAATTGGACCAGGGAAAAGAGGAAATTCTCTGGTGGATTCGAAGATGATGCCTCTTCACTGGCATTGGTCTCTTCCTCTTGGAAGAAGTGGATTATGAGCAATGGGTTAGAGATTTTCTAGGGTATAGAAAAGCTTTCAGGCGGGTGCTACTGCTGTGAGAGGGGTTTGGAAGAGATGAAGAGGAGGGGTCCTTGGGTTCTGACTTAAAAACATATATCACCAATAGAACTCGGGTCGAACTCGGACCAAACTCGGGTCGAATTCGCCTAGGGTTCTTTTGATGAACTTTTAAAAAAAATTTGCAGGCCAGATCCTCTTCATTATCTCCTTTCAATTATTTAATTATAAGATAAGTAATTTTAAATTTTCAATTAATATAATTAATATTATTTTCTAAATTAAATTACGTTACACAGCGACTGTTTCAGATTAGTTGTAGGGGTACTGTCCCAGCTAACGGGAGTTCACTGGAGAATAATTAAATACCGTTTTGCTTCGACCGTAGTTGTGGTGACAGACAAACCCTTTGTAAGCTTGTCTCAAAAACAGTTTTTGAGTATTGAAAAATAATTATATAAAACAAAATTAATTAATATTATTGACATCTAAAATTCCTAATTTCCGATGTAAATAATTGAAACGATCTTCCGCTAGAGGTTTTGTGAAGATGTCAGCTAATTGATTCTCTGTGTCTACGTATACAAGGTTTATATCTCCATTTTGTTGATGATCTCTAAGAAAATGATGTTGAATCTCGATATGTTTAGTGCGAGAGTGACATACTGGATTCTTAGTCAAATTGATAGTGCTACTGTTGTCACAGAAAATGGGTATGTGTGTGTATAGTAAGCCAAAGTCTTCTAAGGTTTGCTTTATCCACAAAATTTATGCACAACAACGTCCTGTGGCGATATACTCAGTCTCAGTTGTTGATAATGCGACATAATTTTGTTTTTTTCCGAAACCAAGAGACTAAAGCTTTGCCTAGAAAATGACATATGCCGCTGGTACTTTTTTTTATCTACTTTGCATCCAGAAAAATCAGCATCCGAATAACCGGTTAGGTCAAATGACGTGGTTTTGGGATACCATAAACCGACAGAAGAAGTACTTTTAAGGTATCGGAAGATACGCTTAACCGCGCACAAATGTGATTCCTTAGGGTTGGCTTGAAAACATGCACACAAGCAACCACTAAATATTATATCAGGTCGACTAGCAGTTAAGTAAAGTAAACTACCAATCATACCTCGATACTTACGTATGTCGACAGGTTTGCCTTGTTCATCAATATCAAGCTTGATTGAAGTTGCCATCGGAGTGCCAAGTGGTTTGACTGCTTCCAGATCAAACTTCTTTAATAAATCTTATGTGTACTTGGCTTGATTTATGAATGTCCCATTGTTGGTTTGTTTGATTTGCAGTCCGAGAAAGAATTTCAGCTCTCCCATCATGCTCATCTCAAACTCATTCGGCATACACTTTGAAAATTCTTAACAAAGAGATTCATTAGTAGGTCTAAAAATGATATCATCTACATAAATTTGAATCAAAAGAAGATTGCCATTAAAAAAATTTATAAACAGTGTAGTATCAATCTTCCCTTTGAAAAGCCGTTGTCAAGTAGAAAAGAGCTTAGACGATCGTACCAAGTACGAGGGACTTGTTTCAAACCGTATAATGCCTTTTTCAACTTGAAAACATAATCAGATTTTTGAAATTAGTAAAACCTGGAGGTTGAGCTACATAAACTTCTTTTTTTATAAAACTATACACTTTTAACATCTATTTGAAATAACTTAAAATTATAAAAACATGCAAATGCACATAACATGCGAACGGATTCTAATCTCGCAACTGGGGCATAAGTCTCATCGCAGTCGATACCTTCTTCTTGATTTTATCCTTGAGCTACGAGTCGAGTCTTGTTACGAGTCACTAAGCCATTCTTATTCAGTTTATTTTAGAATACCCAGCGGGTGCCAATGACCGGATGATCAATGGGCTTGGGAATAAGTTCCCAAACTTGATTCTGTTCGAATTGGTTCAAGTTGTGAAATAAATACAAAATAGGAAGCTATATCTTTACTAGAGGAACGAGTGCCAATGACAGGATGATCAATGGGCATAGCATCTAACCAAAAATTATCACTACATGCTTCTTCAATATTTTTGGGTTCAAGTTGTGAAATAAATGCAAAACAGGAAGCTATATCTTACTAGAGGAACGAGTACTTACACCCTTGGTAATCTCACTAATTACCAAGTCCTTTGGATGGTCTGCCAAAAATCTTATTTCTTTTGGCATATCCTCTAGATTGTTGGTTTCGACTTCTGGTTTTGTACGTGATTTGCGTGGAGACTTAGCTGGTGCTTTGTGTAAGGGTTCTGCAGGAGCAGTACTAGCTGTACTTATGTCTTCATCATCATTATCGACAGAATGTTGATTGAGTTCATCAAATTTAATATTTATTGATTCTTAGATGATCATCGTTCTCTTGTTGAAGACTCTGTACCCTTTGCTTTTGGCCGTATAACCTAAAAATATACCTTCATCGGCCTTTTCGTCAAATTTTCCTAAATTATATTTAATATTAAGAATAAAGCATTTACAACCAAATACTTTAAAATAAGAAACAGAGGGAGTTCTATCAAACCATAATTCATAGGGATCTCGATATAGGTCGAATTAGAACCCTAGTGAGAACATAGCACGCTGTATTTACAGCTTCAGCCCATAGGTATTTAGGTAGACTAAACTGATTTAACATTACTCTATCCATTTCGGATAGTCCTGTTCTTACGTTCCACAACTCTATTTTGTTGTGGAGTCCTAGGGTAAATAACCATGTGTGTCACAAAATTGCTTGAACTCTACATTCTTAAATTCGCCGCCATGATCGCTTCGAATACGAGTGATCTTGAAACCCTTTTCATTTCGAACCTTCTTGCAAAAGGTGACGAATTCTGATAATGCATCGTTCTTGCGTGCAAGAAAATATACCTACGTGTATCTAGAGAAATTATCTACTATTACAAATGCATATAACTTATCACCTAGGCTAGCAATTCTACTAGGTCCAAATAACTCTATATGTAGCAATTGTAGAGGTCTAGTGTTACTTACAATATTTTTGGACTTAAAAGCGGATCAGATAGCTTTGTTCTTTCCACATTCGCTACATACCGTATCCTTCTTGAAAGAAATGTCCGGTAAGCCTCGTACCAGCTTCTTTGTGGATAGTCTTAAAATTGTGTCCATGTTTGCATGACCGAGTCTCATGTGCCATAGTTGACTCTTATCACTTTTAGCCATCAAGCATCTACATGCTTTGTTAGCATCTTCTAACAGATAGAAAACATATATATTGTCTTCCCTGATACCTTCAAAGATAATACTACCAGTTGATCTATCAACTATAGTATATTTGTCTTTAACAAAGTTAATGCCATAACCGTGATCAGTTAAATGGCTTATGCTGAGCAGATTATGTTTTAATTCAGTAACTAGACAGACATCTTTAATCACAGGGTAGGGAGCTTTACTAATATTACCAATACCAATTATGTGCCCTTTCAAATTATTACCGAAGAAGACATATCCTTCTTTCTTCTTCGATAGTGTTGCGAATAATGAAGCATCACCGGTCATATGTTGTGAGCAACCGCTGTCGAGGATCTATTTGCTCTTAGCATGTGAAGGGCGTTTCACGTACAAAAGAATTTGCAGATGAAAACTTTGGTACCTATTTCTTGTAGGGTCCTGGAATGTTAGTTTTTGGCATCCATGCATAGATTTTCAAATCAACAAGCTTTCTAACTCTACATGAAGAAGAAATATGACCAATGGAGCCACAACAGTGACATCTAGTATGCTGAGTGTTGAAAGCAGAGTGCTGTGCATTATTAGTAGGTCTAGATTTTCTAGTGTAAAAAATGCATGCCTATTTGTCTTCTTAGGCAATAGTTTGGTTTGGTTAGGTCTGACAATGTTGGGTTTGACCGTGTTCCAATGATTCGGTAAGTGACACGTGTTAGGGTAGGAAGCAGCAACTTCAGGCTGCTTTCCTATCCTAATTTTCAACTTTTTGGAGGTATCATATAACAAGCTATATTTAGCAGTGAGTGCATCATTTCTAACAGTAGCTTGCTGGAGACTTTTCTTCTCTTTGAGTAAGTCTTTCTCTAATTGGGTAATGGTCTTGTCATTCTCTTCGGATAGTCGTTGGGTCTCATGTAATAACAGCTTATATAGAAGAAAGCTCACCTTCCTCACTAATTAATACTTCTAACCTCAGCTAGTAGGTTGGTAAGTCTTTCTATTTCACCTTTTTACTCTTTGAGTACCTTTTTAGAGGTCTGGTATTTACTACGCAGTCTTCTGTAATCCCCTAAGAGGTCAGTAAAGGCTTCTCTTAGTTGTTCAAAGGTAAAATCATCATAAGTATCAAATAGGGGGTTAGTGGTTACCTGATCGTACGCCATCAAGCATACATTTGCAGCGTCATATGATTACTCGTCTTTCGAGTCGCTAGCTTCACTTTCATGCCATATGCTTGTATTGGCATATCTTCGGGACGTAGACTTCTTCAGGTAGCCCTTGTCATATGTGTTGTTCTTCCTGGTTGATGATGATGTTGTTAGACAATCTTTTCTCATGTGTCATTTCTTCTTACAGCCATAGCAAATAGGATCTTCATCATCATTGTTGTTGTTGTTGTTGTTGTTGCTGTTGTTGTCCTTTGTTCTTCTATTGAGTCTAATAAACTTCTTAAATTTTCTCACCATAAGAGCTTGATCCTCAGTATCCCAGTCACTATCGTTAGAATCATCTTCTATAGTTCTTTTATGTTGAGCCTTGAAAGCGATCAACTTCTCTGACTTCTCCTTTGGTGCAACATCTTCAAAGTCTTGAAGTTCCAGCTCGTGAGTGAGTAGCTTACCCATGAGTATTTCAAGAGACATTGTTGAGAGGTTGTTCCCTTCAATAATTGCAGTAGCCTTTGGAATCCAATTCTTCGTGAGAGCTCGTAGAAGTTTACAAATCTTTTCATGGTTACTGTAATCCTTGCCTAATGATGACAGATGATTTACAATATCCAGGAATCTCGTAAACATCTGGGTGACAGATTCATCTGGCTTCATCTTACTCCTGAGTAAGTCTACTGATCTTTGACTCCTTGACTTGTGTCGTACCTTCGTGGGTTACTTCAAAAAGTTTCCACACTTCATTTGATGTTATGCAAGTAAACACCCTGTTAAATTCAGTCCTGTCTAAGGCACAAAATAAAGCGTTAATAGAACGTGCGTAAAGAATGGCCTTTTTCTTTTCATCATCAATATATTTATCATGTGGTTTTTCAACTAAACTATTTTCAATAAGAATACGAGGAGGCTTTTTGTAACCATCAATAACTATAGACCATAAGTCAAAGTCTAGAGATTTTAAGAAGAAACTCATCCATGTTTTCCAATAGGTATAATTTGTGCCGTCAAACAGAGGAGGTCTGTTTGTGGCTTGGCCTTCACTTGTGACCTTCACAGTTGCCATTTGTTGTACTGTGATCTATGTAACAGTTAAAAATAGTAAAATTATAACTATAATGCTACCTTGCTTTATCTGTATAACCTGCTCTGATACCAATTATAGGAATGAATTTGTAAAGCACTATACTCTAGAGGGGGGTGAATAGAGTAGGCAGCAGAATATAGCTAAATTTTAAAAGTTAGTAGAAAGATCACAGAGAAATATATATATCACAAGTAAATAACTGCAAAAGCAGAGATCAGAAATCAAACACAAAAACTGTGATGTATACTGGTTTCTCTCTTGTGAGGACTAGTCTAGTCGAAAGAACTCTAGCTTCCAGTTGAATCCACTATTGGAAATTTTTGCAAAGTTTTCATACGAAGTCCTTGCAACTTCTACAAACACGGACTTTGATTCGAAGTACTCGACCAACTCCAACTATGAAGAGTCTTTCTTCAATCAAGCCTCTAATTATAATCGCTCTGAAACTTCTAGACCGTACCGCACTGGCAAATCGATTAGAGGATTGTCACTGGCTTGGGATTTGAAAAATAAAGCTTAGAACTCTTTGGAATGGAACAATAGGCTTTAGAGAGAAGAGATGAAAGTGAATGAGTGTATGAGTGAATTGAAATGATCAAAGTCCTTCTCTATTTATAGTTTTTTCAAAGGCAGAACTCTGGCAGAATTCAGACAAAATTCGGGCAGAACTCTGTGAGAAAATCTCGGTAGGATCCGTAACTGCAAGGAGACCAAGTTCAAACTACAACGTTCACTAACCGAACTCTGGCCGAGTTCTGTCAGGGCTGGTAAGGGTTTTTGTAATTTGATTTTTGGGCTTTTTTAAATTGTTTTAAGTAGTTAGGAGCTTTTTGTATATAGGGGGCTGTTTTTCAAAATATGAGATATTTTTGAAAACATTTTTAGGGTAGCCTATTTTCTAGTACAACTCGGTGTACAATATATTCCTAGACTCAATAGAAGTAAAAATTATATTGCATAAAGGAAATACAGACTCGAGTGGCAAACACAGCTTCGATCTTGAACAGAATGGATAACAGATCTTTGGCGGTGTCCAAGAGTCCAAAACATCTTTAAGTAGCCCATATATCGAGATAGAGTTTTGATCAATTATTAAAATCAGGTTTGACTATGACCAATGGGCTAACACAACACCCGGCTGTCACATCGCCTCCGTCTTCCTCCGCTGTGTTGTACGCCGTCGAACGCGTTTCCGGTCGTGATGCTTCTCGCCAAAGAACTCCAGATCGCTGGAGTTTCCTCTAGGCTATACCACTGACCTAGGGGTTTTCCTCCACAACGCTGTCGTACGAGCGTCCATCAGCGCGCTCCTTGCGTGCTTATGCCTCCTCCGACGCCACGAGACGTGGCATTGCCTCACTTCCCTTCTGACCCAGCCTCCTGCTGGATTCGACCACCATCGACCCCGTTCGCCCTAGTCGCGGTGAATATCTCAGATCCGACCCCGTGCCGTGTGCCACGTCAGAGCAGCCCACCTGTCATAGTCAGATCGACGAGCAGTCGCTGCCATCGCAGTCCTCGAGCCACCACAGCTCCAGCACCGTAGTTGACGCCGTGGCCGCCAATCCTGTGTGGCCATCCCTTTATTTGAGAGCACCGATCCTCTTTCACAGGTGAGCTTCTTCACTCATCTCTCTTGTTCCTCACCCCTTTTGTCAAAGTGCATTTCTCTCTCCACTCTCTGATGACCACAGGGGAGTATAAATACTTTTGGGCTTGGCCACAGTATATAAAAAATTGATTATTGGGATAAACAATTAGGATTTTGGAGTATATGGGCTTAGTTGTTATTTATGATATTCAAAATATATATATTAGATTTTAAAAAAGTATTATTGGACTGAATTGTTGGGATAAGTCCAATATGGGAATTGGGCTCTGGTATTGGACTTAAACTATTTAGTGTTGTTTAGTAATAAAATTTGAAAAATAATTGATTGGGCTTTATTATTACTAAAAGAATTTCATCTGGTTAAAAGGATTGTTCTGGGCCTTAGTAGAATTGTGTATATGTATGTATTTTTATGTATTTATTATTATTGTTAATATTAAGATTAGTAAATATCATTTTTATGTTGGGGTCTTATATTATAATTAAGTCATATGGGTTATATATATTTTGGGCTTCTAAAATAAGTTTGATTAATAATTTTGGGGTCTAAACCTAATAGATTTATATAAATTTTAGTAAAGCTAAATTATTATCATTTGGGTTTTTCTAAAGTTATATATTAGTAATGGATTTTACCCAATAGCGTTATAAATAAATATTTCTTAAAAAGAGTTTACACCTATTATGTTATAAAAATTTTCTAAGTATGTACATATTTTTCTAAATTAGACAATTACTTTTTCTAAGTTAGAAATCTCCCTAGATTATTAGATTATAGTTGAACTAACCATACTCCTATTTCTTTTGCCAAATTCGAACTCCTTCATATTGACCCCAACAAATTGGCCTATTCTGGACACAATGGGATAATCGGTTTCACCAGCTAAGGACCCCAGGCGAGTACAATTCATATTTTATTCCTAGTATTGTTAATTACTATAATTGTATGATTATTGATATATATTTGATTTTTGACTAATTCAACACGCATGTTAGTGTCATATGGATTCTAGTCATGATACCATATTTTATTTTATCGTGTTTCATGATTTATTGTCGTGACTAATTCATGTGTTGTAATCGGATGGGGAAGTACATGCTAAGTAGATATGTGATCAACCCCGTAGACCGTGCTTTATTTCATGCAATATAGACCGTGTAGACTGTGTTTTATTTTATGCAATGTAGACCATGTAGACCGTATTTTATTTCATGCAATATAGACCGTACGATGTAGTGATCCAGCCTGATCATATATTGAAAGGTGTACTTTAAATCATATAGTTGGTTAAGTTTTCTTGTTCCATGATTCACTTGTCTTTATAGTTTACGATTAACTGTTCTACTATATTTTTCTGTGTCATATTTTATAGTTTATTTCTTTCATCATGTTTGTCATGACTTTTCACTATTTTTTATAGTCGTTATCATATATTTGGAACTGCATGCTTGGATTGCACTCGTTCCATTCCTGACTGAAAACCAATATTTTTTAGGTTAATCGCGACTACTCTTAGCATTGGGGAGATACAGGTGTACTTGCAGGCCAAAACCTAGAGATTAGTTAAATAGATGTGTTGTAGACATTTTCAAATATTTGTAAGGACATTTTACTTTCTTTAAATTTTAAAGCTTGTGAAATTGTAAATTAGTTAGTTTTGTGAATGAGCAATAGAGTTATTATTTATGTGATTAGAGTATTATGGCTAGACAGTGTTCTACCGCCGATACTGCGGTGTATGCTGGCTTGGACACGTACTCGTATCCCAAAAAGCGGATACGAGTCATGACAGAGTGTTCTTGAGTTGTAAGAGTGAGATCTTAATCTTGTTGTAAGGAGATTAAAAACTTCTAGTAAAAGATTGAAGTTGGAGAGTCCTCAGATAAAAGCTCTCGTGAAGTTGGAGTGTCTACGGATCCAAGCTCTTGTATTGAAGTCGGAGAGACCTTTGGATAAAAGCTCTTGTGTAAGAAGTTGGTGAGTTTTCGAATAAAAACTCACGTTGTACTATTTACTATAATAGTGTATTAAAGTCGAAAATGGTTCTAGGACTGGAGTACCCCTCGGGAGAATACCAGGATACATGAGTGTCAGTATTATTGTTGCTTCTTCTCTTGCACTCTTAATCTTTAAATTTTCTATTAGCAATCTTTAAATTTCGGGAATGGAGTGCCCCTCGGATAATCCAAAAGTTCATAAAAGCTTTTCGGTGGGTCCATTCGGATCATCCTTCGGATTTTCGCGGAGATCCGTCGGATCATCCGATTGTCTGCCCAAACGTGATCCAGGTTGTCATCTACCATAGCTTTCAATTTTTCATCCATTTTTATGTTTACAATTATTTCTAAGACTCATTACATACTCCAGATATACTTAAGCATGTGCAGGCTTCTTTAGAGTCTTGAAATGATGATGGCTTGCCTTAGCTTCTTCACTTGATAGATGATGTCTTCTTTCCTTGATGATAGCTGTCCAAAGATATCCAGATTGTGAAATCTGAATACCTTTTGGGGACTTTGGCCCTAAACCCCCATGGGAATGCTGTCCTCTCGACCCCTGTCTGCTGACCGGGCAGCGGAACCCCCAAGTGCATAGCTCCGGAGATATCGTCCGGTGGTTCAAAGAAATCTTGTGGAATACCATCCTCTTTGGCCCACAATATTTTCTTTATTGCATATGTCCATGTTGATCTTGCATATTATTGCTTTCTGCAAATACATATCAAACGAACAAATCAATATACATAGTAGCAAGTATGATAGAATTAAAGCACACAAAGACTATGCTAAGTTTAAGTATGATACTATAGTAAAAGCATGCATATTAGTGATAATATAATACTAAACTTAATCGTATTAAAAATATAACACAATCGTTGGACGAACACTCCTTGCTCAATGAGAACATAATGAAGCTATGCAATGTTATAGCAGTATAATAGCTATTTAGAGTATAACAATGTAAAGAAAGAATAGACAATTTTGTTCTTCATAATTGGCCAAGTCAAATGTAGGCGCGCGAAAATGGACCCACTAGTCGAAAATAAATAAATAAATAAATAAACGTGGGAAGAGGAAGAACCTAACTATTGTTCACATAAACTATGTATATATGTCGTGGAAGTAATAGATTAATGTATTTTAAAAAAAAAATCAACCACTCCAATGTTACTATTCACGCTAGTATCCTTTATTATAGGATACAATGGGGAGGGATTCCCGCTCAAATGCTTCCTAATATTCATCTTCTATTTTTTTTAATTAAATTGGTTGATTATTTATTAATTATTTAGACGGATAAGATGGAAGTTGATTTAAGGTTTTATTTATCTCCCATAACCCACGGAGATGGGTTACAGATGATTAGAAGAAAGTTGGTTTTAGATTTTTTTAAATTTTCTTATTTTTTTTGTTAATTAAATTCAAGAGTGGACTACGGATGATGAGAAGAAATTTAGTTACGGGATGATGAGAAGGAAGTGGGTTACATTTTTTTTAAATCTTGCGATATTTTCCATAACAAATTTAAGAACATATTAAATTGAAGAGTCGGTTATAGATGAAAAGGAAGTTGTTTTTAGATTTTTTTTTAACTTCCTTTTTTTGTTAATTAAATTGGTTGAGTATTTATTATTTGTTTGGACGGATAAGATGGAAGTTGATTTAAGGTTTTATTTATCTCCCATAACCCACGGATGATGAGAAGAGTGGGTTACTGAGGATTAGAAGAAAGTTGGTTTTAGATTTTTTAAATCTTCCGATTTTTTTGTTAATTAAATTAAAGAGTGGGTTAGGGATGATGAGAAGGAAGTTGGTTATAGATGATGAGATACGTTTTTTTAAATCTTGCAATATTTTCTGTAACAAAACTAAGAACATATTAAATTGAAGAGTGGATTATTGATGATGAGAAGGAAGTTGGTTTTAGATTTTTTTTTTGATCTTCTATTTTTTTTTTGCGAATTAAATTGGTTTAGTATTTATTAACTGTTTGAAGGATAAGATGGAAGTTTCTTCGTTATATATTTATCTCCCGTAAGTAATTTTTTTTAAAAATTTAACTGTTGATATTCTTTAAATCTTGCAATATTGCTGCCAACAAATTTTTGAAAAAGGTCTTGCTATATTTTTCAAAACCGTCCATAACTGGGCGGGAAAATAGGATTGGCTTCCAATATGTCCATAACCGCTTCGTAATCATCTTCATAAAGTCTTTTCCGTTTCTTCTTTGTCACTTTCACTATTCTATTTCAATTATTATTCCCCAGGCAAAGAAACTAGAGAGAGAGGGAGAGAGTGAATAAGCAGTATCGAGGAGGAGGAGTCTGATTTCATCGCCATTGCCAACGTTTCTTCGGTCGAGGTATCGATATTCTTCCTCCTCTCGCGATTTCGATCCTTATGGTTAGGGTTTTGTGGTCTTTCATTTTGGAATGAATATATGGGTTTTAGAGTAGGAGAAACTCATACCTTATAGGATCATACCTATGAACTTTAACAATCTTCTGTACATTCGTCCTTCATTTTCATTATGGATTCACTACCTACATAGGTAGTGATGACAAACCGAATTTCTTGATTTTTTTTCCCTTTTACTGACAAACCCAATCTTCAGTACGTTCACAAAGTTAATTTGTTGTTGTTTGAGTTTGTTCTAAAGTTTTTGTTTGTTTATTTTTAGGTTCTTATTTTGTTTCAAAATTAAGTTTATTTAACTATACATTCACGCAGTTCTCCCGCATCATAAGTTTAATTGAAGTTTTGTGGCATCATCAATAAAATTATAAGTTTCTAAAATGACTTATTTAGAGAACATCATACAGTTCAAAAGTTTCCTAAGTGCTATGGGTTTGAACATCATGCAATTCAAAAGTTTCCTAAATGATATGGTTTTTTTTATTTTTTATTTTTGAGAAATTTTTAGGATCCAATGTTTTGTGTTGTCACAAAGTTGATTTTTTTTAAATATATGTAATTTATCAATTGATGAGATTTACTTTATTCACCATAAACCACACCCTGGATGATGATGCTGCTGTAAACCTAATAAACTTATTTCTAGGCCATGGATGTGCTTCTTTTTCTTCTTCTTTAAGGCTTTCTCTTCTTTGTTTTTCCGTAGCCAAAAAGAGTAAGAGTAAGAGTAGGAATACATGGTCAGGAGCAACAAGACAATTTCTTTTTTATATAATAAAGATGGTTACGGCAGGTTAGACAGGTATATATATAGGTATTGAACCATCATAGTTACAACCCTAATGTGATAAGGATACGGATCCATGAAAACAGGTCGGTACATACCCAATTTTTTCAAAGTTTAACCGTAATTTGCTTAATTTAAGAAAATATATATTCAAAATATTGGAATATCTCAAATACTTCCTAGCTTATAATATATATAACAACTATACTTTATTATCTACCAAACTATTTAATCCAGTCTAATCCTAACTTTTAAATCACATGCACAATTAATTAACTTATAACATTGTCAAATCTAAAATCTTATTGAATCTAGCTTAATCTAATTTTTAATTTCTATGAGTTCATATCTATGTACTTAATTTGTTTGACATCCTAACTATTACGTTATATAATTGATTGAACATATAAATTATCAATTGTGTATCAGATAGTTTTTACTCATTTTCTATCTTTGTTTCAATTTATCTTTTGTAGCATTCAGATTTATCTACTTGGTTGACCATTCTCCTCTTAAATTTTAAATATACTAGCATAGATCCAAATCAAAATTTATTTCATAATTTGAATATTAAATGATTTCTAATTTGAAATATATCTAATTTGATTAGAGAATAAAATTTAATTGTACGATTTAGTTTATGGATTAGATTTCACATCGATGCCGCTGTAAACATAATAAACTTATTTCTGATGTCATATGAAGAGACAAGAAGCTTAATTGAAGCTTTGTGGCATCACCAATACAAATATAATTTTTTAAAATGACTGACTTAGAGAACATCATGCAATTCAAAAGTTTTCTAAATGCTATAGGTTTGTGATTTTTTTTTTTGAGAAATTTTTAGAATCCAATGTTTTGTATATTGTCACAAAGTTGATTTTTTTTGCTGTTTGAGTTTTTTTTAAAAGTTTTTATTTGTAAATTTCAAAATTCTTATTTTGTTTTCAGAGTTCTTTTTTTTATTTTGGTAAAATAAAAATAAAACCATCATGTCGTGTCAGACACTAACACGATATTGACTCCAAATTATACCACGGTACTCGGAATAGAATTTAATTGTCTGATTTCTAATTTGAAATATATCTAATTTGATAAGAGAATAAAATTTAATTGTACGATTTGGTTTATAGATTAGATTTTACATCCATGCCGACGTAAACGTAATAAACTTATTTATGATGTCATATGAAGAGACAAGAAGCTTAATTGAAGCTTTGTGGCATCATCAATACAAATATAAGTTTTTTAAATGACTTACTTAGAGAACATCACGCAGTTCAAAAGTTTCATAAATGCTATAGGTTTGTGATTTATTTTTGGAGAAATTTTTAGGACTTTAAAGCTGTAGCAAATAATATGTGTAAATTTTATTCAATATTTTGTGAACATGTTATTGTTTTTCATTATGTAGCACCAAATAATTTTTATTTTTTAATATTTGACATGAATTTTATCCATATTTCTTATCCAGAACTTTTATTTTCAAAACAATTAATGTTCTCTTTCAAATACAAAGTAACAGACCTATATATATATATATATAAATATATATATATATATATATATATATATATATATATATATATAAAAAAAAATATATATATATATATATATAATAAATAAATAAATATATATATATATATATATATATATATATATATATATATATATATATATATATATATATATATATATATATGATGTGTGTGTGTGAATGCATTTCTAATCACTAATTAATATTCATAAAAAAATAACTAAATGAAACTTTATCTGTCCCGTGCGTTCGCACGGGTACACGCATTAGTTAGTAATATGGAAAGAAGTAGACAATAGCTTTAGCAACTTTGTTGTGTCAAATTTGCACATAACACCTTCTTATTTTTCCAAATTGCAAATGGGTAGAAAGATAATGCACTCACAGAATTAGGTATGCTTCAAATAAAATATATAAAATTATAATAATAGGGATATTGTATAAACTATATAATATTATATAAATATTACTAATAAATAAATAGTTGGATTAGTAATAAACATTAAATACGTATAAATGTAAACTTATATAAAGGATTAATAAAATTGTATATATATATATATATATATATATATATATATATATATATATATATATATATATATATATATATATATATATATATATATATATATATCTATCTGTGTGTGTGTGTGTGTGTGTGTGTGTGTGTGTGTGTGTGTGTGTGTGCGCTCTTGGCTAGGTCCCTTTGAAATAAGACAGGAACGCCACCTTGGACTGCATATACCCTGTCAACTTTGTACAGTTGTTGATATGCATGTTTTCTATTATTCTTGCTTGTTTATGACTCATTTTCTATTATGTACCTGTTGTCTTACCATGATTTATTTCCATGTCTTGTACTTGTTATCACCTGCTTTTATCATTAGTTGTTTTTATATATTTTCACACATGACTTCGATAGTGTTGTTTACATAAGTGACTTGACTTGATCATACGTTCCTTGTTATTTGACTTGATCCTCGACCAACACTAGGATTGGCTACTTGACCACTCTCGACTCGGGAGTCCCCCTAAGGGCTACGATAGAGACTTACTATAGTTAGGGAACACCACGCAGGACTACTAGCTATAAGACCGGGAGCACCACACAGGACTACTGTCACGCCCCGATCCCGCAGAGTCGTTTCGTCCTCGCTTCGAACTCTGTGAGACAGTTCATCCTCGCTTGGACGTGATGCCGTGCAAGCCTAAGTTGCGCTTGCACAAGGCCAAGACCTGTACAATGACAAAATAGACAATAATGATAATAACGCAGCGGAACATAATACAGATATTTGAAGTAGCAGCGGACATATTACAGAATATAATTGAACACAAGGTAGCAGAAACAAATCTTTTTATTGATTTTATTTGAATAGATTACTGATAGAACTGGGGATTCCCAGGACCCTTACTTTGGTGTGTGTATTGATCGATAGAAAGTTAAACAGATTTAATACATGTTCTAACCCTTCATAGGCGGAAACTAGGGTTTACGAATTATGTCACGACCGCACCCACCGTGAGGGTACGAGTACGTAACAACGCCCAGCCTACGTCGCAGTGTCGGTGGTAGAACGCTGTTCTAGGTCATGAACTATAACTAGCATAATATGAATACTCTCCATAAGGAGGCCAACACAGAGGTACAACTCAATCATAATCTAAGGTACAATGATAAAGATAGATAAACATGAAATCCAAAAGAGATACAGGAGATAGAAGTCTAAGTGTCTAAGATACATAATCCAAGAAATAAATCTCAAAACTCAAATACAGTAATCCACAAGTAAATACAACTCCAGACAAAATAAAATAACTATCTAAACAACCTCTACTGTGTCTCCTATAGGCTAGCAGGCAATCCCAGGCTATCTGTAAAATTTATCAACAGGTCCAGTCAGGACAGGAGCGAGCACAATACATCTCATACAGTTCATATCATGTCAGGAAATATAAAGCAGGCAATAGAATAAGATACATGAAACGCTGTAAGAAGATGTACATGAAAACAGGAGAGATATTTGATAACTGGAAATATATATACGTGATAAGTAAGAACTGTAAGTGACTAGTGATTTAGAGTACGAGATGGCATGTAATTGGCTTAGATTGTACATGATGAACATAAAAAGTAACAGTGTGTACATGATGGGTAAATTATATGACCATTTATACTCACCCCTACCCACAATCAATACACAAGGATCTATTCAAGTTACGTTACGGACATGATGTTTTGGTTATACAAGAAACATATGAGAAAACATGAGCATACATGAAAGAACATGAGAGTACATGAACGTACATGTAAGAACATAAGAGAACATGAGTGTACATGAATAATGCAGAAGCAAGGAATACATGATGTACATAAAACACATGTCATAAAGTATCCGATGCGCCCGCTAAGGGGGATAACATCCCAAGAAGAGATCCATATAGTACCAATCCGTGATGATAACGTGACAGCATCAAGTAAAAGTAATCTAGAGCGAGAATATAATTCGTGACAAGTATGAAATGATCAGAGAATGTACTCGCCTGATATCTGAATGTCCAAGGTAAAGATATTGTGCGAGGAGAGGTGTCTGGCTCCTAATTAGAACAGCACAAGTCACAACATGTCCAGAAGGGTAATATAAAGCACTACAATGCATTCTACATGAATCTAGGTCAAACTAGGCCATGTCCTAACCCAGCAAGTCTTACTAGGCCTAACCAAGACTATCCTAGCAAGCACACATCAATACAAGGCTATACAAGCCAACATACACCCAACTCTATATAGCATGCAATTATTCAATACTCAAATAGGCAAGAATTCACATTGGATATACACTAGGTAATCTATTACTTTAAACTATATATGTCTACACATATATACACATGCATATATTGGTATTCAACATTAGGTCTATAATCATGGCATTTCAAATGGTTATATAAACTTATATATTACAACACAATATGCTAACATATATATAATATACATACATAGCTAAGTTAACTGTATTCATAAATACTTATTTAAGAGGCTATGTGTGTGTATGTGAACATGGCAAAGGGATAAGTGAGGGTTAAATGGGCATACATAGTGTATACATATCAAAGAGTGTCAAAGTGTATGTGAACAAAGTGTCAAGTGTGATAGTGTCTACATAGTGTAAGGGGTACATGAGGTAATATAGGATTTGTGTTAACATAGAACATTACATCTCATTAACTTGTATATTGCATATATTACATCTATTATTACATTACATTCATGCTTGCATTCATTCATCATTCATTTATTCTCTTGCACTACTATATGCACCATACATTACATACTATGGAACCTACATATTCATTACAAGCCATACTTATACATGCTTACATTAGATAGGATACTTACACCTCATACATCATTTATTTAAACATTTACTCATGCTTGCATTCTTTATTTAATTACATAATGTATAGACATTAACATGGGTTAAAATTAAATAGAACATTATATTACACACAAGGGTACACAAAATGCATATGCCGAATAGTAACTCCTACTAATAATCAATACTGTACCATCTCAGCATGAATTAAAATCTAGGATTAAAGTATGTTATAGATCTATGTGTTAGCTTTCCGAAACTTCAAACGGATCGCGTTTTCGTTTCCGGAAACTCCCGGAATCGCGAAAACACCGAGAACGCGTTTGTCTTTCGTACAGCTGACACTCAAATAATTTTCCAGAAAGTTATAGAAAGAATTAGGCCTATTAATATATGTTTTTGGAAAGCTAACTTCAATACGCTTCTTCTAAAAAAAACGGAAGATTAAACCGAACTTTGAGCTAGAAGTTATGACATTTCTAAGTTAGGACTGAAATTAAAAACGTGGATAAAAATCATGACGGATTTGGGTAGTTTGAGACAAAAGAACACAAGTATATAACATAATATATCAAGAAATCACTCTCTACACTAATATATATATGAGACACTATAGAACACATCTCCAATACAAAAATATGAGATTAAACATGTAATAATTCATTCATACATAACAACAACACATAGTGTGTCCAAATTTGGAATTTTTCCACATGGACACAACCACAACACAAAGGACACTCCTATGACCTCCAAATGGACACGAAATGGACACAAATGGAGATACAACCATGGGGGTCATTCCTATGGGTTCAAAATAGACCTATATGCATGAGGAAATGAAAAGGAGAAGGGATTTATACCTTCCGGTAGATCAAATCGAAGAAAAGCCTTCCCGGAGCGACACCAACACGTAGAGATTCCAAAAGACACGAACGAGCTCCGAATCCTCCCAAACTTGGGTAGCTTCCTCCTTGGCTAGAATGGAGAAGGAAAGAAGAAGATTTGGTGGCGAAATGGAAGGATTTGGTGCAGAAATTGCTAGGGATTGCTCTCTAGGAATTTAGGGAAGAACAAGAGAGAGAGTGTGGATGAGAATAATGAAATGAACTTGAGCCTATCCTCTCCCAAAGTGGCTGGCCATATGGGGCTATTTGTCCTATTATGGTAAGGTCCAAAATGCCCCCACTAACCTATTCTATGAGTATTAGGAAAGGGCTAATTGGTTGGGGCTAAATTAGTCATTCTAAAGTCTCTAATCACACTAACCTTATCCATAATAATTAGTCTAACCTCTAACTAAAATATTTCTATCATGTGGACTAAAATTAATATCATGTGGGCCATGCTTAACTAGTGTGTGGGTCCTACTAGAGTCAAACTACCCCCGGGTCCCCGTTTCAAGTCGGATTGAGTTGAAATTCGAACCCGACTCAAATAACCCCAAAATAATATCATAAATAATAAAATAAATTTCAACCCCAAAATAATATCATAAATAATAAAATAAATTTTAAAAATATTCAAAAATGTAAAATGATAAAAATACTCCTGTTTCTGAAAACTGGGGGTGACAAATCTATCCACCTTAAAAAAATTTCGTCCTCGAAATTAAAACAAAGCAATCACAGAAAACACATACAGAAAACAATCTCATTCAAATACTTTTTTAAAAAAATCAGCAATAAAAAAAATCTCTTTGAGGCACATCAAACATTTGTAAATAAAAATTGATACGTGTCCGATACGGACACAAACCATCACAAAATCACACCTATCAAAGGTCAAAATCAACAATCACCAACGCAATAAATATCAAAATAATTTAAAGAGGTCAAATGCAAAATATCCTTAGGCCAGAAATGACATTAAAATATCCTAATCACATGGTTAGACTCTAGGTCAAACAGTCTCTAGGGTTTCACTAGCAAAACATCAAATCACAAGTCATGATTTTAAATAGTTTTAAAATGATTTAAAAATTACCAAAAATCATATCATGATTTAAATGTCAAATCAATAAATGATTAAAATTACAAAATTTCAAAATTACCCTTATTTTAGAGAACTGGGTGTTACAAGTCTACCCACCTTAGAAAAATTTTATCCTCAAAATTAAAATGTTCATACTCCTTCTAGGTCAAACCCCCCACAATTAAAGTCTCAGAACTTAAACAATCATACGATTTAAAAGGATGACATACAGGGTCATGGCATACGGTAGTAGTGAAAGTCTCATCTAGGTATACTAGTCATGCTAAACCAAAACGGTCATATGGTATCAAAACACACAAGCAATCTAGGGTGCTAAACTAGAAAATATACAGAAATAACAATCATCAAGACTGTAAGGCAGTCTACCATCCTATATGAAAACTGGTACTTATCAAAATAAAATAAAGTTAACTACCATTTATCTAATAAGGGGTACTATTCAAGAAAATCAAAATCAAAAGTTAAAGAATGAAAGCCAATTGCATGGAAATCCAATCACAATATATTTATATATATAGCATTAGAGAGGGAAAAGCTAGCATTATGTACAAGTTATGTAGTTCGTGTGTGTATGGTGTATGTGGACATGTTCATATGGTTAGATAATAGGTGTGTGTATATGTGAAATATACATGAAAGTGCATAGGAGGATTTGGGGTTTCAAACAATAACTATTAAGTTACACTAATCATGGCATATTGGTTAAACAATCTACAATACACAACTCATTTGCTCATAACATGCATGGCTAACCATGTATATATGTATATATAAAGAGGTAGAGATTTAGTTATGTATGTATATACATTATAATATGTATGCCTAAGCTCTATATATATCTATATAGATATATAATCATGACATAGAGAGGAAGAGTTAGGTTACATGACAGGGTATACTAAGTTAGGGTGTGTGTGTGTCCTTGTACATGGTCATAGCTTAGTATTGAAAGGTTAAACCCAGTTTTAGTTCAGCATTTACATACAAAATCTGAAAATAAGCTAACATTTAAACCAGTGCAATATTAACATAATGCAATTTCAAAATTTAGGAGTTTGAAACATCACAACTAATCTCAATGCTCTCAATACATCCTAACATGATAGAAATAAAACCCTAATATACTATCAATACATTTATCTACGCATACAGTTCAATATTACATGTTAAATCTGAAATTGAACTAAACATGGAAATCAATGTAAAAATGTTAACATGTATTCAGTTTTCAGGATTTTGGAGAATTTGCACATCAAAACCAACTCAATATTTATCACAACCTAACATGTAGGAATATGGAACCTAAATTTATATCCCTACAACAACAATGTACACAGCTCTAAATATTACATTAAAAACAATCAATTTGAACTAACATTTAAAATCCCGTATTAAGGGTTAATATGCACACAGTCTCAGATTTGACAAATTTAAACACAAAACTCAACCAAAAAAAATTTTTGAATTGAAACCCTACGTATAACATACATGTGCAGTGATATAAATAAAACTATTATCATGAAATTTTATATTTAAATTACGAGTTAAGCTAGGAAAAGCAGAGAATCGAAAATATTGGGGTTTTGAAAATTTAAACATTAACGACATATTAATATGTATTCAGATAGGTGAAAATCAAGTATAGCATGCATAAGTGTCAGGAAAGTGTCCACTATATATATTCATATATATTCTCATGTCCCAATATAAAATTTTAATTCTACGTTAAGACCAACAATTAGATTCCTACCAAGGTTGCAAGCAGGTGATTGACGTAATCAAGACAGTATTATTATTATTATTTAATACAAGAATAATAGCAAGAAAGAAATAACGATAAAATCTGTTTTTGCTTATCTGTTTAAAAGAAAAACCCATTTTGAAACCCAGAGCTAAATTTTCAAATCCAAGATAAAGTCTAGCAAAATCAACGATTCATTGTATTAAGAAGAATTTCATAGTAAGAAGTTACACAAAGTTTATAAAAACAGCTAAAGCTACTCCTAAGTTAAATAAATGAGAAACAAAACAAAACAAACAAGTAACAATTCTCTCTTTCTTTCTTTTTTTTTTGAAGGACTGAAACAAAAGTAGAGAAAACATGTTCAAAAATATTTAAGGTACAATCTGATAATCATATGCGTCTTCTTGAAATTATGTTGTCAGAATTCTGCCACGCCAATAAGCATAGCTGCAATAAACGATAGAGTCCATAATAAGGCATACACCCTATAATCATGTTATTTAGAATTCTTACCACGCCACCCGGTATGGCTGCAAGAAAATCTAGATTTTATAACTAAGATAAGTATAGCTATATCAGGCTCTACGTCCTTGTCATGCTAGCAAATATGACTGCAATAAATTCTAAATTCCATAATAAAGTAGACTTTTACCTTTCTCACTGTCCTTATCAAGTATGTTATCAGGTTATACCTTAATTCCAAAAAATTGTACATATACATATAAATACAAACTCAAATTAACAACTAACATCAAGATTCAAAATTCAACAACAATCCATCAAAAATCATAAAATACAGACTCAAATTCAACCACTATCATCAAGATTCAAAATTCAACAATAATCCATCAAAAATCATAAAAATACAGACTCAAATTCAACTACTAACATCAAGATTCAAAATTCAACAATAATCCATCAAAATCAAGTTCAATAACAGGAAGTAAAGGTAAATCAAATCAGGGAAAAATAGATTTCAAATCGAAGTTAAAATAAGATTCTCAAGGGTCGTCCCAGGAATCTCTCAAGGAATCCTAACCGTGATTGAGTACCTTCAAAATATATCATAATCCTACTGCAGGCTGTAGTGGTACTCTAGTTCGAATACCACTACATAAACTCGACCTGCATGGGCCACCACTAAAAATGTGTCACGATCCGCACCCACCGTGAGGGTACGAGTACGTAACAACGCCCAGCCTACGTCGCAGTGTCGGCGGTAGAAACGCTGTTCTAGGTCATGAACTATAACTAGCATAATATGAATACTCTCCATAAGGAGGCCAACACAGAGGTACAACTCAATCACAATCTAAGGTAGAATGATAAAGATAGATAAACATAAAATCCAAAAGAGATACAGGAGATAGAAGTCTAAGTGTCTAAGATACATAATCCCAGAAATACATCTCAAAACTCAAATACAGTAATCCACAAGTAAATACAACTCCAGACAAAATAAAATAACTATCTAAACAACCTCTACTGTGTCTCCTCTAGGCTAGCAGGCAATCCCAGGCTATCTGTAAAATTTATCAACAGGTCCAGTCAGGACAGAAGTGAGCATAATACATCTCATGCAGTTCATATCATGTCAGGAAATATAAAGCAGGCAATAGAATAAGATACATGAAATGCTGTAAGAAGATGTACATGAAAACAGGAGAGATATTTGATAACTGGAAATATATATACGTGATAAGTAAGAACTGTAAGTGACTAGTGATTTAGAGTACGAGATGGCATATAATTGGCTTAGGTTGTATATGATGAACATGAAAAGTAACAGAGTGTACATGATGGGTAAATCACATGACCATTTATACTCACCCCTACCCACAATCAATACACAAGGATCTATTCAAGTTACGTTACGGACATAATGTTTTGGTTATACAGGAAACACATGAGGAAACATGAGCGTACATGAAAGAATATGAGAGTACATGAACGTACATATAAGAACATGAGAGAACATGAGTGTACATGAATAACGCAGAAGCAAGGAATACATGATGTATATGAAACACATGTCATAAAGTATCCGATGCGCCCGCTAAGGAAGATAACATCCCAAGAAGAGATCCATATAGTACCAATCTGTGATGATAATGTGACAGCATCAAGTAAAAGTAATCTAGAGCGAGAATATAATTCGTGACAAGTATGAAACGATCAGAGAATGTACTCGCCTGATATCTGAATGTCCAAGGTAAAGATACTGTCCGAGGAGAGGTGTCTGGCTCCTAATTAGAACAGCACAAGTCACAACATGTCCAGAAGGGTAATATAAAGTACTACAATACATTCTACATGAATCTAGGTCAAACTAGGCCATGTCCTAACCCAGCAAGTCTTACTAGGCCTAACCAAGACTATCCTAGCAAGCACACATCAATACAAGGCTATACAAGCCAACATACACCCAACTCTATATAGCATGCAATTATTCAATACTCAAATAGGCAAGAATTCACATTGGATATACACTAGGTAATCTATTACTTTAAACTATATATGTCTACACATATATACACATGCATATATTGGTATTCAACATTAGGTCTATAATCATGGCATTTCAAATGGTTATATAAACTTATATATTATAACACAATATGCTAACATATATATAATCTACATACATAGCTAAGTTAACTGTATTCATAAATACTTATTTAAGAGGCTATGTGTGTATGTGAACATGGCAAAGGGACAAGTGAGGGTTAAATGGGCATACATAGTGTATATATATCAAAGAGTGTCAAAGTGTAAGTGAACAAAGTGTCAAGTGTGATAGTGTCTACATAGTATAAGGGGTACATGAGGTAATATAGGATTTGTGTTAACATAGAATATTACATCTTATTAACTTGTATATTGCATACATTACATCTATTATTATATTACATTCATGCTTGCATTCATTCATCATTCATTTATTCTCTTGCACTACTATATGCACCATACATTACATACTATGGAACCTACATATTCATTACAAGCCATACTTATACATGCTTACATTAGATAGGATACTTACACCTCATACATCATTTATTTAAATATTTACTCATGCTTGCATTCTCTATTTAATTACATAATGTATAGACATTAACATGGGTTAAAATCAAATAGAACATTATATTACACACAAGGGTACACAAAATGCATATGCCGAATAGTAACTCCTACTAATAATCAATACTGTATCATCTCAGCATGAAATAAAATTTAAGATTAATGTATGTTATAGATCTATGTGTTAGCTTTCCGAAACTTCAAACGGATCGCATTTTCGTTTCCGGAAACTCCCGGAATCGCGAAAACATCGAGAACGCGTTTATCTTTCGTACAGCTGACACTTAAATAATTCTCCAGAAAGTTACAGAAAGAATTAGGTCTATTAATATATGTTTTTGGAAAGCTAACTTCAATATGCTTCTTTTAAAAAAAACGAGAGATTAAACCGAGCTTTGAGCTAGAAGTTATGACATTTCTAAGTTAGGGCTGAAATTAAAAACGTGGATAAAAATCATGACGGATTTGGGTAGTTTGAGACAAAAGAACACAAGTATATAACATAATATATCAAGAACTCACTCTCTACACTAATATATATATATGAGACACTATAGAACACATCTCCAATACAAAAATATGAGATTAAACATGTAATAATTCATTCATACATAACAACAACACATAGTGTGTCCAAATTTGGGGTTTTCCTACATGGACACAACCACAACACAAAGGACACTCCTATGACCTCCAAATGGACACGAAATGGACACAAATGGAGATACAACCATGGGGGTCATTTCTATGGGTTCAAAATAGACCTATATGCATGAGGAAATGAAAAGGAGAAGGGATTTATATCTTCCGGTAGATCGAATCGAAAAAAAAAGCCTTCCCGGAGCGACACCGATACGTAGAGATTCCAAAAGGACACGAACGAGCTCCGAATCCTCCCAAACTTGGGTAGCTTCCTCCTTGGCTAGAATGGAGAAGGAAAGAAGAAGATTTGGTGGCGAAATGGAAGGATTTGGTGGAGAAATTGCTAGGGATTGCTCTCTAGGAATTTGGGAAAGAACAAGAGAGAGTGTGTGGATGAGAATAATAAAATAAACTTGAGCCTATCCTCTCCCAAAGTGGCTAGCCATATGGGGCTATTTGTCCTATTATGGTAAGGTCCAAAATGTCCCCACTAACCTATTCTATGAGTATTAGGAAAGGGCTAATTGGTTGGGGCTAAATTAGTCATTCTAAAGTCTCTAATCACACTAACCTTATCCATAATAATTAGTCTAACCTCTAACTAAAATATTTCTATCATGTGGACTAAAATTAATATCATGTGGGCCATGCTTAACTAGTGTGTGGGTCCCACTAGAGTCAAACTAACCCCGGGTCTCCGTTTCAAGTCGGATTGAGTTAAAATTCGAACCCGACTCAAATAACCCCAAAACAATATCATAAATAATAAAATAAATTTCAACCCCAAAATAATATCATAAATAATAAAATAAATTTAAAAAATATTTAAAAATGTAAAATGACAAAAATACCCCTGTTTCTGAAAACTGAGGGTGACAAATTATACCTGCGAACGACCCCAAGATCTCGAGCGGGAAGAAGACAAGTAGTTCCTGGCAATCTCGAGCGGACGACCCCAAGATCTTCTACACGTATTCCTTCCTCGAGTTGGACGTAGTGTGGGCGACGATCTCCCAACCTTTTCTTATCCTTGGCAGCCCTCTCTTTCTCTCCTTACGTGAATCACGAATTTAGAGAAAGCTTCAGATTTCTGATCAGTAATTTAGTGGCCATAAAATAGAGGATATATACAGGCTACGGCAGGGACCATGAGAAAAAATTAGGGTTAGGCCTCTTAACGGATCTGGATATCTCGTGTTCAGCCCGAACACACAATCTAGGCCCATTAACAATAGCTCGGTCTACTAATGAGCTTTTGTTGCACTACCTTCCTAATCCCATATTATGTTTATAGGCTCCTTTTATTATATGCTCGTTTGGCTCCCCATGTTAAGATATCGAATGTCCATCGATCAAATTAAGTTACTGACAACTATATTGATTCGACATCTTTTATCCTTAAGTAGTACCGCTTAACTTTATTTGTCATGTCGGATATAATCCACCTGCAGGGTTTACATGACAATCCTTATGAGCTCCTTAAGGGGACATCATCAACCCGATGTATTGGGACATGGATTCCATTTATAATCAACAGCCCATCATACATACAATGTTATTACCCAATTCATAGAGGTTGTTGACCCATAATAAATCTCACTCCTTCATGAGTCGAAGTAATGCACACTGCATATATATGTCTGTTATTATATCCGAATTAAGAGCACAAACATCCATAATAACAGAGGTATTTGTTCTCTTATGTAGTCAGTACAAAGAGAACAACCTCAAGTGGTCCTGTTCAATACACACAAAGTGTACTAGTATAAACCTATAGTCAAGATAGACTAATACCATATTACACTACAACATTTCCAATAGATTGTCCAAGTCCATCTAGGTTATGAACTATTTATATATTCCATAGGGAACTGATAATATGATCTTCTGTGTGACACCACACACCATATTATCTACAATATAGAATATCAGACATTTGCATTAACACTTGCAACAAATACAATATGCAAACATTTGCCCATATGATTCTCATTCAAAATTTAAGGAAATAAGGTTACTACAAAAGTGATACATTTAGTATATAACCCTAATAATTACAAGCTTTCAATTCTCGCTGATCTTCTCTCAGAAACATTACAGATTACAATGATCCCGTTCTATACATTACATCCCTTTATATACAAACCAACTCTTTGCAACAGATGTCCATCTCTTGGCATCTCTTCTGATTTCTGGCTCCTGGGGATGAGGTTCGGGCTATCGCTTCGGACTATCCAACTCGATACATCTACACGTGCGTGCAGACTGTTGGTGGGTCAGTATATTAACATACTTGTGATTATGAACAAAGGCTACATCGTCTGAAACGATCACTAATTCATTTAGTAAGAAAATATTTCTTGTGATGTGATCATGCTATTTTTACCTATATTCATTTTATGCAAATTAGAGTCAGATTACATCTTTTGAAAATACTTTAAAAAGCAAACATATCATTTCTTTCATTTCTAGCATACGAGGGACTATTCATCTCTTGTGAAGTGCACAGCGTGTTTCATGAGCCATAATTATTTTTTTTGTTCGAGCAACTCTTAGGGTCAATTACAAGCACGATATCATATCTTTTTCTTGAATGGGACATAGCAATTCATTGATTCAGAACATGTTCATTTGCCTAACATATCATTCCTTAGGGATAAGCAACATTTTATGATAAAAACATAAGGCATTTACGAAACATCACTTATTCTATGATTTTTACCCATAGCAAACGATCTATCCCTGCAAAAAACAAGGATTAGAGTAAATATAACATAACCAATATTTCTCCATGTTCATCTCTACATCATTAGCTCTTAACAAAATCTTTCTTATGCATGCCATCGATTAGCAGCTGTGCCTCAAGGCTCAGCTCTGCACCAACACATGTGTAGACCAGCAGCTGTGACCAATGGTTCAGCTTTGCACTGATAACACACATGCTAGCAGCTGCAGCTCAGGGTTCAGCTCTTCACTAATCAACTCCTATCTACATGATGGTCCATTGGTCATTCCCCATATTAGCCGCTGTGACTCTTGGGTTCAGCTCTTCGCTAGTGGACACTCTCTCTATACATCGTGAGGTCTCATTTACCTCAGGGCGTTACTCTATCCCCCTAGCTAGGCCGAGCGGCTCCAGTGTCCCAGAACCGGTCGTGAGGATCTATACTTGTGCACAAGTTATCCAGGACCAACGCATGTATGCAACTCTATCAGATAAACTCTGTTATGCACAAATTTTTGGTCAGCAATCGTATTTCATCTATTGTTTTCTTTTCATATAATCGAGCCAGTAGCTCTACTATTTTCTCTATATGGACAAGCCGAATTGTCTCTTTTAACAACACAATGTGCCTTCTCTATACTTCTATATCTTTATAGCATACGATCGAGGGACAATGAACAATCTCATTTAAGCAAGCATGATAATAACAAGCATGAACTCTACTCTTGATAACTTACTATTCAGGGACATGTGAGCATTCTCTTTTCGCTTCTTATGAAGCATGGCAACAGTCCACGGTTTTGATGCAACATATCTAACTTTAGTATGGAGATTTAACATGGCAACGTTCTATCGATGAATGCAACATTCATTTCTTATTAGCAGACAACAATCTTACTTCTTAGCATACAGGTTATCTCTTTCTTGTACTTAGCATAGCAACATATGAATTCTCTTAAAAGCATAATGATTGACTACCATATTGTTATTAGCAAAAGCATTCATTCCAGAAACTCAGATTCTTATGAGGCATAAGTGAATCAGAAAATGAGTCTTCATCCACTCACTGTAGTACTCCATCCCGCTCAGTCAATCAGAGGAATTGAAACGCCAACGACGTTCGAACTTAGCCTTACAACGGCTGCTCGAGGACCCGCTCGGTCGAGACAACTCCACGCTCAGGTGGGGTAGTTTCGGTGAACTTGCCTCATCCTAGCCTTCACATAATAAATTGCATATTTTTAACTTTTACAAGTTAGGCTTGATAATAAAAGAGATGCATCCACATAGCTAAAGGAATAATCCCGACGAGTCGGATTGAGTTAGAACATAGAAAAAGGGTCCCACGGTCGGCTTAGAATCGTTGTACGATGGCTTTCAAAATGACACTTGGTCCTTCGTACCGTGGCTTAGGAGAATGATAAGTTGGTATTCGCCACAAAGCAGGAATTAGCCTAAGTCAAAGGCGTCGCCCGCGTATATGCTTAATAAGCATGCACGGTCCTGTCATCCAAGGCTTGGCTTAGCCTTCGCCTGTCCCGTGGTTTAAGTCATATTGCACGGCTTGTGGCTTAAGTCTAGGTATCCAAAGAGCTTGGTTGTTCAAGTCGAACGTGTGCACGACATGTTTCCATGATGTGAAGCTTGGCGTAGCCTTTACTAGTCAAGTCGTTGCACGAATAAGTTAGACAAGAGTTTGGCTGGGCTATCGAAGTCATGGCAAGCACTGTCCTCTGTTGTCTGCGGTTGTCAAGTTACATAGTGTAAGCCCACTTTCCAAATTTTTTTTATTTAATTATGATTTATTTTTATGGTTACTAAGGGTCGTACCTAATCTCATAAGGGAGATATGTATCATATTGTGGTTATATGGCCCTTAGATAGTTATATGAACACTTTTTAGCTACTTTATATTTAATATGAATTTTTATATAATTTTTAGATATTTATTTCATTAAGTTTTATATATTTTTAAGACTTCTAATATTTGTTATGAGTCCATTTGGGACTAATTTGAGGTAAAGTATTTTTATTTATGTTATAGAAGGTTAAATATATTTTTTGTATTTTTTATAATTTTTTGGAATTATTTTGATAATTTTAATATTGGAAAACCTATTTTCTAGGACTTCTAGAATTTATTGTACTAGCATATGAGCAAATATTAAACCCAAATATTTTTATAAGGTTCAATATGTTATTTTATATATTCTGAAATTTTTTCATATTTTTCTGGCTATTTTTAACATTTATTATGAGTTTCTTAAACAAAACTGCTTTAAAAAACTGTTTATTGTTAATTATAAACCTTTTCCTAAATTAATAATACAGTCAGCAGCAGAACTGTCAGCCATGAGGGGCCCACCTGTCGGCACCCAACTGCTCATCCATCGCCTCTCTCCCTATATATATATATATATATATATATATATATATATATATTATATTTGAAACCCTAATTAAATTTCTGTCGATTTTGAGAGAGGTTTTATCTAGGAGTCCTTCAACTTCCCAAAGCGATTGCCGCCAACCCCGACGTAATTTTAGAGTGCCATTTTTTTGTTGGATTCATATTGAGGTAAACTTCCAAAATTTATAGTTTATTTTCGCATATTTTGATCCTGAATTTCTGGAGAATTCT
The DNA here is from genome assembly GCA_029216955.1 of Iris pallida. Lineage (NCBI taxonomy): Eukaryota > Viridiplantae > Streptophyta > Magnoliopsida > Asparagales > Iridaceae > Iris > Iris pallida. The sequence goes on along the minus strand of JANAVB010006798.1, from coordinate 5,110,301 downwards.
GTGAGTGTTTGTTGTCCAAAACTCGACACGTCGCACGATTTTCGAGATCCTAAGAGATCCCGAACTCTGATTTACGATCCGATTGAAGTATTGGAAATCTAACATAACGATATTCGACATAGAATTTTCTCGGAATTTCAAAGGTTCATTTCATATTTTAGTTATTCAGCTGAACTCAGAATTGATCAGTAAATCATCGTTTGGTCACGGTTAGCCATAACAGCGATATCTTTTGACCAAAGCATGATTTTGCGGCACGGTCGAATCCAATGCACTCATGGCACTGAAATCTATCAAGGTGCACTTTTAAAATCTTAAGTTCCCGACATTTGACTAGATAGTCAACGGTACACCTCGATTTACGTGCCATGGTTTCCAAAATTAGAAACATGACTTTTTGTAGCCAAAACTTCCTAGTTTAGATGATATTTCAGATTATTATAGGTTTAATTAGGTTTTTAAGTAATTTATTCCAGAATAACTATTATTAGATTAGTTAACCAATTAGCCACTTATTCTATAATTTTAGAGTTAGAATATTAGAATTGACTTGTGGTTTTCGTGCACGGTTCATGGTACGATGTACGGTATGGGTTAATAGCTTATAGATCGGCATTCCTCGCATCTTTGACTTGTGACTACGGTTTGTGCAAGGATTCAGGCAAGTACAATATTGCATTATGTTTTAGTTCATTATAACATTTTCTCTATCGTTTCCTTGTTTGATATCCCGTTGAGACATTGCTTGATATTTTATTGAGACACGATTGTGACACCGTAGTTATTGTATCATTCTTAGTGTATCATTGACCGTTATTGATTGTTAGTGTGTCGGGAGGGGAAATACTCGGTAAGTACGTGAACAAACTCAAATATTGTTATTACGGATAGCTAAGTCATACACCCCACGTATGAGTTAGCCGTACCCTATTATTGTGGATAGCCATCGTATGATGTGTCGTATTATCCCAGCCATTCATGTATTAGAAGTTATTTCATACACAAATAGTTGTTTTCATTGTTCCTTTATCTAGTTCTTGTCTTACTAGTTCATATCTTGCTAGTTCATATCTTGCTAGTTTATATCTTGCTAGCCATATTCTGCTAGTTCATATCTTGCTAGTTCTTTTTATTCTCTTTGGTACCATTGTTTCTCGTTCTTCTAACTTATTTTGGACTAACAACATTAATTGTAATATGATTGTACTCTGCTCCTTTCTTGACTGGATCGTTGTTATAGGTGAGGTCGACATGCCTACTCTTGCGCTATGGACCATACGAGGGGAAGATAGAGACTCGAAGGCCAAACCATAGAAGACTAGTTAGATGTGTGGTAGTTTTTATAATTGTAATAGCTTATATTCTTCTTAAAATGTAAAACTTCTAAATTTTGTAAAGTTGATTTAGTTGTTGTGAATGAGCAGTTAGTATTTATGAGCATTTTGTTTATTGCGGTCTAGACAGCATACTACCGCCGACACCATGACGTAGGCTGGGCTTGGACACGTCTCGTATCTCAAAAGCAGATGTGGGTCGTGACAAGTTTTTATGGTGGCCCATACAGGTCTGATTTTGCAAAAGATTGCAAACTTGTGGTAATACTTAAGTTAGTTGTACTACTTGCAAGCCTTCGACTAGGAAGTGCTCATTCACAATTAGGATTGATTTAATTTTATGAGAATAACCAGGACTAGGAGTCCCTTATTTAATTCTATTGTTGAATAAATAAGGTTGCTACATAGGCCATGTGATACTGTTGTATTTTAATACGATGGTATGATCCAAGGTGGGTAGAATATACATTTGGCAAGTTAGGCCTTCATAGAATTCAATTCCTAATTTTGATCATTGTGCCATTTTATCTTCTGCCTTCTCTAAACCCCATTTTATTTTCAAAACTATTTTGTGATCATTTTATTTTTAATTCCTAATCTTGGTTCAATTATCCATATATTAATTCAAGTCATCTTCGTTCATTTTGCGATCATTTTGTTTTCAAAACTTATACTTTTATTCAAGGACAGATACTTATATTTTCTTATCATGATCGACTTGTTTGAATTTATAGAAGTTCTTTTGAAATTCTTATGGATATAGTTGAAATAATTTTCGATGACTTACAATGGTAAGGCAGATGCGCACAGTCCCCATTTATTTGAATTATGAAGACTGTGGATTCACTACAGTCAGCAGCGCACTGGCATGGCATGACCCCTAAGTTGAAATAATTTCAAGTAAGCGTAGGTTGTCAAATATTACTAAAACTATATTCTAGTTGCATTATTTGATCATTTGATTTATTGTGTCGACATTGGATAGAGTTGATAGAGTGTTCGATAACATATTATATTTGAGTCATGATACCAAGGGTTTACTGCAGCTAGATGTACACTGGCGGGACATAAATTTTCGGTAAAGTGACTTCATGTATACATATGGTTTTTGAATATTATAGAGACTACATCCTTTTGGCATATGACTATTGACTTATTTCTTATTCTTTTCCTTTATTTCTTGAACCTTTCCATCTTATCCTTCTATTTTTGGAACGTTATTTGGCTCCTAGCAATCTTTAAAACCTATTTGATTTTCTTCTGCTAGATTTCTAATCTTATCTAAATGTTAATTCTTAATCGTATCTTCCGAAATTTTGAGGACAAATTTTTTTTAAGGTGGGTAGATTTGTAAGCCCACTTCCCAAATTTTTTTATTTGATTATGATTTATTTTTATGGTCATTAAGGGTCGTACCTAAGCTCATAAGGGAGTTATATGGCCCTTAGATAGTTATATGAACACTTTTTAGCTACGTTATATTTAATATAAATTTTATATAATTTTTAGATATTTATTTCATTAAGTTTTATATATTTTTAAGGCTTCTAATATTTATTATAAGGCCATTTGGAACTAATTTGAGGTAAAGAATTTTTATTTATATTCTAGAAGGTTAAATATATTTTCTGTAATTTTCTACAATTTTTTTGGAATTATTTTGATAATTTTAATATTGGAAAACCTATTTTCTAGGACTTCTAGAATTTATTGTGCTAGCATATGAGCAAATATTGACCCCAAATATTTTTATAAGGTTCAATATGTTATTTTATATTTTCTGAAATTTTTCCATATATTTTTTGCTATTTTTAATATTTATTATGAGTTTCTTAAACAAAACTGCTTTAAAAACTGTTTACTGTTAATTATAAACCTTTTCCTAAATTAACAACACAGTCAGCAGCAACACTGTCAGCTATACAGTCAGCCATGAGGGGCCCACCTGTCGGCGCCCAACTTCTCATCCACCACCTCTCTCATATATATATATATATATATATATATATATATGTATATTTTTTTTTCCATATATATTTTTTTTCCATATATAATATATATATATATATATATATATATATATATATATATATATATATATATATATATATATAATATTTGAAACCCTAATTAAATTCTTGCCGATTTTGAGAGAGGTTTTATCTAGGAGTCATTCAACTTCCCAAAGCGATTTCTGTCAAACTCGACGTGATTTTAGTATGCTGTTTTTCTGTTGGATTCGTATTGAGGTAAACTTCCAGAATTTATAATTTACTTTCGCATATTTTGATCGTGAATTTCTGGAGAATTTTGTGAGCGTTTGTTGTCCAAAACTCGACACGTCACACGGTTTTCGAGATCCTGAGAGATCCCGAACTCCGATTTGCGATCTGTTTGAAATTTTGGAAAGCTAACACGACGATATTCGACATAGAATTTTCTCAGAATTTCAAAGGTTCATTTGATATTTTAGTTATTCAGTTGTACTCAGAATTGATCGGTAAATCACCGTTTTGGTCACGGTTAGTCATAATGGCGGTATCTTTTGACCAAAGCGTGATTTTGCGGCACGGTCGAATCCAATGCACTCATAGCACTGAAATCTACCAAGGTGCACTTTCAAAATCTTAAGTTCATGACGTTTGACTAGATAGTCAACGACATGCCTCGATTTGCGTGCCATAGTTTCCAAAATTGGAAATATGACTGTTTGTGGCCAAAACTTTCTAGTTTAGATGATATTTCAGATTATTATAGGTTAAACTAGGTTTTTAAATAATTTATTCCAGAATTAACTATTATTAGATTAGTTAACCAGTTAGCCACTTATTCTATGATTTTAGAGTTAGAATATTAGAATTGACTTGTGGTTTTCGTGCACGGTTCATGGTACGACGTGCGATATGGGTTGATAGCTTATAGATCGATATTCCTCGCATCCTCGACTTGTGACTACGGTTTGTGCAAGGATTCAGGCAAGTACAGTATTACATTATGTTTTAGTTCATTATAACATTTTCTCTATTGTTTCCTTGTTTGATATCCCATTGAGACATTATTTGATATTTCATTGAGACACGATTGTGACACCATAGTTATTGTATCCTTCTTAGTATATCGTTGACCGTTATTGATTGTTAGTGAGTTGGGAGGGGAAATACTCGGTAAGTACGTGAACAAACCCAAATATTGTTATTGCGGTTAGCTAAGTCATACACCCCACGTATGAGTTAGCTGTACCCTATTATTGTGCATAGCCATCGTATGATGTGCCGTATTAGCCCAGCCATTCACATATTAAAAGGTATTTCATACACACAGTTGTTTTCATTGTTCCTTTATCTAGTTCCTTTCTTACTAGTTCATATCTTGCTAGTTCATATCTTGTTAGTCCATACCTTGCTAGCTACATTATGCTAGTTCATATCTTGCTAGTTTTTTATATACTCTTTGCCATCATTATTTCTCGTTGTTCTAACTTATTTTGGACTAACAACATTAATTGTAATATGGTTGTACTCTACTCCTTTCCTGACTGGATCGTTGTTATAGGTGAGATTGATGTGCCTACTCTTGCGCTATGGACTGTACGAGGGGAAGATAGAGACTCGAAGGCCAAACCATAGAAGACTAGTTAGATGTGTGGTAGTTTTTATAATTGTAAAAGCTTATATTCTTCTTCAAATATAAAACTTCTAAATTTTGTAAAGTTGATTTAGTTGTTGTGAATGAGCAGTTAGTATTTTTGAGCATTTTGTTTATTGAGGCTAGTCAACGTACTACCGCCGACACTGCGACGTAGGCTGGGCTTGGACACGTCTCGTATCTGAAAAGTGGGTACGGGTCGTAACACATAGTCCCACGAAAATAAGGCTCGTCAGTATGTGACTTGAGCAATAGTGTCGCCTAGAGAACAAGTCAGTCTAAGGCACGAGTACGGTTGGTTTAGTGAAAAGCATGCCACGGATAAAGGAAGTACACGAGATCGGTCCCACTACTTGGAAGTCTCGTTAGGGAAGTTCACGAGATCGGTCCCGCTACTTGGGAGTCTCGATAGGAAAGTTCACGAGATCGGTCCCGCTACTTGGGAGTCTCGATAAGGAAGCACACGAGATCGGTCCCGCTACTTGGGAGTCTCGATAAGGAAGTACACGGGATCGGTCCCGCTACTTGGGAGTCTCGATAAGAAAGTCCACACGACTGATTTTCGCCGAGATTGGTCCCGCTACTTGGGAGTCTCGATAGAAAGTTGGAAAGCATGGTCATGATTAAGGAAGGACTTGGTAGATCGAGTTGAGTCTTGCATGGTCACTGGACAACTTGTGCGTAAGGGAAAATTCCTCGAACGATCCCGGGGGTTCGTGTCGGCCTAGGAGGAATTGCAGATATTGTATGGCCTTCATCGATGGTACGACTCGATTGAAGTGAACCGTTACAATATAGGATGTGGGTCATTCGGTAGGAGCTCGTACCTCACACACGAATGGTCACCATATGCAAAGATCCAGTATAGCTTGACATTGCTAGTGACCGCTTTTATAGATGTGTCGGCATAAGAGCGGCTATCCGCGTGTATGCCTTTGGATTGCGTCGAGTACTAGCAAGTTACGAGTTGGGTTAACAAGGCATAATTGTAGCAAGTGCTAACCTTGAAACGACACAGGGGTAGTTGTGCACAGTTACAACCCTATTCTGGAGCCTAAGATTTGGCTATAGCAAGGACATGTGCTTCGGCATGAATGTGGCGTCGCCATCGAGTCATCTCGAGTTAAGTCAGGAAGGACGTAAGACAAGTTGGTTAAGTCTGGTTGAGACTTGGGAGGCATGGCCTCGATCTTAAGGCACGATCAAGTCTATTAGTATGACCAGCACGAGTCGTCCCCTTGACGTCATTGGCACGAGAATGGTCTAGAGGCACATAAAAACAAGTGAAAGTCTTGACACGGTCGAGTTGCATAAGTTTCTACTCGGCGAGGCACTGACTCGAATATATATTGAAGCCACGAATAGAGTATAGCATGCCCCTGTCGTTGCGTTGCCAAGTATAGGCCAAGACGTCTTTGTCCTAAAATTGATCCTAAGGCAAGACTAGAAAGACAATCAAAAAAAAGATTAAGCTGCATAAAGTAAATGAATGTGTCAGTTTTGTATAGGTGGGTGAGGAGCTCACTCCACCAGTACAGTTGAGTACTGACACCCACATAGTTTTCATGTGCAGGCACAGGTAGAAGTCCGATGGCGCGGAGCTCGCTTGGATGCATCAAGGTACAGATTTCCTTGGCATTCGAGGCGTACGGCCGTATGGAGTCAGAACTTATACGGAACATAATGTATGGACACCGCCATTTCGCAGAATCTGCCGCTCGTCGCTTGAAGCTTGTATTAAAAAATGAGAGCAGAGTGACTTGTAATATGAGAAAAAAGTGAGCCTGGGAGACTTGTAATCTGGCCTTAAGCCCACATTGTAATCCTTGTTCAATATCAATAAAAGAGTATTTTGCATGACTTGTGTTTTGCTTCAAATTTTTGATGCTGACTATTCAATGTTTCTGCTTGGGACTTCTGTGCGACGACCCCCGTCGCTTAGCCTGTAATCGGCCGTTATGGACCTGCCTTGCGTGAGCGCAATCTAGGCTCACGCGGCATCACGCCTTAGCAAGGGCGATCGCTCCTAAGGGAGCGGGGCGTGATACTTGCCCAGATCAATCGTCTTCTGTTACAGATCCAGCAATTCGATCTCTCTGTTTATCTAGTGCCTTCGCGGAGCGGGGCACTACAATTACGGTCATTCGATTTGTATGTAGCCATGCTTAGTGTAATGTCCTGCTCCGTACGGTACATTATGCTAAGTCATTGACTCGAAGAGTCGCGTTGACTCGATTAAGTATCGATGCAAATCGATACAAGAGTTATCTTATCCCGAGAAACACATCGAGTCGGATCGATGCAAAGAGTTACGTTGACTCGAAGAATGCATCGAGAAAAATCGATGCAAGTGTTAAGTTGGCCCGAGAGAAAGCATTGAGTCGGTTCGAAGATTCTAGGAAATCAAATCAATGTAAAGCACAAGTCTGATTCAAACAAATATTTATTTTAGTTGGTTTCGTGTGCAGGCTATACGTTTACGCTGAAATATAAGAGGTTAGCATTTTGCCTTATTTACAATGGGGTCCGCAAAACCAAATCACCGCCTCGCAATTGACTAAGGCATAGGCATGGTAAGCCAAATCGGTGGTATAATTCAATGAAGCACGAAGTGCTCGAATGGCTAAGTCAGCAGAGTTGTCCATGCAATAAAGTTATGAAATCAAGCCGCATCAACTCGGCGAAACGACAAGGCGTATCGGCTAAGGTGGGGGGACTTTGACTTCTCTTTCCTACTCCTTCATGCCTAAATAAAATATATCGTTATATGCTAAGTTAACCTATCGAGACCGCGGGCGTGGCTCGATCGAAAGATGAACATAGTGCTTGTCTAACACTAGATAGAACAATTAAAATAAAATGTACATCAAATGTACAAGTCGCTATGGAACATTGAATATGGCAAACGCGAGCGCCTCGACGCACAAGCCATAAGAATATGGGATAACTGTATCGACAAGTGCCTCAACGTACGAGTCATTCCATGCCCTCGCACACGAGTTAGAATGCTAGAATATTGAAAGACTATATCGGCGTAAGTGCCTTAGTGCACGAGCTATAGAACATTGAATACCCTATCGAGGCATGCCTCAGTTGCACGAGTCGGAGGAAAGAAACATAAATTGAACACTAAGGCATAGAACATGGAATTACAGTATCAAGGCGTGCATCGTATGCACGACTTGAAGAATAGGGAACAATCGTTTCAAGGCGTACGTACGTGCACGAGAATCATAAAAGATGGCTTCGTTGTGAAGAGAACAGTTGTGGCATGAATGTGACAGAACTGTCGGATGTGACATGATGCATCAAAAATGTTCGAGAGCTTCAGGTAATTCATTTGACGAACATTGAGTTGGGGCATGATGCCAATGAACCTTCAAACGAAGTATGGAATGTGAGAACATAGAAAGTTAAGGCGAGAAATACGAAATAATACGAAGTCTGAGTCGCGGACTCAAGATATGTTTGGTTGTTCGAATAAGATGCACGTTGCATAGTCGAATGTACTTGAGAAATGGATTGGAGATAATATCCCATGCACGGGAGTTCCCTCGAATGGGTTTGCGCTGGGGCGCCGGGACCGTTTGGCATATGAGGGACGTTAAACTTTGATGGGCACATATCTCTAAGACGATTAGAGACCGGTGTCACACCCTAGAACCAGAATACTGGAGAACGGGGGACAGACACAGGCAGCTACATACATCAAAGTGCAACCCACCTCGTAATACGGTCACGGCTGTCTAGATGCATGAGGGTTAAACTACAATCCATCAGTCTCTATGGTCAGGAACAAGCCTAGTGTCTCAATCTCAAGCAAGCAAATAAAAGTTACAAGATGTTAGATCATCAGACATTCAAAGTAAGGCATCCCAAACATTACATATTTAGATGATCATAAAGCTAAGCATACAAAATATGAAGACTAGTAAGAGTTTAAGGCATGCATGATTAACCCTAGGATTTGCTAATCATGTAACAGCCCTTAGGCAAACAAAAATTTATGTTTCAACACGAGATAACACTTGCTCGAGGGCTAAACACCTCAAAAGAATAATTTACAATAGAGTGGGAGAGCAAAATAAAAAATCCACTCGTTGTCAGGATTACGTCTGGTGTTCACAATCTGGCTGATAAGCAGGAAGATTCTCGGGTATCACTCCAAAATTTGGCCATACAAAACCAGCTGGGTCAGACCCTAGAAAGAGCAAGTGCCACAAGGGAGGCTTCATTAAGGAACTACAACCAGCAGATAATAAAATATAAGAATAAATAAATGAACAAGCTTAAATGAAAGAAGACAGGGTTAGAATAAAATAATAGCTTGCATTAAGAGACGGAATATAATTCTCATGCTAATCATGAGCAAGCATTCAGGCACGGCCAATCAAGTCCTACGGCTTGCTATCATTACTAACTAGGGTTATCATAGGCTTAATTACTAGCAAGATGCAATGAGATGTTCCCGCAGTCACAAGTCCTGCAGCTATCTAGGTTATCCAGGCGAGGTGATTTACAAGTGTTATCAAGATTACTGGTTACTTTCAGTACTTATGTTTTCAAGAAGTGCCCCATATGACAGTGGGCTATAAATGTGTCCTACTCGTCAGCAGGCTACAAGTCCCTCAGGTGTGGCCGGGATAACGGAATCGCCTGTAACTGGGAAAATCTCTCTATATGGACTACTTGATCAATCTAGTCATTTAACCTAGTCAGATTTATTATGAATTCATGACCGTGGTAACCAGGAATCCATGTCCTAGACATGATGCAAGACGAGACAAGTAGCTTATACAGGCACAATCAAGAAAATCAGCCATGGTGTCAAGACAAGAGTTACTTAGTAAGTCAGGGTAGCTGTCGCAACAGACTTTTAAGATTTTCATGTCATGTCAGGTTACTTGTTACTTGTCAGGAGTGTGCCTCGACGGGCCGCTATCAAGCTTATACAAGTCTTATCAAATTACTTGCCACTTGTTACTTTTCAAGAGTGCGCCTTGACGGGCCACTATCAAGATTATCAAGAAGTGTTCATACTATCATGTCGTGTTCATGCCAAGTCGTATTCATGTCATGTCATGTCATGATCATGTCAAGTTCAATACTGGCAAGTTATGTCATGCTCAAGTCTATCATGTTACATATTAACAAGTTATCAAATCGGGTCGTCGCAAGTTAGACCAAGTATAAGACACATGTAAGATCATAAGCATGTGCAACAAGAACTAAGAGAATATGCATGGGGGTAGGGGCAAGGGGTATCATGGCAAACAAGTGGCGCCAGGGAGGTGACAGGTGGCGCCTAGTCAAGAGGAGCTAGGGCAAGTAGGGTGCGCCTGGGCCAAGGGGCGCTAGGGTGAGCTGGGTGGCGCCAGGCCAAGTGATGCTAGGGCAAGTTGGGTGGTGCCAGGCCAAGTGGCGTTGGGGCCAAGGTGCGCCTAGGACAGAGTGCGCCTGGGACCAAGGGACGCTGGGGCCAGAGTGCGCCTGGGCCCAAGGGGCGCCAGGGCCAGAGTGCGCATGGGCCCAAGGGGCGCCAAGGCCATAGTGCGCTGCGCTAAAGAGCGCGTGCAACTGAATGGCACGGTGCCAAGTGGCGTGAGTGCACACTCCTCTCTTCTCCCAACAGCATAAAAAAGCCAAGTTGAACCCATAAACTAAAATGGCCATAACTTGTTCAAAACAAGTCCGAATTGAGACTTCCAAGCTTTAATAGATCAAAACTACAAAAAATAAGAAAAGATCAAAACCTAGATCTATAAAAATTTATCTATCAACACCAAAAATGTCAAGTTCTAATGAGGCTTAAAATCAAGTAGAGAAGAGAATGAAACAATAAAATGTGAGATACATTATGAAACAAGTTTGCACTTGCCTAGGATTCTTTGGTGGGTGGGGAGGAGTTATGGAGAAGATGAAGAAAATAAATGTAAGAGTAATGAAGAGAGGGAGAGAGAGAGAGAGAGAGGAGATTTGACTTATATATCAACCCCCTTCATCTCAAACCAAAATGAACCAAACGAAGCCATGCCAAGATGAACCAAAATAAGCCAAGTCAAGCAAAAATGAACCAAGACACAGCCAAGTCATGTCAAGTCATGCTAAACCAAACTAAATAAACCAGGGCAAGATTAGACCAGGATTAGACTAAAAAGACAAGTCAAAACACGGGTCACCTGACAAACGTCAGAAATCTGTACACGTATACTAAAAATACGTATAACGGGAAACGGGAGTGACAATCGATTATTTATGTGAAATCCACATTGTTTGGTATGCAACGATAAGCTTTCGGTTATTGGGATGGCAACCCATCCCGTGAGGCGCTGGGATACCCAAATTGAGAAAAGAAAAAAAAACAACTTTAGTCCATTCTGGCGCGGATACGTCAATGACCTTCATATAGTTAAGGAATAGTAGGCCGAAAGTACAGGAATAATAGATCCTGCACAGAGCACTTATAATATGACAGGGAAGGAATGAGACGTATTCACCTTGCAGCGGTGCAAGGGCGAGTGTGTCAGTGTTGGTAAGAAGTCACGAAATAATACGAGATTGCTATTGGTTTCCTACTTACTTATTCGAATCGAAATAACATACTTGCTATGCTAACATGCTTTACTACTTTCAAATATGCCATGAAATCAATCCTAAGGAGAACATAGAAAGATAACTAAATTGTATGATGTATGAATCAATACATTACTAAACATCGGTTTAGTTAAAGTGGGTCTTTGATCAGTACAGCAAGGATGAAAGTACTAATCCCCAACTAGTTTGCTAGCAAGTTCAGGGAATAGTCTGCTCGCGGCGGAGCTTCGCTTGATCGTGCTGAGGCATGGAATGCTGTAGCGTTTGAAGCCGTCACCCCCAGTTTTCAAATTAGGGGTATTTTTGTCATTTTTCAAGTTTTATAATTTTTAGGAATTTTTATTTATTTTATGTGATTTTTGGGATTTATTTGGGTTGGTTTGGATTTTATCCAATTCGGACCCAAATTGGAGACCCGGGTAGCCTGGACCCTAGTGGAACCCACATACTAGCTGGACTTGGCCCACATACCATCCTAATTAGGTTAGAAATCTTAAACCCAATTTTTCATGGCTTAATTAGTCATTTTAGAGCTTAATTAGTTGATTAAATTAGACCGAACCAAACCCGAACCAATTAAACCTAAGTCTAATGGGTTTGGAGTGGTATTGGATCACTACCCAAACCCACAAACCCTTCTCCCCCATACATGGCCGGCCATAAGAGACCACCCCCCCTTTTTTCTCCACAAAGCAAACTCCCTCTCTCTCTCTCCATTTCATTTTCTTTCACAACTCTTTCTTCTTCAAGAAGACCTAGCTTAGGTAAGCTCTCTACTTCTCCATTTACTCCTCTTTACCATTAGTTGTCTTCACATTAATTGTAGAGAAGAGAGTTCTCTACACTTTGCCCTAGAAATTATTAGGTTTCCAAATAATCTAGGTTTTAGGATTTATTGGGGGTTTTATTAATTAGAGTGGTATATATATATGAATATATATATATATATATATATATGTATATGTATATATGTGTATATATTATATGTATTGTGTTTGTGTAGAGAATGGTGGTGGTGGTATTGGTGTATAGAGAGTGGTGGTGTCATGAGAGTGGTGGTGGTGGTGTATGAGTAAGAAAGTGTGGTTGTGTGTGTGGTTGTGCTTGTGTGAGATTGTGAGTGTTTATATATATATATATTTGTGTATATATAATTATAGGTATTAATATGTATTTGTGTGTGTGTGTGTAGAGAGTGGTGGGGAAGTGTCATGAGAATAGTGGTGGTGGTGTATGAGTGAGAGTGGTGGTGAGAGTGTGTGTGTTTGTATTTATATATAAATATAGATATATGTGTGTGTGTGTTTGTAATTATATATAAATATAGATGTGTGTATGTGTATGTATTTATATGTAGAGATGTGTGTGTGTGTGTATATAAATATATATATAGATAGGTGGTTAGAGGATTAGATATAAGGATATATATATAAATAGATAGATAGATAAATAGGTATATAGATATGTATATATATAGATATATATATAGAGAGTAGAGTAGAGAGGAGTAGATGAGATGAAGAAGAGGAGAAGCAAGCGCAACAGCAGCTAGCAGCAAGCGCAGCAGCAGCTAGCAGCAAGCGCAGCAGCAGCTAGCAGCAAGCGCAGCAGCAGCCATAGCAGTAGCAGCAGCATTTGCAGTTGTAGCAGTAGCTACAGCAGTAGGTAGGAGCAGCCCCCCCTATTAGCCCTATATGAACCCCCTATATGCATATATATGTATATATATAGATATGTATACATAGGTATATATATATGTATATAGATAGATAACTAGAGGGTTTAGATGAGAATGAGAAGGAAGAAGCTAAGGAATTAGAATTAGAATTAGGAAGATGGAAAAGAAATAAGAAGTAGAAGGGAAGAGAAGTAAAAAGAAAGAATAGAGAAGAGAATAGGAAGAGAATGATAAGGAATAAGGAGAAGTTAGAAATTAGAAGGGGAGGGTGAGGAAGAGGCCAAGAAGAAGGATTTGAGCTAGAAGAATTAGGAGAAGAAGTTGAGAAGAAGAAGAACAAGAAATGAGAGTAAAAGAAGAGGTTGGAGCGAAGGCCTAAAAGAGGGGTTTTGGTAGAAATCGAGTTAGAGGGCGAAATTGAGCCCGGAGCATCGGATCGCGATGAAACTTGACATAGGCCTAGGTTACGTGATTTAGATTTTGCAGGTAAGCTCCCGGATGGAAATCGGGGTCATAGGGCGCCGGTATCGCGCCGTATCAGCGCGTATCTTGAAATATTCAAGATATCTGCAACGGGCCGTAAGATGGACTAGACGTCCACTTTGTCTAGGTATTTTGGTAGATAACGAACCTATAGGATAGTACCCTACTACCCTAGGGAGATCGGGTCAAAATAACTAGCGTAGGTAGGCTATCTAGATTATCGCCAAGGGTAGAATTTTACCCTTAAAAAGGGTAAAATAGGGAATTGGCCCACGGCCAAGATTTGAGTTTCCAAGTCCAAGATGGACTTGGATATGGGTTGTATAGGTTGGTAAAGAGTAGGATTAGCTGTCTAAACTTAGTCTTGGACCCGCTTGACCACGGTTGACTTTTTGGACTAAAAGTCAACTATGGGTCAACACTTTACCCAATTTAGTCCCAAATTCCATTAGACTTGGACAGTTGACCAAAAGTCAACTGTTAGTCACCAGTGACCTAGAGTTGACCTAGGGTTGACCACAGTTGACCACGGTTGACCAGAGTTGACCGGTTGACCAAAAAGTCAACCGTTGACTCAAATTGACCTAGATTGATTCCGTTTGACTTGCATTGACCCAGTATGACCCAGATAGACCTAAAATGACTTAGGTTGACCTCGTATAGTCTAGTTTGACATGACTTGACCTAGAATGACCTAATAGGATTTAAATTGATTTGACTTTATTTCCTAGATTGAGTATTGATACGTCTTGTTCTCTATAGGTCCTCGAGACGCTGCATTTGCTCCGGTTGACATATCATACCATATTACAGTCGAGTACATTCTCTGACACTTTTCCAATTTATGCTGACTGATATAATCCATGTAACTAGTGTAGATATGCTTGTTCTCGACACATTGGTCACACGGATTGGTATTCATGGATCCCGACATGAGATGTTATTCCTCGTTATCTTGGTATGTCTTGTGCAAGCCCCCTTGAAGTTCTTGTGTAGTACATAGACGTCGATTCTCGAGGAGACTTGCTTCCTTCTCGTAGAATCCCGCGTCGTAACGTGTCTTGTTTGGATCCACTCTACCAGTCGGGGACGGGAAGTATTAGTGTAGACATGTGGTCATTATCCACCTTGTTACTCTTGTAGACCTTGTGAGTGTTAATCATACACTCCACGTATGATTAACCAGGCCAGTAGACCTTGTGCAAGACCCAAGCCGGCCACATGTTGTAGCTAGTATTCACACACCTATATATATGATTCTTGATTCTTGTACATGCCATGATCAGTTTACTTGCCTTGTTCTAGCTCTAGTTTTACAGCTTACCTTGCCATGATTCTCACATGTACATTCCATGATTTTCTTGTATATACTCTCTATTTACAGATTATAGCTTTTGTCATATCTTGTGAAATGTTGTTAGTGGATTGTACTCGTTCCATCCTGACAGGATATGTTGAAAATATTACAGATGCAGATGAGGGAGACTACAGTACCTACTACGGTCCGGATGACGTAGTGGGCATAGACCTGGAGACCTTGGTCCAGCAGGGCTTAGCTCCACCTGACGAGACCCTACCTATTACTTAGTTAGAGTAGGTCTTTTATACTGGACTTTGTCTCCAGCTACTTTTGAGTCTGTTATTACTATGGACTGTATTAGGGACTTGGACTGTATATATTCTTTGTGTTGGACTTGACAGGTTATATATTATTTTATCGTCTTGTTGTCTTTTTATTTCAGTCTTTACTTTTTTATCTTAGAGTCATGATTGAGTACTCATATATATATTCATTGCTTGTCCTCCGTTCGGAGTTGACCATATTCTCGACATGTTTTGTTATATATATAAACTGTTTAGAAGTAGAGAAATCCACAGCGTTCCACGCCAATTTTTCGGTAAGGGCTGGGCGTTGTCGCGTCACGTGCCCTTTTAGCGGGTGCGAGTCATGACACGTTTTAGTGGTGGCCCACGCAGGTCCTGAAGTCGCAATTAGTGCGATGTCGTAGTGGCGCTCGACTTAGAGTGCTATTACGAGCCTGCGGTACGTATCTAGGATAGGCTATAGGCTAAGAGTACTCAATCACAGTAGGATCTTTTCTTGCTTATCTTGCTTACCGTCTTTGATATCGATTTACTGCATTCTAGCTGTCCTCCTTTGATATTGCCTTTATGTGCCATATTGATATCTTCTTCTCAATTTGTCTCCAGGATATTAATGACTCATTCTCCTGACGAGGAGCACGGGGAGACGGAGAGGTCTGCCACCTCTGGCGGGCAGGCTCCGGTCACTTCCCCGGCTGATGGGATTTCTGTTGGGGCTCTCGGAGGTACTCCTCCAACTACCTCGATGACCGTCCCTGGGGCCATTGCGGGTGCTCTTCCCGTAGTGCCAGGGGCTACAGCGGGAGCTGCCGGGGGCGTTCTTCCTCCTCAGCAGGGGACTCTTCCGGTAATGATGGGAGCTATTCCTCCATTGCCTCCTCTGTCCACAGACATGGGGCAGATGCTAGCGTTCTTCCACCAGGTGCTTGAGTCCCAGCGGGCCCAGCACGAGGCTCAGTTGAGGCAGTCAGAGGCCATGCGTCAGGGCATGGAGGATGCACACAGGTTGGCAATGGCGGCAGTGGAGCGTAGGGCTCCACAGAGGGAGGTTCAGCAGCAGCAGCAGCCGAAGATCGGGGATATCCAGGCTTTCAAGAAGCTTGGTCCGAAGGATTTCAAGGGGACGGAGGGCATTATTTATGCTGATGACTGGCTCGAGGATATCGAGCGCCAGATGGGGGCCTGTCGCCTGGCAGCCGACCTGAGGGTCGAGGCGGTTGGGTTACAGTTGTTAGATATTGCCCGGACATGGTTCCGGAATGAGCCGGCTCTTGCAGGAGAGGGCCATACTTGGGCAGAGTTTCGGGCCCTGTTCAGAGAGAAGTTCTTTTCTCCTATGGACAAGATTGGCCTGGTGCGGCAGTTCCAGAACCTGCAGCAGGGCAGTATGACCGTAGAGGAGTATGCGGCGGAGTTCGGCCGGCTGAGCCGATACGCCGAGTATATGGTGAGTGACCCGGTGATCCGAGCGGAGCGCTTCCGGGAGGGATTGGCATGGGATATCAAGATCCTGATCCCTTTCTTCTATGCGACATACGCAGAGGTTTACGCGGAGGCTCGGAAGGTGGAGAGGGAGTGGGGCTTGAAGCCGAAGAGGGATCGAGATTTGTTTTCGGGGGCCAGTAGCAGCGCAGAGGCTGCTAAGCGCCCTCAGCTTCAGCATCAGCCTTTCCAGCATCAGACCAGAGCACCGGTTCAGCAGGTGCAGCACACTCAGCCGAGACAGGCTCAGCATGGGGCTTCTTGCCACTTCTGCAGGAGACCTGGTCACGTCTGGGAGGTTTGCCGGAAGAGGCTGGGTTTGTGCCTCTACTGCAGGGAGGCTGGACATCAGTTGAGAGATTGTCCTGCGAACCCTCGCAGGGTAGCCCGTGGAGCGATAGCAGCTCAGGGAGCACAGGGTAGGCCACCTATGGCACCGCATCACGCCCTCCACCAGCAGCGGGATATACCCCGCCAGGACAGGGTTTTTGCGATGGCAGTTGAGGATCCTGCATGCATTGGACTAGGAGGTAGGGTCTTGCTCTTTCTTTTACCTGTTTCTTTCCATCCATTGATTGTTGACTGCTTTCTTAGTACCTTTAGTTGCATATGTGATGATCATGCTAGATAAGTAGAACACCCCAATGAAGACTGCAATAACATGATACTGTAGAGATTTAAAACCATGCATGTGTTATGATTTCCTGGGTTACATGTTATATAACTTAGGATAAAATTTAGTAGACCTTGATTATGGGGTGCTTGACCTAGAGAAGAGTACGACCGTTTGAATTTCGAGGACGAAATTTTTTTAAGGAGGGTAGATTTGTCACCCCCAGTTTTCAAATTAGGGGTATTTTTGTCATTTTTCAAGTTTTATAATTTTTAGGAATTTTTATTTATTTTATGTGATTTTTGGGATTTATTTGGGTTGGTTTGGATTTTATCCAATTCGGACCCAAATTGGAGACCCGGGTAGCCTGGACCCTAGTGGAACCCACATACTAGCTGGACTTGGCCCACATACCATCCTAATTAGGTTAGAAATCTTAAACCCAATTTTTCATGGCTTAATTAGTCATTTTAGAGCTTAATTAGTTGATTAAATTAGACCGAACCAAACCCGAACCAATTAAACCTAAGTCTAATGGGTTTGGAGTGTTATTGGATCACTACCCAAACCTACAAACCCTTCCCCCCCACACATGGCCGGCCATAAGAGACCACCCCCCCTTTCTTCTCCACAAAGCAAACTCCCTCTCTCTCTCCATTTCATTTTCTTTCACAACTCTTTCTTCTTCAAGAAGACCTAGCTTAGGTAAGCTCTCTACTTCTCCATTTACTCCTCTTTACCATTAGTTGTCTTCACATTAATTGTAGAGAAGAGAGTTCTCTACACTTTGCCCTAGAAATTATTAGGTTTCCAAATAATCTAGGTTTTAGGATTTATTGGGGGTTTTATTAATTAGAGTGGTATATATATATGAATATATATATATATATATATATATATATATATATATATATATATATATATATATATATATATGTATATGTATATATGTGTATATATTATATGTATTGTGTTTGTGTAGAGAATGGTGGTGGTGGTATTGGTGTGTAGAGAGTGGTGGTGTCATGAGAGTGGTGGTGGTGGTGTATGAGTGAGAAAGTGTGGTTGTGTGTGTGGTTGTGCTTGTGTGAGATTGTGAGTGTTTATATATATATATATATATATATATATATATATATATATATATATATATATATATATATATATATATATATATATATATATTTGTGTATATATAATTATAGGTATTAATATGTATTTGTGTGTGTGTGTAGAGAGTGGTGGGGAAGTGTCATAAGAATAGTGGTGGTGGTGTATGAGTGAGAGTGGTGGTGAGAGTGTGTGTGTTTGTATTTATATATAAATATAGATATATGTGTGTGTGTGTGTTTGTAATTATATATAAATATAGATGTGTGTATGTGTATGTATTTATATGTAGAGATGTGTGTGTGTGTATATAAATATATATATAGATAGGTGGTTAGAGGATTAGATATAAGGATATATATATAAATAGATAGATAGATAAATAGGTATATAGATATGTATATATATAGATATATATATAGAGAGTAGAGTAGAGAGGAGTAGATGAGATGAAGAAGAGGAGAAGCAAGCGCAACAGCAGCTAGCAGCAAGCGCAGCAGCAGCTAGCAGCAAGCGCAGCAGCAGCTAGCAGCAAGCGCAGCAGCAGCCATAGCAGTAGCAGCAGCATTTGCAGTTGTAGCAGTAGCTACAGCAGTAGGTAGGAGCAGCCCCCCCTATTAGCCCTATATGAACCCCCTATATGCATATATATGTATATATATAGATATATATACATAGGTATATATATATATATACATAGGTATATATATATATATATGTATATAGATAGATAACTAGAGGGTTTAGATGAGAATGAGAAGGAAGAAGCTAAGGAATTAGAATTAGAATTAGGAAGATGGAAAAGAAATAAGAAGTAGAAGGGAAGAGAAGTAAAAAGAAAGAATAGAGAAGAGAATAGGAAGAGAATGATAAGGAATAAGGAGAAGTTAGAAATTAGAAGGGGAGGGTGAGGAAGAGGCCAAGAAGAAGGATTTGAGCTAGAAGAATTAGGAGAAGAAGTTGAGAAGAAGAAGAACTAGAAATGAGAGTAAAAGAAGAGGTTGGAGCGAAGGCCTAAAAGAGGGGTTTTGGTAGAAATCGAGTTAGAGGGCGAAATTGAGCCCGGAGCATCGGATCGCGATGAAACTTGACATAGGCCTAGGTTACGTGATTTAGATTTTGCGGGTAAGCTCCCGGATGGAAATCGGGGTCATAGGGCGCCGGTATCGCGCCGTATCAGCGCGTATCTTGAAATATTCAAGATATCTGCAACGGGCCGTAAGGTGGACTAGACGTCCACTTTGTCTAGGTATTTTGGTAGATAACGAACCTATAGGACAGTACCCTACTACCCTAGGGAGATCGGGTCAAAATAACTAGCGTAGGTAGGCTATCTAGATTATCGCCAAGGGTAGAATTTTACCCTTAAAAAGGGTAAAATAGGGAATTGGCCCACGGCCAAGATTTGAGTTTCCAAGTCCAAGATGGACTTGGATATGGGTTGTATAGGTTGGTAAAGAGTAGGATTAGCTGTCTAAACTTAGTCTTGGACCCGGTTGACCACGGTTGACTTTTTGGACTAAAAGTCAACTATGGGTCAACACTTTACCCAATTTAGTCCCAAATTCCATTAGACTTGGACAGTTGACCAAAAGTCAACTGTTAGTCACCAGTGACCTAGAGTTGACCTAGGGTTGACCACAGTTGACCACGGTTGACCAGAGTTGACCGGTTGACCAAAAAGTCAACCGTTGACTCAAATTGACCTAGATTGATTCTGTTTGACTTGCATTGACCCAGTATGACCCAGATAGACCTAAAATGACTTAGGTTGACCTCGTATAGTCTAGTTTGACGTGACTTGACCTAGAATGACCTAATAGGATTTAAATTGATTTGACTTTATTTCCTAGATTGAGTATTGATACGTCTTGTTCTCTATAGGTCCTCGAGACGCTGCATTTGCTCCGGTTGACATATCATACCATATTACAGGCGAGTACATTCTCTGACACTTTTCCAATTTATGCTGACTGATATAATCCATGTAATTAGTGTAGATATGCTTGTTCTCGACACATTGGTCACACGGATTGGTATTCATGGATCCCGACATGAGATGTTATTCCTCGTTATCTTGGTATGTCTTGTGCAAGCCCCCTTGTAGTTCTTGTGCAGTACATAGACGCTGATTCTCGAGGAGACTTGCTCCCTTCTCGTAGAATCCCGTGTCGTGACGTGTCTTGTTTGGATCCACTCTACCAGTCGGGGACGGGGAGTATTAGTGTAGACATGTGGTCATTATCCACCTTGTTACTCTTGTAGACCTTGTGAGTGTTAATCATACACTCCACGTATGATTAACCAGGCCAGTAGACCTTGTGCAAGACCCAAGCCGGCCACATGTTGTAGCTAGTATTCACACACCTAGATATATGATTCTTGATTCTTGTACATGCCATGATCAGTTTACTTGCCTTGTTCTAGCTCTAGTTTTACAGCTTACCTTGCCATGATTCTCACATGTATATTCTATGATTTTCTTGTATATAATCTCTATTTACAGATTATAGCTTTTGTCATATCTTGTGAAATGTTGTTAGTGGATTGTACTCGTTCCATCCTGACAGGATATGTTAAAAATATTACAGATGCAGATGAGGGAGACTACAGTACCTACTACGGTCCGGATGACGTAGTGGGCATAGACCTGGAGACCTTGGTCCAGCAGGGCTTAGCTCCACCTGACGAGACCCTACCTATTACTTAGTTAGAGTAGGTCTTTTATACTGGACTTTGTCTCCAGCTACTTTTGAGTCTGTTATTACTATGGACTGTATTAGAGACTTGGACTGTATATATTCTTTGTGTTGGACTTGACAGGTTATATATTATTTTATCGTCTTGTTGTCTTTTTATTTCAGTCTTTACTTTGTTATCTTAGAGTCGTGATTGAGTACTCATATATATATTCATTGCTTGTCCTCCGTTCGGAGTTGACCATATTCTCGACAGGTTTTGTTATATATATAAACTGTTTAGAAGTAGAGAAATCCACAGCGTTCCACGCCGATTTTTCGGTGAGGGCTGGGCGTTGTCGCGTCACGTGCCCTTTTAGCGGGTGCGGGTCGTGACAGAAGCGTGCGATCGCATTGACGCTTGGACTTGCAACAGGATTGATGCGGCCGAGATATAGAAGACATGATGTATGGAACGGTAAAATCCTTTGGGACCAAGAGAGAACTTGAGTGTTGTAGCCAAGCTAGCAAATTCAGTTGGGCTATTGAAAGCCTTTGTAATCTATGTTCATTCATCAAATAAAGAGAATCGTTTCATATACTCTATTTTTTTTCAGTTCCTAATATCAAATCAAAGATAACCATTTGAGAAATTGATATTTTGTCTTGTACGAGTGTAATTACAGACTCATACGACATTACGTACCAGCTGTAATGCCCCGCTTCGCATGAGGCATTTGGTCGGCTTGTTGGATGCTATCAGAATATTGGACCGTGACTTATGTTGGAAATTAAGAGAATTGAGACTGATTTTGTATCTCTTAGCTGGCTAGACAGAATAAGCATTATAGTGTGACTTGCTGGTGGAGCTACGCTTAGTGGGAATATGTGCGTTCAAAATAAGAAGACCCTTTTATGCAAGTGAGTGGAAATGTCCTTCCTACTCCTTACTCCTTCATGCTTAATAAAATGAAGTATTGAAATGCTATGAATTGTCCCTAAATGTCCCATGTTTTAGTTGCTGAATAATAGAGATGCTTATGCTGAGAATTATTAAAATGTACAACACATGAACATTAAACTACTAATGTGATTGATACCTGAGAATGAATTGATAACATTGTCCCTTATGTTTAATGCTGCTGAAATAAATGAAATACTTGAATAATGAGATGGAGTGTGATCGATATATAGGAAAGAACTGGATATGCTATTAACACAATGAACTGAATGGGACTCTTGAATCACGTACTCTCTATATAACTGTTGTAAAGAAATGAGATGCTGTCTGTTTTTGTGTAAGCAGTGAACTGAATAATAATTGTCCCAATGAATTGAATGAAAAGCTGATTGTCCCTTTAAAATGAATAAAATGTTGTTGGTTCCTCGTTGAGAGGAATGATATGAGAAATGTGCAATGAATCAATGAATAAGGAATGATGAGGCTTGGGATCATGGAGATCACCAAGTAGGATGATGGTAATGATTAGTCATTGAACACGGCTCGAAATTGAGATGAGATGTTGAACTATTGGCTTTGCTTTCAGTTGTTTTACCATGCACTTGTGTTCATCGAGTCGACACGCATTCGCATGGTCATGGACGTACTTGTACATGTCTGAGTAAGTTTCCTCGAACGGTACCTGGGGCGCTGGGACCGATTCGACCCGGAAGGAAACATTGGTCGTACTATGGTGGCACGAGGTATTACGGGAAATTCGGCTAGGCTTGCAACCTACCATGGAATGGTGCGTCGTAATACCCGTTGGAAAGTCCTTTATGGTGTAGTTTCACCAACGACCATGTAGTCAGGATGCATGCTAACAAATGTTTTGTGCAGACAGTGTAAGTATATCATATTATCCTATATTTTTATGCAGGTGCCAGGAAATCGGCTATCGGTAAGAAATCACTTAAATGTGATACGGTTATTTACTTGTTAACATCAACTTGATTGCTTAACATGTTAATACCAACGATGATAAGATGTTGCCTTTTAGAATATTGCCATAACCCCTCGAACGATAACACCAAGTATGCTAAACGATGCCTTTCAGGAAGTGTTTTCATAATATGCTCAACATGTTAACTCAATGTTGCTTAGACGATGCCTTACACAAAGAAATGCTATACCATGCTATGACATGTTTACATTATTCAATGTTTCTGCTCATGAACTGTAAACTGATGCTAGGCCCAAGTAGAAAGATCATTCTATTAAATGTTTTTCTAAAATCGATCACTATATGTTGGTTTAGGCAAGTGGGTTGGATTTTGCTCGCCAGTACATAGATGATGTACTGACCCACGTTTTGTGGGCAGGTGCTCGTGCTTGGAATATTTTGATACGAAGATTGGTTTGATCGGTCTCGCGACATCGAAGATTTGTTGGGCATACAGAAGCTCTCCTTGCAAAAGATGATGTCTTCTATCTATAAAGGGCATAATGTATGGAACACTATAATCAGTTGTACCAGTGAGTTGTGAGCCAAGTCGGTATCGAGTTGAAATCCAATGTATCGAAGTGTCAGTTGTAAGCTTTATAGCAATTGTCTAGTTGGCTATCAATGTAAAGTGAGATGTGTTGTAAGCATTGTACTTCAATACAAGTCTTGTACTCTTCTTCAATTATCAATAAGGAGAATAAAGTCTTATATATCTCTCTGTGACTGCAAGTTATCTTCTTATTTCTGTTGTTACAAATCAAATGATGTGTTCCCATTGATAAGAAAGATTGTCTTCGTTAACTTCAATTTGTCTGCTTCTACCGCTGAAATGTGTTCCTATTTGAAGATAATCAATTATGTACCATCTTTGCCTTGTACAAGTACAATACCAGACTTGTACCACATCACGCACAAGCGAGGACGATCGATTCCAAGAGATAAATATGTGTTCGAGCCTACAAACGATGACGAGCCAACGACGATCTTGACACCACGACCACCTTCTTCTTCTCCTCGGTAAGAAACTAAACTCTAGCCTTGGTATAAAGTGGATCCCTTATAGTAACACCAAACCAATCTTGGCCCAGTGGTCACCTAACCGGCCCTAGGATCCAGTCCTGACAGACCCAAGTTTGAATCCTATGTTAAGCTTATTTTGGGTAATATATATTATATTATTTATGGTATTATTATATGTAGTATTTATGTATTTATGTACTTTCTTGTATTTTGATAATTATATATTGTATCTGTGTGATGTAAAATACTGATAAATTGTAATTTTATTTGTAGTATTTATTTATATATTTTTTAGAATTATTTATATAATATTTATATTTTTAAATAAATAAAAAAGACTAAATATGTTTATATGTATTTATTGTATTTACAATTTTAATAAATAATAAATAATTTCTGAAAATTAATTAAAAATTATATTTAAATATTAGATTTTATTTAGGCCAAGTTAGTATATTTACATGTAAATTTTGGACTTATTTTGACATATTAAAAATTAGTTTCTGTTAATAATTAATTATAAATTATTATTATTAAATTAGTTTTTGATACAAATAGTTCTATAAATACTTGTAGTAGCCCAAAAATTGTGAAAACTAAATACCTTTCCTATTTTGACATAATTGACCCATGAAAAATAGTAACTTGATATTTGGAGACCTCTAACTATCAAAACGAACGAAGGTGAGGCGTGCCTCATTTAATGCAATATTTTCTTAATAAATAAAATAAATCGTTATATTTAATATTAAATTCTAAAAAAAATATGACAACCCATGACTTGTATATTTAACCTGTTTAAAAGTATTTTGATGTGTATTGCCTTTATATAATTATTGTGCCAGACTTTATGACCAAGGTTAAGCATAGTATGTCATGACTTTGTGATCCGAACTTAGTGTAACTTGACCTAGTTAGAGAGCACAATACCTAGTTAGCACTTAACATTTAAACTAAGAAACATTATATCTTGTTACAGCTTGAGGACTTAGGACATCAAATCAACATTTAACATCAATCCTTCGGTAAATCAAGGCAAGTACACTACAACATACAAAACTGTATATGATATGATTTGCATGCTTCTGTTACCAATTGTATCTTCCTTGTCTTTAAATTCCAAGATTGCAAGTATAACATGTTTCTCATGCAACAAGTCTCTTTAACACGAATTGTATCACATGTTGCAAGTTGTACACATTATCGACACTGGGAAGGAAAAGTTGTCTAGTTAATACGTGATCAAAGCCCGATAGTATAATTCAAGTGGATAGCTTAACTCACACACCGTGCACGTTTTGGTTTTGCCGGACCGGCTTATGCCATATTAGTTGCATTTATTTTACCGTCCTATTTTAGCTGATCACGTGTCTACTAGCTTTTCAAAGCCGCACTTTACCTATCTAGCCTAAACATGTTTTACAAGTATCTCCTAAACATGTTATCTTTGTTTTACAAGTATCTCTTGAACATTTTGCCTTTACTTTATAGAATATCCTGAATATGTTGTTTTTATTTTTCAACCAAACATGTTGACTTTTCTTTCAATCCAACCATGTCTTTTTTATCAGTTCATCCTTATCATGCCATGTATTAGTAGCATAAATTGTAGGGTTGTACTTGCTCATTTCCTGATTGGATGGTTGCAGGTGAATTAACTGAAGAGGAATTGCTTTGCAATTCATACTATGGACCTGCCACTAGGACGCTAGCCTACATCCCAGAGGATGTCCATGCTGGAAAATTTCCTATAGCTTAGCTTACATTTCGCTTTGGAACTTGGTTTGTAATAATTAGTTAACATTCATTTGGCTGGATTTGTCTCCAGTTACTTTTGCTTTGGGAATAAAACTTAGTGGCATTTTGGTCTTATTCTAGTTTCTCTCGATATAGATGTTGTGATAAATCTGATTCAATATGATATAATTTTTGAAGATGATTAAAGATTTAGAACAGCTTACTACGCTGTGTCTCATAGCGCAGGCTGGATGTATCCGACTCATATCCGAATATTCGGGAGCGGATCGTGACATGTTTTTAGTAGTGGCCTAAACAGGTCTATTTTTACAAAATTGTGCGAACTCGTGATAGTACTTAAGTTAGTCGTACTATTACGAGCATGCGACTGGGAAAGTCCTTATTTACAATTAGGATTGATTTGATTTCCGGAGAACGACTAGGACTAGGAGACCCTTATTCAATTTGACTGTTGGGTAGTTAAGGTTGCTACATATGCCATGTGATTTAGCAAAGATTTATTGAATTCTAGACCTTATTATATATTTAAGGAATTTTCATAGAAGGATATACTATTGTATTTTAATACGATGGTATGATTAAAGGTGTGTAGACTATTCGCTTGGTAAACTAGGACTTCCTATGATTCAATTCCTAATCTTGATCATCTTTGCCCTCTCTAACTATCATCATATCG
The DNA here is from genome assembly GCA_029216955.1 of Iris pallida. NCBI lineage: Eukaryota > Viridiplantae > Streptophyta > Magnoliopsida > Asparagales > Iridaceae > Iris > Iris pallida. The sequence continues at coordinate 5,083,679 of JANAVB010006798.1, read as the reverse complement.
TAAGTCCGGATTGCTTATTTATTTTCCATTTTGCCATAAGAAATTATTTTTATAATTTTTTATTGTATTATCCATATATGAACCTCGAGTTAGTTTTTGAGTTAAAGTTTTTCCCTCAATCATTTGAATATCCATGAAATAAATATTCGAATATTTATACTTCTCTTGTCTTTAGTTATTTCCTCCCTAATTGATCATTTTATTTTTAAGAATTAAGACTTATAGAACAGATACTTACACTTTTCCTATCTTGATCATCTTGGAACTTGTTTGAATTTCTAGAAGCTCCTTTGAAATTTTTATGGATATAGTTGGAATACTTTTTCGATGACTTACAATGGGATGATCACTGTTGTCATTTATTTGAATTATGGAGACTACAGATTCACTGCAGTCAGCAGCGCACTAGCATGACATGACCCCTCTGTTGAAGTAATTTCAGATAAGCGTAGGTTATCGAATTTTATTAAAACTATGTCTAGTTGCTCTATTTTGATCTTTGAGTTGTTATGTCAATAATGGATAGAGTTAATAGAATATTCAATACCATATCATATTTAAGTCATGAAATGGTTTACTACAGCCAGATGTACACTGGCGATGCATAAATTCTCAGTAAAATGACTTCGGATCTGTAACACCCAGTTTTCCAGAAGAGGGTAATATTGAAATTTTGTAATTTTAGTCTTTTAATAATGATATTTAAATCATGATATGGTTTTTGGTGATTTTTAATCATTTAAAACTATTTTAAACCATGACTTATGATTTTGGTGTTTTGATAGTGTAACCGTAGAGACTGTCTGCCCTAGAGCCTAGCCATGTGATTAGGTATTCTATTTATCATTTTTAGTTTGAGGGTATTTTGTCATTTTTAAATTATTTGAATTTAATATATGTTATTAGGAATTTAAAATGATTTATTGAATGGTGTGATTTAAATACTAGTTAAGTAATTTCCATGTGGTTTTGGTTAGCCTAACCTAGATTGGACCTAACCTAGATTAGTAATAACTAGTTTAGTTAGCCACTTTGAGAATTAGTTGGTTTTGGTTAATGGTTTAAGTCAAGTTTAGTTAAGTTGAGCGATTTGCTAAGAGACTAGGAAAGAGCCCTAGATTTTAGGCCACACATTACCCTTGATTCATTCCTAGCCCTAGGATGCAACCTAGAAGCCCTAACCCTAACTAAAGTGGCCAGCCAAGACCCCCCCTTGCCTATATAATGTCTCCTTAGGGATTTGAGCCTCTTTTTTTATTAGTTCATTATTTTCCTAAGACTAGGTGAGCCTTTATTTATTTTTCTTCATAGTTTGATCAATGTTTGCAAAAACAAAAGTATGAAACTTTATTGATACAAACTTTGTAAAGATTATTACAAGAATTTTGGAAAAGTACAACTGTAAGAATCCAATCTAGAAGACGATTGCTTTATCCCTTGGACGATGTAAACTTTGAAGACGGTAGCCTTTGAAGTTAACTTGAAGGCAAAAGCCTCGGAGAATTTGAAGGCAAAAACCTCGAAAGAATGCAGCAGCACTTGGGCAAGAACTCCTGAACTCTCTGAACTTTTATGTCTGATCTCTCTATCTCTGATCTCTGATCTTCTTGAATGAAGACTTGAAACTTTATTTATAGAGTTCTGGAAATAACTAATTTTTAGTTATTCTGAATGGCGCAAGTTGGATTGCGCAGGAACTGGATTGCGCAGCATCAGACTGCGCAGGCAGTTGTCTGGTTATGGGCTGACTGTCTTGGACACATGGCATCATTTGATTGAAATGTGCATGATTGTGTGAAGACGGTTGCCACGTAACGAGCAATTGATGGCATGAATGCCACGTGTACTTTTGTCAATTGTTAGGATGAAGTGCGCCACATGAATTGCGCTGACTTCGGATTGCGCTAAAATAGATTGCGCAGACACTGGATTGCACAGGCACTGGATTGCGCTGCATGTACAGCTGTCCTCGAGCGCTGTGCGGCACAATAAACGAACAGTCTCCTCGTTCTTTGTGTTGTCAGCTGTCAGAAAGATTTGATTTTATCAGATAATGATGGCATTGCCACGTCAGCCTGCACAGTTGAAAGTGTGCGCAGTCTGGTGTGCGCAATAGGAATGATGCGCAATCTGATGTCTGCACAGTTCATTTGAAAGTTGTATTTCTTGATTTTCTGACTTTGTTAATAGGTGCAACTTGATTTTTTAGGACCTACAAGACCCCCTTCAAAGTTTTCGAAAGTTGAATTTATTCAAAGTTTCGAAATACTTTGAATTTCAAAATTTTAAAATCAAGTTGCGCATGAGCTGTCTGCGCAATCGAATGGATCAGTCCGACTTTTTCGGCGCAGTCTGAGGCAGCTGTTACTCTTTGAAAAACTATAAATAGTTCTCTTCAATATTCATTTCATTCTTTACTTTGCTTTTGTGAGAGAAGTCTCAAGCCTATTCCTCCTTTCTTCTCCATCAAATCTCCATTGCTCCAAAGCGTTCTTCCGCCGCTGCCAAGGGCAAGGCCCCCGCCGAGCCTTCGGCTAGGGTTGCACGACGTCCTTCTCGACATGAGACTGCGCATCCTGCGTTGCAAGGTAGATGACTCAATCGAAAACTCTTTTTCGACTTCACTGATCTTCAAAATCCATCTCTCTTTAGAGATGTGATCATATTGTGCCACCTTTTTTAGGTCTTGGTTGCACGAACTAGTTATTCTTCATTTTTATGAAGAATACTTTCTTGCGCAATCGGTTGAACTGCGCTGACAAAAAGTCAGCGCAATCTGCTGATTTGCGCAGGATTACCAGCGCAATCTGATGCTAGCGCAAACTGATGGATGCGCAATCTGATGGTTGCACAGTCTGATGGTTGCACAGTCTGATAGTTGCGCAGTCTGATGGTTGTGCAATCTGATGGTTGTGCAGTCTGATGGTAGCATCATTGATTTTTTCTTGTGCTGAATTTTTGTTTTCTCTGTTTGATACAGTTGATACCAGAGAAGATTCTGGGTATGAGAACTTTGTAGGAACTCTTTCAGCATCGGAATTCAAAGAGGACCTATCCCATGTGCACTATCCACAGTATGATCTGCCAGCTTCCCGCCAAGCTATCTTGGTAACCCAAGATAATGAAACCCTGTTATGTCTGATGAATGGGCAACCTTTGGAGTCGGTAGATGCCATCATTCACAAGAAGCCCCTATTTCTGTTTGGCGAAGCTTTTGAGAAGAGCTTTCAGCCGAGGCCACGGATGGAAGAACGGATTGTCCAACAGAAAGACAGGACAATCTCGATGCCAGATGTCTCCCGCTGCCTCCCCTTATCTCGATATGCTCATGCAAGCTATCCGAAGAAAATGGAATGGAATCTCACACCGTTTCAGGATGCCCGTCCAGGAAAGAATTATGTGAAGAAGGGGCCTAACAAGAAAGACATGTTCTACAGTTCTTCGGAACGATACAGTGTCTTGCTCAGAGGTTTAAAGCCCGGTTGTATTCCGCCGAAAAATTCTTCTTTGTTATTGCCCGTGAGAGTTCCAATATTCGCGAATGAGTTCGCGAAGGTCGAAGGGAAGTATCCAGATCAAGACCTCAGATTAACTGGACTGGTGAACCCAGACTATAAGAGATGGAGTTGTATAGCAAACTGGATTTTGACTAAGTTTGAAGATAAACTTCAGCAGATTAACTTGTATCAAGCAGTGCATGCCACTGTTTACGGTTTCGCCCCCAATCCGCATCTATTTCTGGCTCTAACAGAAAAATATAACTACAGGACAGGGACTTTTATGACTCCCTGCGGAGAGATCGGGTTTGCCCTTCACGAGATGCAGTACATCTCTTACCTGCCGATGGGGGATGCCCCGTATGAGAAATTTGTCTCAACTAATGACGAGTTGGACAAACTTCAAAAAGAGAATGCAGCCATGGTAGCAGTCTTCGAAGAACTGCTGTGTCATTATAAAATCTGCTCTTTGTTTTACCAAAGTGGTACATCTGGTACCTGTTATTCATCTAAATGGTTGCCTTATCTGTTCCTCAACCATATTGAAGAAAAGAAGACCAAAGAATATGATAACTGCTATCCCGACTTCTTTAAACCACTGAGCAGCACTGAAGTGGTGAAGTTAATGGAGAGAAGTGGTGACTTGGATGTCAAGATCAAGGACGATTATCAATGTCCTCCTCTAAAGAAAGGAGACATTCTTGAGAGTTATATGAGAGTGGGATATCGATTTATGTCAAAAGAAGCCCAACTGGCGGGTTTTTTGACATACTGGCTCCGTAGATTCGTCGTTCCCGGATCAAGTGCCGTAGACCGCTTCCATCGCGGTGTTCTTTTTGCTGTCGTTCGATTAGTCTTCGGCTACAAGATGGATCTCTTATCGGCGATGACTTGTAGAATGAACGCTAGTCTCCTCCTGTACGTCAATTTGATGCTGAAAGCTAAGGGCGAGAAAGAGTTTCCTCGGCTAGAATTGTCGTATACTTATCTGTTCGGGTGGTTGCTTCTACAACATCCTATTTTGATGGACCCCGACATGGGACCAGTCGGTGGCAGCTTTTTGCGGAGATTCTCCCACGGTAAGTGGAAATACACTTCCTTGAGAGATTGCAGATATGCTTTGAACCTTGGCAAAGGATGGAACTTCTATTGCACTTCTCCTCCCGCCGGATATGAACAGATGCCGACCAACATGGTTGACTCAAAGATGCAACCTTTGAGCCGTACAGCTTTTAATTGGTTGGAGACAATTCGTCCATCCCACTTGGTGTATCGATTTGAAGAAGAATGCTACTTGGAGCCATATCTTCCCAGCCGGTTTGCTCGGCAGTTTGGATATGACCAATTCCACGTAGGTAATGCTATCACATGCCTACAAGGAAAAGGTTTCTTGATAGATGGAGCCCGAGCTTGGGCTTATTACAACGCTCGAGATACGAAAGTAACATTCTCGATGCCGGTGAATAGTAATCATGGCCCTCGTATGCTGTTCACATATTCGGTATTTTATACATCATCGAACACTTTTGCCGAGAACTTCAATCTTGCGGATAGCTTCGCGTCTGCAATGAGATTGAAGAGGAGAGGAGTCAACATGTCACTTCCAGGTAATGATGAGGTGCACGAGCCAGTGGATGCACCCTTAGAAGTTTCGAGGGACGTTATGTTCCCTGAAGAGATTAACGCGCCACTGCGTGTTTCTTTGAAGGTCGCTAAATCTCCGGCCAAGAAGAGAAGGAGAGAGGGGCCTTCCGTCCCAACTGCGAAGAAGAAACTGATCTTGGATCATTCTTCAGAAAAGATTACTACCAGATCTCAATCTCGGTAGCTGGCCGAGACAATTCAGCAAGAAGAAGCTGCCACACCGACCTCTGTTCAAAAACAAGTCGAGATAATAAACGTAGAGAGTCCTGAGAGACCTCTGCATAGGAAGAAAAGGTTGGTCCGCAGAAGACAAGTTTTGTCTTCGATCGTGATAGACGCTGCAGCGGGACTCACCATGCCCTCTCCAACTCCTGTTTCCGAGGCTGGATATAAAAATCCTAGCCCAGAACAGAGGAAGGATATTGAGGAGAGAAAAGAGCTCAACTAGAGAGATGAGGCCATAGAGCCTAAAGACAATATTGTAGAAACAGAGCATGAACCTTCGCAATCTCCATTGCTAACAGCAGCGAAAACTCATCTTCCTGCCACACCGGGAGCAACCCTTGCGGAAGAAGATCGTTTGATGATCGAAGCTTTATATGGCTGTGACTTCGGTTATCAAGAAGAAACTGATCATGCCGCTGCTGCTGCTAGTGAAGAAGCTCCCGAGGACAGCGAGAACGAGGAGAGCACCTCATCAGAAGCTGCTGATGAGACACAAAATCCGGAAGAGAATGTTGATATCCAGACATCTCTTCGAGACACTCTGACTCCTGAAAAGGAGGCTGAGGTGCCGAGATCTCCTGAGAAGATTGCCGATGAAGAGGTGGATGAGGAGAAAACTCCAGTTGCTGCTCCCGAAGGTATTGTAATGAAATTAGCGATCTTCTTTTAATAAGTAGTTTGATAGCTAACATCGTTACTTTTATTCATACAGAACCCGAATCCTCTTCTACTCCTCCAACATGCATGGACATAGTACTGGCGACGACAATTGCTAGTAGTAGTCGCCATTTATCTTGTGGCTCTGAAGCAGGTAGTAGCCAGACAGTAGCGTCTGAAGCTACTTCTGCTCAGCTAGTCTGTTCCTGCAGATGATAGGCTTATTGCTGGATCCACCCATGGTAAGACTGTTTCACTTTTGATTCTCTTTATCAATAGCCAATGACAGGCAAAGTGACAGTATTTGATTTTACAGAGGAACAACCAGGAGGAGCAACCAGCTCCACTTTGGTTCCCTTATTCAAAGAGCCTGCTGTTCAGATACAAGAAATTGAGTGTCCTGCTGCTTCGTCATCAACAGGAGTAGCTGCGACTCCTGGTGCTCTGGCGATTAATCAGCTTGTCATCCAATCATTCACCAAATGCTTCTTCGAGTCCTTGGGACCTCTGATCAATAGAATGATGGACAAAGAAGACGCTAATTTTTACATGGTTAGAGGTCCGACCTCTTTCTTGGTGATGGCCATCCGGGAGCAAGGTGATGAGGCTCAGGCCACTTTCTTTGACCATATATTGAATGAGCTGGAAATCTCTATAAAGAACTATAAAGATCTCAACAAAGGGGAAGTGGAACCTTTAGTGCAGGCAGAGTTTGAACAAATGGCTCAGGCAGCTGCAATTGAAAGAGTGAATCTTCAGAACCTCTTGGATGCTTATACTACTAAATCTGCTGAATATAATTCCAAGTTGGAATCGGTGATCTCAACTGCTGAGAGAAGAGAGAAAAGGATTGCCGAGCTGAGAGCAGAGATTGCTCGTCTCGAAGAGGAACTGGAAAATGAAGTTACAGAGCATCAGACTGCAGTCCAACAAATTGATGCTCTAACTCAGGAAAGAAACGAGTATGTAGCAGCTCATGATGCGGAAATCACTCGCCGAATGGTAACCATGCCCGTTTTTAATAAAGAATCTGGGATGGAAGAGGCCAGGAGGAGAGTGATGGCATCTCGCGAAGAACGGCTGCAGATTTTGAAATAACAGATTGCTAATCTGATGATGCCTCCGTCTCAATAGAAAGAACATCTTATATCTTTTTGTCTTTCTTTATGCTATGTATATAATGCCTTACATTTTGATCAAATAAAAGACATTTTGTTGTGGCTCTATTATTTCTTGCATATCTTATTCAGATATAAATAATAGTGATAGAAAATATATTCAGAGGTGCAGGACATGATATATTTCTTGATAATTTTGTAGAAAATAATTATATTCATTATATCTGCTCAGAGGTAATGTGGACGTGGCAGAATATAATTTGTCGAATATTATTATTTCAATAGATAACTTAATCAAGGATGATAAGTTACTGATGTGGATGATTAAATGAACGAAAATGAATCGTCAAAATGAACGGATAAACCGTCGGATGATGATGAACGGATGAACCGTCAAGTGATAATGAATGAATGGGCGAACCGTCAGAAGGATGTGAATGAACGGGCGAACCGTCGGATGAATGTGAACGGATGAACCGTCAGGTGATAATGAATGAACGGACGAACCGTCAGATGAATGTGACGTTTCATTATCTTGAGAATCTCTGCCTATAAATAGAACAAAAATCTGGAAGGAATAATTATTTCCATTATTCAACATAAAAATGTCGTCTGGAGATGCATCCAAGGAGGCTGAACTCGCCCCGAAAGTTGAAGCGGGCGTTGAAGAACATCCGGTCGAACTGGTCCAGCCAAAGCAGGCAGAGGCAGGCGAAGGTTCATCTACACCCAAACCATCGCAAGATATCCTGGACTTCCTGCTTGAACCAGGAAAGACTGAAGAGGAAGAGGCCATGAGGATGGCTGCCTGCAAGTTCCTCGTAGGTTCCAGCAAAGAAGTCCTCAGTTCTTTTGCTGATTATGTCTTTGATAAGGATGGAAGTGGTCCACGTCCTAATGTTGAGAAGGATGATAGCGACCTTCCTTGATATCATGTAACATCGTTTATGATGAAATAAAAATCAAACTTTATTTATGAACTGTCTGATCATATTTACATAAATTCCTATTACATTTATACATAGTATTTCTTGAGAAATTTGCCATTGATAGGCATTATTGCAACTCGACCATCTAGCTCTGAGAGTTGATAGGCTCCATTTGAGAAGACTTTGCTTACAACATAGGGACCTTCCCATTTCGCGTCGAATTTGCCTTTGCTCATGTGAGTCATAGTCATAGGACGTCTGACCGTTAGAATAAGTTCTCCTTGCTGAAAGGCTCTAACTTTAACTTTACAGTTGAAAGTCTTCGAGATACGGGCTTGGTATAACTCAATATGTTGCTGAGCCATTAACCGCTTCTCGTCGAGTGCCTCCAATTCTTGAAGTCGAAGAAGATCATTGTTCTCTGTAGTGAGCTCATTAGCAATTGTAATCCTTAAAGAAGGAATTTGAAGTTCTAGAGGAAGAACTGCTTCACAACCATACACCAAAGAGAAAGGTGTAAAGCCTGTGGGATTGCGGACTGTAGTTCGATAGGCCCAGAGACATTCACCAAGTTTTTCGCTCCAATTTCGTTTGTTAGTGGATACAAACTTCTTGAGAAACTTAATGATGGTTTTGTTGAAAGCTTCAGCTAATCCATTAGCAGCAGGATTGTAGGCTGTCGAAGCGACGTTGTCAATCCTATGATCATCGCAGAATCTTGTGAATTTCTGGCTGATGAATTGTGGTCCATTGTCATGGATGATTCGTCGAGGTACACCAAATCGATAAATGACATGGTGTTTGACGAAGTTGATGACACTGTTGGTCTTGACTTCGGCCAAAGGTATAGCTTCAGCCCATTTGGAGAAATAATCGGTTATTGCTAATATGAACTGATGTCCTCTAGAAGAAGAAGGATTGATAGGACCTATGATATCCATACCCCAAGCTTCAAAAGGCCAGGAAGCAGCCATCGGATGTAGAAATTCTGAAGGTTGATAAATAAAATCTGTATGGATTTGATAAGCTCGATATTTTCTTGCATATTCAATGGCATCTGATACCATAGAGGGCCAGTAATAACCCATGCGTCGGATGCGATCCTGTAGCTTAGGACCGGGTTGATGTGCTCCGCGGATACCGTCATGAGCTTCACGCAGTACTTGTTTCGCTTCATCACCAGCTAGACAGCGTAGAAGAAGACCGACATAAGTCCGTCGATAGAGAGTCTTGGTGGTTTGGTTGTAATAAAATCGTAGAGATCGTCGACGAATACTTGTAGCTTCTTTTGGATCTTCAGAAAGTATGTCATGAACGACGAAGTCGATGAAGGGAGTTCTCCAGTCTTCATTGATAATATTGACTTCAGCGAAATTGCTGAATTCAATATTACGATTGTTTTCGATACAGAATAATTCTCGATTAGAGATGACCACCACCTGTTGTCTTCTGATAGGGATGGCTAGGACTGCTGCAAGATTGGCCAAAGCATCTGCCTTAGTATTACAAGCTCGGCGTACATATTCAATGAAGAAGGCTTTGAATGATGTAGCCATGTTGATTGCTGCTTCAAAGTAAGGCACTAGATCTTGATGACGAACTTCATAGGTTCCTCTAACCTGATTAACAACCAGCTTAGAGTCGCCATAGACTTCAAGATACTCGACGTCAAGTTGTTTGGCTAGCTGGAGGCCAATGAGTAGAGCATTATATTCTGCCACGTTGTTGGAGCAAGGCTCGTCTAAGGAATATGCTCTTTGGATAGCTGACCCGTCCGGAGAAACAAGGACAACTCCAACTCCTGCTACAATGGCACCATTGGGTCCGATTCTGGATGCTCCGTCAAAGAATAGACGCCAAGTAGGAAATTCTTCAGAAATCATGTTTACTTCCAATGTCTCATCTGGAATTTCATCGTAGAGTTTGGATGTCTCTGGAACAGGATGAGCTGCTAAGAAATCCGCCAACGCTTGACCTTTGACAGACTTTTGTGGAACATATACCATGTCATATTGGGCTAGCAGAATGGCCCATGTAGCCAGCCGAGAGTTGAGTGTACTAGGCTTCTTCATCAATACCCGAAGAGGATTAACTCGGGATATGACATGAATAGTTTGACCAATGATATAATGCCGAGTCTTTTGAACAGCAAACATGAGAGCTAGGCATTCTTTTTCGACCGGACTATAACGGTATTCAGCACCAATCATAGTACGACTGAGGTAGTAGATAGCCTGTTCGTGGCCTTCTTTATTCTTTTGGGCAAGTAGAGCACCCAATGAATGGTCCATAGCACGGACATACATTAAGAATGGTATGCCAGAGATTGGTGGCACCAAGACTGGTGGATTCATGAGATACCGCTTGATGTCGTCAAATGCTCGTTGACATTCTTTATTCCAAACGAAAGATACACCCTTCTTCATAAGTTGAGTGAATGGTCTGCAGCGTCCAGACAAATTCGAAATGAATCTCCTGATGTACGCAAGTCGACCTTGGAATCCTCGTAGCTCTTTTAGGTTGCGTGGAGGACGCATCTCTTGAATGGCTTTTATCTTCTCGGGATCCACGTGTATACCTTTAGAGTTAATGACGAAGCCGAGAAATTTGCCACTAGAGACACCCAAGAATGACTTGGTGGGATTCATTTTGAGTTGATGTTGGCGCATGAGATGGAAGATAGTTCTCAAGTCTTGGATGTGATCTTCCTTTAGACGACTCTTGACAGCAATATCGTCAACATAGCATTCGACAGTCTTGCGTAGATAATCTCGAAATATGGTACTCATTGCTCGTTGATACGTTACACCAGCGTTCTTGAGACCAAACGGCATGACAGTATAGCAGTAGACTCCGCGAGGAGTACGGAAAGAAGTATGCTTCTCATCTTCAGGATTCATCCGAATTTGATTATATCCGGAGAATCCGTCCATGAAAGATATTCTTTCGAATCCACAGGTGTTGTCGATCATGACGTCCGTGATAGGGAGAGGAAATTCATCTTTTGGACATGCTTCATTAAGATCCCAGAAGTCGATGCAAACTCAAACTTTGTCGGTTTTCTTTAGAACTGGGACGACATTGGCTACCCAATCAGGATGCTGCTCTTCTCTGATAAAGCCACAAGCTATGAGCTTCTTGACTTCATCGTCGATTATATCCATCATTTCTGGCTTGAAACGCCGTTGTTGTTGTTTGACCGGTTTTGCATTCGGCAAGATGTTCAGTTTGTGAGTAGCGACTTTGGGATCTAGTCCTGGCATATCTTCATAGCTCCAGGCAAAGACATCAATGTATTCTTTAATCAGAAGAATTAATTCTTGTTTATCCTCTTCTGGAAGGTTCTTGCTAATGAATATTGGACGAGTTGAACCGCTCTCTCCTACATCAATTTGAACCAATTAATCTTCGGTAGGAGGTTCCCTTTGTTCAAATCGGAGTTCCCATTGGGTATCCATTCGTTGAGCCCAAGGTTCTGTTTCAGAACTTTCTTCAACATCCTCGTCATAGCCTTCTAGAAGTTCGACGGAGACCATGTTAGAAGACACAGTCAGTCGATGAACTTGACCGATGCTGGTGTCAGAATCCCACGATCTGGAATCAGAAGAGTTAGAGCGTTCTTCACTATCAGATTCGGAAACTGCTGGGGATAACATTGGAGGAGAAGCATATCCAAGACCTCTTTTGGTCTTGTTGTAGTACATCTTTGACTTTCCTTTCGGCACAGTCGTACGGATAGGAGTTCTCCGTCCTTTACCGTAATTGAGGCCGCTCTTGAAGTCGTAACCCATTTTTCGGATGATGTCTTTTGATTGTTGACTGTAACGACGGAGTTGAACATGCCCCATGTCGTTAACTTTGCTATCATCTGTATAGCTGAATTGTTGTTCCGGTCCTTTACTAAAAAGTATTGGACTTTCGCCTTTCTTTCGAGCAGGAACAATTCGGTATGAATCATCTGGGTGTTCAAAAGAGACTTCCGTTTGAAGAGATTATACAACTCCCATTGTCAATGATTGGAAGCTATCTAACATATCCAAATAGCATTTAGTATGATAAATGACATCAGTATACTGGAAAGTAGACGCTTTTTCATTGATTTGTACATTGGTATTTACAGCAGGACCTTTAGCCTTAGTAGGCTTGGTCAGATTGATTACAAGAGGGGGAGAAGAAGAACGTAGAGGAGGATTGGCTTTGTTACGACGGAGGTCGATAACAAGCGGCTCAGAAGATGTGAGCTCTCTTTTATCCTTGTTATGAGATAGATCTATAACAAGTGGCTCAGAAGAAGTGAGCTACTTTTTGTCCTTGTTACGACGTAAGTCAATAACAAGCGGCTCAGAAGAGGTGAGCTTCCTTTGATCTTGATCATCATTTGATTGCTTCTAAACTGGCAAGTGAATAGCCAGTGGCTTGGAAGATTGAGGACGAGAGACACGCCCTTTAACAGGTATGATAAGGGTATCTTTGGGCACTGTTTTTTGCTCTTCTTCAGTATCCAGAGACAAGACAACCTTCATGAATTCATCTTTGTACATACGAGCGTCGTTACAGTACGCTTCAACGCCTTTGAAAGGAAAGAGATCAGCCACCTCCTTCTGGACTTCTCCATTGTCATCAACATATTTGAAACATTGATGAAGAGTTGATGGAACAATGTTGTGTTCATGTAGGAATGGTCTCCCCAATAAAGCATTATAAGAACAACCATGATTGTCGATGATATAGAAGGTCACTTTTGTGCGCAGATTGCCTATTTGAAATTTTAGGCGAATCTTGCCCAAAGGTTCACTTCTTCCTTGATTGAATCCAAGGATGGTGGTGATTGTACTGGAGAGGCTATGTACAGGGATCTTCAACGCATCCAGCATTGTCTTCGGCATGATACTGAGAGCTGACCCTGGATCTATCAGAATACGATCGACTTTTATCGAGTCGACATATCCTGTATAGTATAGAGGACGGTCATGTCTATTATCCTCCAGCAGCATATCATCCTGAGTGAAAGTGATGTTCAGAATTAGCTCCAACACGCTGTGGCAATAGAGGCAAGAAACCGGCTCTGCTTCCGGCTTCTTGAGAAGAGTTAGACAGGTTTCTGCCTGCATCAGGGCTTCACTCAGAGTTTCTCGAGTTTCTTTAGAGAGGCGCAAGAGCTCGAAAATTGACAACCGGGCTGGTGTATTAGCTAACTGAGCCAAAATATTGAAGTTGTAAGGCTTCTCAAGTCCAGAAGGAGATGTCTTCTTCAAAGGTTTATCGAAGCTGACTTGCTGTTTGCCTTTGTCAGCGACCGTCGGCTTGGGAGGAATGGGTATCACCACCGGTGAAGAAGCAATAGGAATATCCTTAGTAGAAGCAGGCTGTACCAGAGCAGGTTCAGAGGAAGAAGCAGGATTCTCTTGGGCTTCAGGATAATCCTTTAGATAAGCTTTCCATGACCTAGTACCCAACAGGATTTCCTCGTCAACTATAGGGTCAAAAGACACCATATTGCAAATCTTTGTCTTGTCCTTGGAGCGGTCTTTCTTCTTGGAGGAAGAGGGAAGTTCGAACTCTGAAGCAAGATCCGAATGAATCCACATAATCTTGCCATTGTCAAGAGACAAGGGGACGAGACCTTCATTTCGTGGAGGAGGAAGATTCTCAATCTCAAGAGTAGCTTTGGGGATAGGAATGACGCCATGCTGCACCATCTGGGGCGGGAAGTCACCGAATTGAACTGATACCATATTTACAGTAACAGTCTTCTCGTCTTGTTGCAGAGTGACGATGCCAGCGTTGACCAGCTCCTGGATTTTGCCTTTGAGCACATAATATGCTCGAGTGGGATGTCCGATGAACCTGTGATAAATACAGTACTTGGGATGATCAGTCTTACCGACTTCATCGGGCTTCTTTGGATCTAGAAGTTAGATTTTATTGCTTTTGATTAAGCAATCAAAGATGCTAGCAGTGTCATTCTCGTCAAAGGAATATTCCACTTTAGGACGAGGTTCTCTTGGAGGAGGTGCTGAAGGAGTAGAAGTGGACGTAGGAGGAGCTACGTTAACCGCCAGAGATTCTTTGTTCTTGTTCAAATTAATGTTCAAAGTTTCTTTTGGTTTGCAGTTGTTCTGGCAATTGCCACCACCTGATGTTTGATGTTCATCCCGATCGGGGTTAGACATTTGTACCCCTAGCTGCTTGAATTTGTCGGCGCTAACTTCAGCTGCTTTAGCGTTGACAATGAAAGATGGCCAGTCTTGGAATTGAGTAGACCCCGTCCATATGCTGATGATGGGCAATAGATTTGCCTTGCAGGTGTCTATGGTGACAGCAGCCGGAGTTCCCGGTGGCAATTTTAAAGCTTCACGACGGAATCTTTCGATGAAACTTTCGGCAGTTTCATTATGCCTTTGTTTGATTTTATTGAGGGCTGACATAGTCATGTCATTGATCCCCTCGTAAAATCGTTCCAAGAAGATTTGCTTTAAGCCAGAGAAGGAGGTGATATAACCATCGGGCAAGCTTCTATACCAATCGTATGCTACGCCAGCTGAACAGCCGACGAATACTCTGGTAAGAAGAGCATCATTTGGTTGAAGTTGAACAGTCATAACCTCAAAGTGGTTGATGAACTAGCTGGGAGAGGTGCTGCCATCAAACAGCGAAATAGTTGGAATCTTGTACTTTGGAGGAAACGGGACTTCCATCCATTCAACTGGGTAAGGTTGCTTGATCCCCAACCTTTGCAAGTTGTCCTTCTCCTTGAAAGTTTCGAACTGAGTTCGCAGGAGCTTCACAGCTTCATTGGCATCTTCCACTGATGTAGAAGGAGCGGGCTGAACCACAGTGTTAGGAGGAGGAACAGCATGATAAGCACTACCCCCAGCACCTGACTGACTGGGTGTAGGTTGGACTTGTACAGGAGGTATTTGAGTAGGTGCTACCCCCAGCCCTGCATTAGCAGGCACCGACGATGCTATGATTTCAGGATTTATAGGCGGTACTGTCGGTGGCACTGTGTGCTGAGCTACAATAATGGAATACATACTTGCGACCATTTTCGCCATTGTCTTCAACTTATCTTCTAGTGCAGCTATTCTTTGTTCTTGACTAGCTGAACTGGAAGCATCAGGATCTTTATTGACAACGTAAGCTGTCACTTCTCTGGGTACAGTGGAAGACACTGTCTGTTCTGAGCTTTCGCTGTATGCATCATAATCAGAGAAAGAATCATCTCCTGAGTGAGAAGGAAGAAGACATTCAGAAGGATCTTGAAAATTCCTTTGACCGATTGTGTCTCGGCTTCGGGATCTGGTATGTTGGAATACTCCTTCAGAAGATTCCTGAAGTAGATCCAAATACCGTTGGCTTGGCTTACGAGGCTTCCCGTGCTTAGAGCACTTCCTACCTCCAGTGTCTCTGGAAGTCATGTTGACAGAAGCGTACAGAACCTCATCTTCATCTTCCGACATAGGTTCAGAGTTAGAAAAGTTCAGACGATCGAAGACAGATCGTCTAGTTGTTTGACAACAACACTTAATAACAACCTTATGATTACAATGATGATGATCACTTGGTTGAATTGGAAGTGTTGAAGTGTTGTCCCGCCTTTGCTTGAGGTTTTTTCGGAGATCAGGAACAGCAACGGGACGAGGAAAAGTTCGAGGGATATGTTCTTTGATAACATTCGGAACATGGTTCCGGTTCTTCAAATGTTTTGTCCCTTGAGTGTACAGGGAAGTGCTTATTTCATTAGCATAGGTGTCTGGATTCTTGATCCTGGAAGTTTGTTTCTGATGATGTTCAATCTTCGGCATTGGCTGTTTGCGTTTTACTGAAGTTGGCCTGTTGAGATAAGTTCTTAGATCAGCAAACTCACCCCCAGAGGTTTCTGTTTGAGACACCAGCAATTTTCTCTGTCTTGAATGGGAGATTTTGAGGGTTGGGAGATCTTAGAATTCTGCTACCGGAGTAGGCAGAATACCTCTTTGATCTGTACAAGTTCTTTTAACATGGAGAGAAGAATCTTTGTGTGAAAGAGTTTTTGTACTGACTGATGCCGAAGCACGTTCAGTGTGATCTTCTACGGTAAAGACCGAAGAAGACTGAGAAAAGACCAAAGGGGCTTTTCCTTTGTTTTATAAAGAAGGGTTAGCTAAAAAGTGTTTCCCTCTGTTGTCTTCCAAGTCAAGAGCCGAGGAAGTTTGAGAAAAGACCAATGGGCCTTTTCCTTTGTTCTGAGGAAGAGGAATAGCCAAAAGACTACCCCTAGTGGATTGCATAGGAGTAGCAGGGTGTTGGAGCTGAGCAGCACTCTTCCATTTGTTGTGAGTAGAAGAAAGATTAGCCAAAGGGCTGTCTTTCTTAGATTGTGCAGACACAGTTTGCGCATGAATGGATAACGCACTGGCAGGTTGCGCAAGAAAGTCTTTGGCAGAGGACTTTCTGGTTCTGGCCACAGATACTGTGGTTTGCGCATCAGGAGTTCTGGCCACAGAGTGTTTGGGATGCACTCTAGTTGCTGGAGTGTTGGTTTGCGCAGGAAGATTGGCAGCTAACTATCCAGAGGCAGAGGAGTCTTGCACCTTGATAGGGCAGCATATGAAGTCTCTTGTGCACTGGCAACAGCAGATTGTGCAGCATTCTTGGCAGAGACAGATTGTGCAACAGTCTTAGTGACAACAACTGTAGACTGTGCAGCAGATTGTGCAGCAGGATTCTTGGCAGACTGCGCAGCAGTCTTGCTGGCAGAGTTAATGGACTGCGCAGCAGTCTTGGAGACCCACACTGGGCGCACTTTGCTCGTGGCAGAAGTGGTTGCAGTGCGAGGAGTGGTCTTCGAGTTGATCATGGCTTCATAGGCTGTCTGGTTGACCTTCACAACCAGAGTCTTCTGCGTCTTCCCGATAGACGCTACGTCACATTGAGTTGTCACTTCCTCGTCGGAGAAGAAAGTCGTCCCCAGCAGAGTCACCATTTTGTTTGCAAAAACAAAAGTATGAAACTTTATTGATACAAACTTTGTAAAGATTATTACAAGAATTCTGGGAAAGTACAACTGTAGGAATCCAATCTAGAAGACGATTGCTTTATCCCTTGGACGATGTGAACTTTGAAGACGGTAGCCTTTGAAGTTAACTTGAAGGCAAAAGCCTCGGAGAATTTGAAGGCAAAAGCCTCAGAAAAATGCAGCAGCACTTGGGCAAGAACTCCTGAACTCTCTGAACTTTTATGTCTGATCTCTCTATCTCTGATCTCTGATCTTCTTGAATGAAGACTTGAAACTCTATTTATAGAGTTCTGGAAATAACTAATTTTTAGTTATTCTGAATGGCGCAAGTTGGATTGCACAGGAACTGGATTGCGCAGCATCAGACTGCACAGGCAGTTGTCTGGTTATGGGCTGACTATCTTGGACACATGGTATCATTTGATTGAAATGCGCATGATCGTGTGAAGACGGTTGCCACATAACGAGCAATTGATGGCATGAATGCCACGTGTACTTTTGTCAATTGTCAGGATGAAGTGCGCCACATGAATTGTGCTGACTTCGGATTGCGCTGAAATAGATTGCACAGATACTGGATTACGCAGGCACTGGATTGCGCTGCATGTACAGCTGTCCTCGAGCGCTGTACGGCGCAATAAACGAACAGTCTCCTCATTTTTTGTGTTGTCAGCTGTCAGAAAGATTTGATTTTGTCAGATAATGATGACATTGCCACGTCAGCCTGCGCAGTTGAAAGTGTGCGCAGTCTGGTGTGCGCAATCGGAATGATGCGCAATCTGATGTCTGCGCAGTTCATTTAAAAGTTGTATTTCTTGATTTTCTGACTTTATTAATAGGTGCAACTTGATTTTTTAGGACCTACAATCAATAGGGCTCCATTTTCATTAGGATTTCTTCTATATTGTTCTAATCCCTATTCTTCTGCTGTTTGTGGAGTCACATCATAGGTTTGGGAGAATTTGAAGGATTTGGGTGGCTTTTGGAGATCCCCTTTGAAAAAGTTTTTATGTTGGAGAACACCCATAGGTAACTTTCTATTCCCTCCACCAAATCTCGATTTCTTTGCATGGATAGGAAGCCCTAGGTGTCCTCTCTCTGTAGGAATAGGATTCATGCCATTTTGTGTCCTGTACGTGTCCGTATCGGACACGTATCAGTGCTGTACGCAGGTGTTCAACGAAATGCCACAAAGGGTATTTCGATCGATATTTCGAGATGTATTTGAATAGGAAGTCGTGTCTTGGTGTCGTCTGTGGGTTTCTAAGTGTCTGAGTTAGTGTCGTGTCATTTTGATAATGCATTGGACACTTGGACACGCCCCGTGCGCACGCGGTTCACTGTCCTGCTACCTCGTGTCCAGTTCTCACTGGACACGACACGAGATACCACCATTTTTGGTCACCACCTAGGGGCGATGTCTGACATGCCATCCATAAAGTTTCAGGGGGACTCGTGTCGTATCGGACACGCAAAGTCATGCGCACGGGTTGTACACGCGCACGGGTCGCACACGCGCACGCGCGAGCAGTGTCTTTTTCCTGCTGCTCGGGTGGCCGTACACAGTGTACGTGTCACTTGGACATGCGACACATGGCCTGTGGCTTGGGGACATGACTGACACGTCCGTCCCCAAGTGCCAAGTCATTTGTTTTCGTGTCGGACCCAGATTTTGAGCCACACGGTTTTGTTGAACAATGCACTGTGTCTGTACATGAGTTCCAGAGCTTTTGAATTTCATGAAATGTTGCTTTCGTTTTTCAGGGTGTTCAATTCTTAGTTTTACATGGGATTTTGATGTTCATTAGTTCATTTGACTGTATGTTTGATTTTGAGTTGTGTATTGATATGAGAATGGGATATTAGACATTGCACTGTGTTTCGAAATATGACTGATACATGTTGTTTCAATTTCCTGAACTATTAATCCATTTTAATCCTATTTTAAGTTGATGTGTTCAGTTATCAGATGATCCCACATAATTGTTTGTTCATGATTAATACGATTTACTTATTAGATTAAGTTTATGACATGGAAATGAGAATTAGGACATTGAGTTGGTTTCGAAATTTGCATGACTGATACATTATTTTCTATTAATACCTGAACTGATTATCTATCCTTAACTGTTGCTAACCTGAGATTTTATTGAATGTTAGATTGCATATGAAAACTGGCATGGGCTGTTAAACCTGAGATTGACCCTAAATTTCTGAGAACCTAATGTTAACTGAGAGTTGAATGAAAACATGAGTTTTATTGTAAATAACTGAGAAGAAAAATGTATTCAACTGAACACAGACACTTGAATATCTGGACACATCCACGCACACACATAGGAACCTACCTATTCCTAAGAGTCCTGCATACCCATTCACTGTTAAAATTTGAGGATGAATTCATATACCACACATTTCACATTTCAATAACTGAGATTTGGTTCATGTTTTGTATTGGTTGATATTGAAAATTGGTTGTTTACCTCTAGGGGATTAGCTAACATGTTAGGGTGTTCATGGCATGAGATTAGAGTTTTTCGAAATTGCATTGAATGGATTCAAGTACCTGTTGATACCATATTTTCCTGGGGTTAAACACATTCATGGGTTTTTAACTGTTTAATTTTGAATGTTTATACATGTTGAATTCTTTTTCAGAATTAATGTTGTGGCTAGGCTCACATTGTCGAGTTGGTTAATATGGTTATGTAAACTTTGGTTCTGTTTTAGTTCGAAACATGGATTCATGTTAACTATAGGCAGTCCTATTTACACACACATGTATACCTTAATCTCTCTCTAAATCGCTATGTATATATGAATATATGTAAATATGTATGTAGGCATGTATTTGTATACACTGTTTGAATTTCCAGATTTTCCTATCCACCATTACACCCTCATGTGTTGAACACACAGTTACACACTCCCTCACACAAACACACACTTCACTCACTCACTGTTTCCTATCCCATGATATCCCCCGCCATGCCATACTATCATGTGAACCATATTGTCAGTTCACTGTTATGTACAGTCCTAAACAACCTATTAGCAGTCCCAATGCAGCCCACATTAGCCCCTACAAACCAGCCTAATGGACAGCCTAAATCAGCCACCATTAGCTCCTAATACCTGTCCTTAAACCACCCTACAAGACAGCCATTACCTGTCCTTAACCATGCCCAATGGCAGTCACATAGCAGTCCCTTACCTGTCCTTAAACCCAGCCTTAAACACAGCCCATAACTGCCACATATTAGCCTTAAACAGCTCCCAATATTAGCCCCCAACCAAGCCACTAAACTACCCTCTAAACCTGCCTATAGGCTGTCACTTACCAGTCCATTGCACCCCCATGTTATATCACAAATATTTCCATGTGACACTCCCATGTACTCACACACACAAATGTTTATCCACACACACATACACAAGTTCACATATTTTCACATTGCCTACTCTCTCTCTCTAACACACACACTTTGTCTCTCTTGACACTTAGACACATACACATGCCTCCCCTCTCTCAATATACACATGTCTATATATATTATATATGAATATCTATATATGTATGTAATATATGTATGTGTGTATAATGTATATGTATGTAATATATGTATATGTATGTAATATATGTATATGTATGTATAACTAATAATGTATATAATGTATTATGAAGATATGTGGATACATATATGTAGGAATCACATACATGATAATATGTGGGTGTACTATTATAAATGTATATATATATATATATTTACTGTGAGATTTCCATGTGTAGGCCTAGATGCAAATTAGGCTGTGTGATGTTGGTTTTGACTTGTGTTGTATAGGTTGTATGGACTTGGTATACTAGCATAGGTTAGTTTAGCCTTGTTTAGACTAGTATGGACTAGTTAGACCTAGAATGACTTGTTTGACCTAGTTTAGACTTGTTGGACCTAGTTTGACTTCTAGGGTTAACCAGAGTTGACAAAGAGTTGACTTTGGCCTAGATTGACCTAGATTCATTTAGAATGCATTGAATTGCATCTTGTTATCATTTTAGACTTGTTGTGACTTGTGCTGCTCTGATTAGGAGCCAGACACCTCTCCTCGGATAGTACATTTCATCCGGACACTCAGATACCAGGCGAGTACATTCTCTGATCATTTCATATCCTGCGTAGAATTATTTTCCTGCTTTAAATTACTTTACTTGTTACTGTCACGTTGGTCACACGGATTGGTACTATATGGATCCCTTCTTGAGATGTTATCCCTTCAGGGAGCATCGGGTACTCCATGTTCTGTGTGTTTTACTTACATGGCGTATCACTATGCTTCATTGGTTCATCGATCACTTGTGACATGATCACAGAGTCTTCCTTGAATCCTTATCTCATTTATTGGGTCTCCTAGAATCCCCATTTATGGGACATCCATGTACCACCCTTCGGGGGCCTTTGCATGGAATCATAACATAACCTGGTTGGATCCTTGTATATTGATTGGGGGTACGGGGGAGTAGAAGTACACATGTGAATATTATCCAAGTACTGTAGCATCAGAATCTTTCTATAGTGTAGCATCAGAATCTCCTATGCCATTTACATGTCTATATTGTACTCTGTCACGACCCGCACCCACTTTTCGGATACGAAGCGTGTCCAAGCCCAGCCTACGCCGCAGTGTCGGCGGTAGTACGTTGTCTATACACAAGTCACGGCAATCTAGAATCATATGGTAAACTATATCTCATCCACAGAATAATCGAATCAATCAAGATCAATGAAAATACCCAAGAAACTGAATAATATAACTGAATATATCCAAGATTAAATGTCACGTCCGGTGGACACAAATCCACTACCAATAGACGGAAAAATAGAGAAATACAATAAATGAACCAACTGAGTACAACCTGCTAACCAAGTAACCTCAACTGCAAAGCGCCGTGATCTGAAGCTAACTCAAATCCACTCTGTACTGCTCCTGACTCAAACTCGGCTAACATGAAGAGATCATCACGTCCTCAGAGGACTAGCAAGATATATAAAAATGACCCTTTCTAACAGTTTATTATGCATGGAGAAAGATACAGAGTAAACAAGTAAAACTGAGCAATGAATAAAACACGAATCTATACACTGTCTATACATAGATGAACTGCCGAACAAGGACTAGAGAACTCATGTCAAGACGGGTAACCAAATCGATACTCAAACCCTCGTCCCTAGCGTGGACTCGCAGGTTTGAACTACTAACCCTCGCCCCTAGTGTGGGCTCGTAGGTTAGCATCACCCTCGCCTCTAGTGTGGACTCGCAGGTGTAAACCATGTACTACTAACCCTCGTCCCTAGTGTGGACTCGCAGGCTAGCATCACCCTCGTCCCTAGTGTAGACTCGTAGGTGTAAACCATGTACTACTAACCCTCGTCCCTAGTGTGGACTCGCAGGTTAGCTTAAGACACGGATAACTACTAACCCTTGCCCCTAGCGTGAACTCGCAGGTTAGCTTCAAGGTTCAAGACACGGAGGAAAAAGCAGTTCGGTTCACGACTCACGACACGATTCAATCAAGGCTCAATGGATACGTCCAATAAGATACAAGGCTAACTGTGAACACGGTCTACATAACAATGATACAAGTATATAAACAGGATATGAAAAGATACATGGCAAAATATAAGAAAACTGGATAATAATAAAGAGACATTGCATGTAAATAAAGCTGTGTAGAAAGGCAAGGTATACTTGCCTGGGGTCCTGAGCTGCTGGCATGGGTCAAAATTCCGTGTCAATGTCCAAGTATCCTGTTTAATAATTCATAAGGATCAATACATGATTTTGAGATTACACAAATAAGTCTATCTATTAGTTAATTAGGCTTTTAGGTCATGATTTCCCTATCTAATATAACTAAAGTTCTTAACTAGATAGGATAGGTTTGTCTTTGGGATACTATCTTAAGTCGATCACACACCATTGTTTGTATTTGAGTCTTTCCCATATACTACCATGCCCTTAGTTACTAGGCTAATGCTTCATGCACACTCTAACCCAATCCCTGTTACCTGAAATGCACCTTGCAACTAATGTGCTAGTATGTGAAAGATACTTCAAGTCCATTCTCACATGGCCTACCACATATGGAGACCACCATACATGTGAGACTGTAACAAAGTCCTGCCCATAGGAAAACTGAATTCGAATGTCAAAAGGGCAGAGTAAGTAGCCTCAATGGCAAGGCCTCATCTGGGTAGACCCAAGGAAAGGTGAATGATACATTAGTGAACCATTAAACAAGAACTGGGGGCTGGATATATACAAGAAAAGGGTCAGTACACTAATACTATTCAAGTGTAGTAAATGACTTCATGAACCAAAGTATAGTTGATATATCGGCTGTACAGAACAAGGGACAAGTCTGGATCATGATATGGTAGTGCAATTGGGACTACAGTGGCTAATTGATAAAGCAGTGATCAAGTAAAATGCAGGGCATGACTTGTATAAGGATGCAGGACACTAAACATATGATATGAATGAAGAATTCAGGATATGCATTCTACCCCTTGCTAGTACACTTGATTTCTAACTCCAGGTTCATCAAGTGTTACTGAAATACTGCATGCGCCTTCAGTCCAGGACTGATACCAAGGGACTGAGTCTTCCATACGAATCGAGAGTTCAAGAATGAACAGCAGTTCACTCTAAACTGTGGGGGCAATTACAAATAGATGCAGGGGACATCAACCAAGGTTTGGACATCACTTAAACATTTTGATCAGCCCATGTAAGCTTGCAGAAAAAGAATTTCCTGAACACATGGGGATATGCAATGCCCATACTCATTACCTGATCTGAAACTGATACCCACACCAGTGTTTTCTACTATACCGTAGGTTTTTGGTACAACCTACTTGTTAACGATGTGCAGGACAAACAAGAATAGGAATTTGGACTGATGCAAATGCTCCAGGACAATGTATGAGTGGCAATGTAAGTTTGATTATTAAATCATGTGGACTGCTATGTCCAGACATATTGTAACTTAATATCATTTATCAAATTCGATTCCAAACATAAACTCCCATGCATTTTGGTATGGATTCCCAGTTTTCCCTATGAAGCTGATGCAATAAGATACCATATTACCCTTGATATCCCCTGTTCTCAGGATATTGCCCTTGCAATACCTGTACACATTTGTTTCATAGGTCAAATAGAACCTGTCCACATGCCCCAAGACTAGGTGCTTGCCTAAGTGAAACCTCAGCAGTCTCCTTAATATCCTCAGGATACTCTTGCAACTGGAACACTATTCCTAGTACCTAGGCTATAATAGGAGGCCCTCCTTGTTTACTGGTACATCTTAGATGTATCAGTCCTTTGGTTCTGGAGAGTTGAAGTCCTCTCATTTATTTATATGCACCCATAACTTTAATTCCTTTGAGGTTCATCCAGGTGCATCCCTGACTTTACTGGGTCATCCATTACTACTCTGGACTCCTTTACATCATTACCTACCCCATACTGCTAACAAGGCCTAAATAGGAGTATCAGGAATATTGATATCCCTATGATACAACTGGCTTGGTTGGTACTCAATGTGCATACAACCATATGCATAGAGTAGGGCTGAACCTATATTGTTTCAGGACTTAAAACAAAGTCAGATGGCTGTAACACTTGGCACATCACATGTGGGCTGATGCACAAGAATTCAAATGGGTTCATGTATATAATAGGTTTGTATATACAAGGATGAATATCATGGCAATACTGGTACCCTGCCATCCAGGACTGAACATCACCCTAAAGGTTTACTTCCTGTATTAACTAAGGGTCCATACCCTGCTGGGCAAATCCCAACAGTAGAGTGACTTGGGGTCGTGTCCATTTGATTCTGAATACTCCAGGTATATCACAGAGTTCCTGGTTTAATGTGAGTGTAGTAGGAAAAATGGTGCAGGGTGTCTCTTGTGTGAACCAACATGGTGGTACGAATTACTGGTGCAAGTCTCCCTACTGTGTTGGTGAATTGTTATAGGACTTTGCTTCCAGTCAAGCATTGATAGCAAGCCTGACATCAATCTAACACAAAGGACATCCTTCCTAAGTCAAATAGAGGAAATCAACCATATCCCATACCCTGTTACAATGGTACTAACTCGGATACTCTGGTATCCTAACTGACTCTTGACACCAAAACTTATGAACACGGATGATTCACTCCACAACTATATACCCCCTGTACATGTATATGAGTATAGTAATACTAATACACAAGGACCCACATGGGTAGGCTTCTTAGGACAGGGTCATATGCTACCTACCTATTGTCAGTAACTTACTCCTACCATGGTCACTCGCCTGCATCAGTTTGATGGGGTATGTGACGCACATTGGTTCCACAGATACAGGGTATGATCCACTACAATAGCTATATACCGATACAAGGTACATGGTTGGGTCTTTATTGGATTTCTCGGTTGCCATTGGCTTGGGATACCTATGGTTTACAACCTGCTGTACTCTTTATTATTCAATCACAGTTCATTTATTGCTCCTAGCCATTAATACAATCACTTGTGCTACAGAAATTATTTGATTGCGTTAGGGACTCGGATGATCTAATTACAGAGATAGGAAATACCTGTTCAAGGAGGTTCGAAGGCTCCTAGCCTGCTAATGCTGAAGTTGATCCCGACTTGAAGGAACACAGGGGCGGTAGAGGGACGATTAAGGTTTCTTCCAATCCGATCCAAAACAGGGGACGACTGCTCTTGTATAAATAGAGTTGAAATTCATCTCAATCCGAATAGATTTGAGAAAAATCAGTTTGAGATTTGGTTGTTTCTATCCTTACTGGTCGAGTTCTCAAACGGCCAGGGGAATTTAAATTAAAAGAAAATTTTCACTTTAGTCCCTGTCAAAACCTTTATTACCCCTTGGTCCCTTTTGTATTTAAAAATGAAATTTAGACATGACAAATATATGAGACAAATAAAGAATGATAAAAATTTTAATAAATAGGAAAAATTTTGGTCAAGGGGTTGACATACTCTGACTCACTTGCCACTGTTAGTTCTCTATTTATAGTAGATATTTCTATTACAGTTCTCTCTCTCTGTTTACATACTGTATTTCTTCAGTACCTGTATCTTACTTTACTGCATGATTATATTTTCTAACCTGTTATGAACTGTTGAGATGTATTGTGCTCGCTCATGTCCTGACTCGACCTGTTGAAAATATTACAGAGGATGAGGAGGAGGTCTGTATGGATACCTTCTACGGGGCAGCCCTAGACGACACATGTGAGCTGGACTCTCAGGAGGACCCAGCTCTAGTTGAGGACATTACCCCATTGCCTAGACTAGCTTAGTTAGGTTTTATCTTACTTATGTTGTCTTGAGACTGGTTTAGCTAGACTTTATTTCTGTCTTTGAGATCTGAGTTGTATTTATTCTTTCATATTCAGTAGTTGAGACTTGTATTCTGGATATTTGCTGAGATGTTATCTTAGACTCTTCTGACCATCTGTATTTTATTGAGTTCTATATTATATCGTGCTTCTTCTTCCCTAGTTGTGATTGAGTTTACATTCTGCTATGTCACCCCCATTCGGAGAGTATAAACTGCTTAGAATTATATTGTTAGATGTTGTGACCTAGGACAGCGTTCTACCGCCGACACTGCGGCGTAGGCTGGGCGTTGTTGCGTTCTCGTACCCTCACAGTGGGTGCGGGTCGTGACAGGATCTGCTTACGATTTTCGAATATTATAGAGGCTATATCCTTTTTGGCATATGACTATTGGTTTTAGGGTTCACAATTTCGTGCACCCTCACTTTAATTTAATTTAGTTCTTATCTTTTCCTTTCATGAACCTTTCTTTCTTATCTTTTATTTTCATATCATAATTAGGTTTCCTAGTAATCTTTTAAATTTTGATTTTTTTTTCACTAGATACATAATCGTATCTAGATTTGATAATCGTGCCTAAATGATTTGAGTTAAACAGCGAATCGTGCTGAAACGACTTTAATTTGATCATTCTTAAACGATTTTGATCGGACTAGACTATTTTGATTATATTTCGATCGTGCTAATTCACATCTTTTCTTTTGATTTTATCCGCAATTATGCCTGACTAACTGATCATAAATCGTATCATTTTCTTAATTATATTCTTTGTCATGCTTATTCGTATCGATTGATCGTATCATCTTTTGATTATGTTCTTAGTCGTGTCTACTTGTGCCCTTTGAAATTTTGATGACGAAATTTTTCTAAGGTGGGTAGATTTGTAAGTCCACTTCCGGATTTTTAAAATTTTATATTTATTTTATTTTAGTTTTAAATTTTTTTTCTAAAGTAGAAAATAAATTTTATTTTCAAATTCTATTATAGATATTTTTGAAGGAAAAAAAAGACTTGCCAAATTTCTTTTTAAAGGAGATTTTATGTTTACAAAATAGACTTCTAAGATTATGGATTTATTATACCATTTACTCTTACATTTTGAATGTACAAAATACGTTTCAAATATTACTTGATAATATTGAGTATATTTTAAAGTATTATTTTTAAGTATTATTGTTGCAAAGTATGAAATTTAGATTTAGTTAAATGTATTTTAACTATTATTAATAATATCTAGTATTATTTTAAATTAGTATGGATTTCTTTTGACTAATTTAGAATTTATTAGATTTGATATTTATTTAATTTAAAACTTAGAAAGATTTGATCAATCCTAGTCCTTTCCTAATTAGGTAATCCTCCTCTCTATAGTTTTCCTCTATTTTTTCCATAACCCAAAGTTCCTCAAACATAACTGTCTTCGTGTCCGTGTATCCACGTGTCTCGACCATCACAACAATTTTGTGCGTGCATCATCCGTAACTTCCAACCTCTTACATTTTGTAACTCCCAACCTCTTATATTCTGTAACCTCTGACCCTTCCCATTCGTAACTTTTTTTATTTCTCTACAAAAAGAGAAATGTTAAGATAAAACTTAAGCATTACCATCTTCTTCCTTTGGAGCAACCCAGCGACCCATGCTGCACTCGCCATCCCCGAGCCACCAGAGCCACATTGACGAGCCGAGCTTCATCGACAACCGACGAGCCACCTTTCCGATCCCGACAAGGACGATTCCGACGCAGCCGACACTGTGTTGACGTGCTCGAGCCAACAGAGGACAACGAGCCGACGACGATCTCGACGTAACTGCGACCACTTTCTTTTTCTTCCTCGGTAAGAAACTAAACTCTAGCCTTGGTATAGTTTAAATCCAAGCGGATCCCTTATGCTAACACCAAACCAATCTTGACCCAGTGGTTACCTAATCGGCCCTAGGATCCAGTCTTGATAGACCCGAGATTGAATCCTATGTTAAGCTTATTTTTTGGTAATATATATTATATTACTTATGGTATTATTATATGTAGTATTTATGTATTTATGTATTTTCTTGTATTTTGATAATTATATATTGTACTTATGTGATGTAAAATATTGATAAATTGTACTTTTATTTGTAGTATTTATTTATATTTTTAGAATTATTTATTTAATAATTATATTTTTAAATAAATAAAAATAGTAAGTATATTTATATGAATTTATAGTATTTTCAATTTTAATAAATAATAAATAATTTCTGAAAATTAATTAAAAAATATATTTAAATACTACATTTTATTTAGGCTAAGCTAGTATATTTACATATAGATTTTGGACTTATTTTGACATATTAAAAATTAGTTTATGTTAACAATTAATTATAAATAATTATTATTAAATTAGTTTTTGATACAAATAGTTCTATAAATACTTGTAGTAGTCCAAAAATTGTGAAAGCTAAATACCTTTTCTATTTCGACTTAATTAACCCATGAAAAATAGCAACTTGGTATTTGGAGACCTCTAACTATTAAAACGAGCAAAGGTGAAGCATGTCTCATTTAATGCAATATTTTCTTAATAAATAAAATAAATTGTTATTTAATATTAAATCCTAGAAAAATATGACAACCCATGACTTGTAGATTTAACATGTTTAAAAGTATTTTGATGTGTATTACCTAGACTTTATGACCAAGGTTAAACATAGTGTGCCATGACTATTGACCCGAACCTAGTGTAACTTAACCTAGGTAGAGAGCACAACACTTAGTTAGCACTTAACCTTTAAACTAAGAAACATACCTTGTTACAGCTTGAGGACTTTGGACATCAAATCAACATTTAACATCAATCCTTCGGTAAATCAAGGCAAGTATACTACAACATACAAAACTGTACATAATATGATTTCCATGCTTCTGTTACCAATTGTATCTTCTTTTCATTGCATGTTGTATTTAAATTCTAAGATTGCAAGTATAACATGTTTTTCATACAATAAGCCTCTTTAACAAGAATTGTATCACATATTGCAAGTTGTACACATTACCGACAATGGAAAGAAAATTTTGTCTAGTTAATACGTGATCAAAGCCCATAGTATAATATGAGTGGATAGCTTAACTCACACATCGTGCACGTGTGGGTTTTGCTGGACCGGCTTATGCCATATTAGTTGCATTTACTTTACCGTCCTATTTTAGCTGATCACGTGTCTACTAGCTTCTAAAAGCCGCACTTTACCTATCTAGAATGAACATGTTTTACAAGTATCTCCTAAATACGTTATCTTTGTTTTATAAGTATCTCTTGAATATGTTGTCTTTACTTTATAGAATCTCCTAAGCATGTTGTTTTTATTTTTCAACCAAACATGTTGTCTTTTCTTTCAAACCAACCATGTCTTCTTTATCAGTTCATTCTTATCATGCCATGTATCAGTAGCATAAATTGTAGGGTTGTATTTGCTCATTTCCTGATTGGATGGTTGCAGGTGAATTGACTGAGGAGGAGTTGCTTTGCAATTCATACTATGAACCTGACACTGGGACGCTAGCCCACATCCCAGAGGATGTCCCTGCTGGGGAATATGATATAGCTTAGCTTACATTTCGCTTTTGAACTTGGTTTGTAATAATTAGTTAACATTTATTTGGCTGAATTTGTCTCCAGTTACTTTTGTTTTGGGAATGTAACTAAGTGACATTTTGGACCTATTCTAGTTTTTCTCGATATAGATGTTGTGATTAATCTGATTCAATATAATATAATTTTTGAAGATGATTAAAGATTTAGAACAGCTTACTACGCTGTGTCTCATAGCATAGGCTGGATGTGTCTGACTCGTATCCGGATATTCGGAAGCGGATCGTGACAGCGGGCTAGGCACGGCTACGCATATATGTGTTTATGCGTATGCACGCATGTACCGCTACACGACTGCACGTATGCAAGCATGGGCTGCTACGCTACAGGCTTATGCGTACAGGAGCAGTTGTGGCTGTGCTACTTAGGCGCATATATGCAGTCAACATGGTTGGCACATGTTGCCGCTCATTGTGGATCTTGAACGGTTATGAAAAGATTGCTCCTTTTTGTGGGATTTAAATTTAATTCGTTCCTATCTTTTTCATAATCTGTTGGCAGCCAATATTAGAGTTAGGGTTTCCACCCTTCTCTATAACTGATCTCTTCGTATCCCTTTGAGAACGTACTTTGAAATTGAGAGCCGAAAAGAGTCTTGTTATTGCCGCCATTGGAGTCCAGAGGAGTTCGTGCAATTCCAGAAATAAGGTGCTAGCAAGCGTTCAAGAAGTTCATATCTGAACTTGTTGGTTCCTGGGAGCAGATCGCGTGGGGGCAAATCTTGCTTTGAGCAACTGTGATCTTCATCATCCCAGCAAGAGGTATCTTCTTTTTCTTTCTTTTTTAGTTTTCTACAAGTTGTAGACCGTTATGTTCGGTTGCAACTACGGTTACAAGAAAGAACGAGAAGTTTGTTTTGTTCGGTTGCAACTGCGTTTACAAGTAAGATCGTTTTGTTTGTTGGTTTGTACTTTTAGAAGTAGTAATCGAGCAATATAGAATATAGTTTTTTGTTGGAATCAAGAATAGTCAGAGAGAAACTTTTATATGAACCTTTAATCTCGACTACAACTTCATGACTAAAGAGAGGGTATTCCAAAAGGATTACACGAACTTTTGTCACTGGTCATTATTCTTCCATCTTGAACTTTTTCGGGAATAACAGACCGGTCCTCCAAAACGAGAGAGATAAAGAAGGTTGGTTGGTTTAGTGTTAGGATTTTTAGGACTATGGTGTAAGAGCAAGGAAACTAGGATATATTATTTTTTTTCTCTATTTCTTTTTAACAACTTGTGGTGGAAAGTTGCAAAAACTTAGAAGTTTCGGACATTTTTAAATGCCAATTATAAAATTTATGGTAACAATATGTTAATTTTGATATTTTAGGATATCAAGTTGCAACTCCCATTTCAGAATATTTAGTTACAAAGCCCAAAAGAAAGCACATAAACAAATATACTCTTGGAGGTTCTGATACTCTAAGCTATTTTATTCTTATGATTACATATGGAGATCACTCTCACAATACATATAAGGATCCCAAAGGTCATAATTTTATCATTACGACTAATGAGAGAGCATCTTATCTTTGTATCACACCTGCAAGAACTTCCAATTGTAAATGCTAGTTGGATCAACTCACGAACCCACTTTGGTTGGGTCTAATTTTGATGTATCTAATCATCCATACTATTTTTCCAACGAAAATCTTCTTAACCATAACAACTATTGCAAATATCTAATTAAAGCATGTTTGGTTCTTGGAACTTAGCCAAAAACTTGAGGGGGGTGGTAAGGTTGGACTTAGTCAAAAAAGATTTCTGAAGCACATAGTGATTGTGATTTTAAAATATTTTCGGACAAAACCTGAGGATTACAGAATATGTGTGCTTGCGATTTTAAAATCACGTCTATTTTGTGTTTTTGAAATCACCACTTAGAAATAATTTTATCACAAACTTTCAATGTATCTAAACAATTTAGATTTTAATACATGATATTAAGCTTATTTTCTATATCTTTACAATACAGTGATTTAAAATAGAAATTCAACTAATTAAAAAAATATATATCGGATTAAATATATAAATTTATTTATATTAAGCAAGATTTGCAAGAGTCAGAGGCCTTGTTAGAGTAACTCTCAATCGAAAATCCTTAACCTAACTCGACCTTTTAATTGAAATGTGTTTAGACCTTAAAAAGTGAACCATATTAAATTTGGGTATAGTCCATATAAAGGGTATTGAGACAAATAAACAACATTGATTTTATTAATATATGATAATAAAAAATAATACAACTATGAATAAATATATTGAGGGGGGTGGAGAATGGATCAATATCTGTATAGGAGAGGAATATGTATTCGTGTAGGAGAAGAATTGTAATCCTAAATCTAATTATTTTAACACTCCCCTTCAAACTCTTGATGGGTCAAACAATATGATTGTCCAACAAAAACTGAAACCGCGATGCGGGATGAGACTAATCTGCCAGCTAATCAAAGAAGGTCACGTATGGTAAAGAAATAGTGCATGGCAAAAAAGTTCATGGACGAAATGACAATCCATCTCAATATGTTTTGTCCCTTCATTAAAAAACTGGATTATTTACAATCTGTATAGCAGTCTTGTTATCACAATGAAGCAATATAGGTCTTGTAGGAACAATGCCCATATCAGAGAGTAGTCTACGTACATGAACGATCTCTCTAGTGGTGGCATTCGTAGCTCTATACTTTGTCTCAGTAAAAGAACATGCAACGACTTGTTTCTTGCTTCGCCATGAAATCAATGAATCTCCAAGAAACAAACAGAATCCCGTAGTAGATTGTCTCGTAGTCGGATCTCATGTCCAATCTGCATCAGAAAATGTTTGAAGATGCATAGTAGATGTAGAAGACATGAATAATGAGCACATAATGGAATCCTGAAGATATCGGAGAATCCCGAGTAAGGCATCATAATGAGCTAATCAAGGCATGAAAACGAACTGACTAATTAACAATACTAACTGCATGAGAAATATCTGGCCTGGTCAAACAAAACCTACTAACCATTTGTAGCAAATAGGATATGTGAAAGGCTCACCATCTGTGGGACGAAGCTTCACATGAAGCTCAGAGGAGTATCAACTGCCCAACTATCTAATAGACCAACAGATGAAATAATCTCTGAAATATATTTCTGTTGAGAAACAAGTATCCTTCTTTTACTATTGGAACCATAAATATTCTAGAGTCAGGTTAGACTTCTTTTATTAGTAAAAAATTATTTATATGTATATAGTTGAGTTATTTTATTTTTTAGTCATTAATTTGAATTTTCCTAAAAAAAATCTAAACGAATTTTCAATTTTGAATATAAAAAAAAATATGATACCGAAATATTTTTGGATCATTTTTGGTTTTTTTAGTTTAAACAAAAAAGTAGTTCTTATATGTTTAGTAACTTCAGCACGGTATGATTTTAAAAAATAGTTAAGTTTTTATATTACAAAGATATAGAATAATTTTTTATTGTATTTAATATATGACCTAAAATCAGAAGTCTTCTGATTTTAGGTTTTACATAGTTGGGACGAGACGTTAGTGATGGTGGCGGCGGGATCTAGGGTGGTGATCGTCGGTGAAATGTACGATAGCTCGATGACAAAGGGATAGTCAGTTAAAAGTAAAATAGTCATAAAATAAATAAGAGTGAGAGCGATAAGTGGTTTTAAAAATTCCACTATTTTGTGGTTCCAATGACATGTGCATCAAATTCTCCAAAAGATCCAAGCTTAAATGATTGGAACTTGGATAATTATGTAAAAAGAGAATAAATGTGATTCCTATGCCTAGTTTTCTGAATTCATAATTTTTTTCCAACTGAATAGGGGTGAGCATCGGTTCGATTCGGTTCAAACCGAACCGAATATGTGAAAACCGAAATAACCGTAAACCGTATTTTTCAAAATCGAAAACCGAACCGTTTTTTATAAAAACCGAACAAAAATCGAACCGAATTAATTCGGTTCGGTTTTCGGTCGGTTCGATTTCATGGACCAATGTGCATGGCCTTCAAATTTTTAGCAAAATGGGCCTATTTAAATAACAAAATTTAAAAAAATATATGATATTATTGTATTTATGAATTGTTATATTACATAGAGTGAAAGATATTAGTATATATAGATTGATGGTAGATAGAGAGAGTGCTCAAAGAAGCACCGACATAGAATAGGAGAAGAGAGTGCGCTCAGTTAGGGGCTAACAAACATTAGTATGTATATATTGTGAGTAGTTTGATAAATTACTAAATCTAAATCGGTTTTCGGTTCGGTTCGATTTTTCGGATAAAGAACCGAAAACCGAACCGTTATTTCAAATTTTCAAATTTTTAAACCGTAAACCGAACCGATAACCGAAAAATTGAACCGTTTGTCATATTTCGGTTCGGTTCGGTTTTCGGTTTTCAACCGTTATATGCTCACCCCTACAACTGAACACAATAACGTACGAAATGAAATAAATTAAGAACTAGTAACTTGTTTATGGAAGACAATTTATAAAGGCACTACAAAAATTACTCATGACTATCCATGTATTTAGAGCATCTCTAACCCTATTGTGAGTTTAGAAAAAATGGTTGTCACATAGGAATGACAAGCTTTCATTTCAACTCCAATGCAAATGTAGAATAAATCATGAAATTGACATAGTAAGGACAATGTGAAGTTGGTTGTCTAGATCTAGACAATGCACTTCACAATGACTTTGTCTCCACATCATCAATTATGAATAAAAATATTTATAAAAAAATGAAAAAAAACTGTCTTGGAAGTTGAAAAAAAATACTTTTTATTGTTTTCTCAATACTTTTGCATTGGAGAACACTTTTTAATCTCATTGTGAATATCATCTTGTCACATAGGAAATACATTGTCTTGTGCCTCATGCCACATAGGAATCACAAAACAAAACAAGACAATATGGTTGGGGATGCTCTTATAAGTTTGTCACTCAAAAATTTACTAAAAGGATGCCCACTACGAAAACAGGACTGTCAAAATTTTGACAGTCCTGCCAATATACTGGACTGCCAAAAATTTTGGCAGTCCTACCAATATAATTTTTGAAAGCCAACATAAATTATGGACCCATTTATGACGGTAGAAAATTTTCTACAGTCCTATATGTTGCTAGGACTGTAGAATTTTTTTACATGATTGTCTTCATTCTGTAGTGAGATTTGTCAAAAAAAAAATTGACAATCCATTATATTGGTAGGACTGGACTTTTAAAATTTTTGACAGCCCCGTATTCGTAGTAGGCGGCCCCATAATAAAAAAATTTGAGTGGTAAACTTATAAATATTTGGACTGTCTCGAATAACGTTTGTAGTGTCTTTATAAATTGCCTTTCGGAATCTTTTCGATGAGATTTTAGGATTCTTCAAGTTTCATGATTTTAAATATCTAAATAGCCTCTTCGGCCATCTCCGACCCATCCTAAAAAAAATTCTCAATTTGAGGACTCAAAAAAGAATATTTCTCTATTATGCTATCCTCAATATTTTACATCTCCAACCCATCAGTCCTCAAATAATAAACAACCATTATTTATGTATACATAAATTCATACCTATTTAATGTAATCATATACATTAATGTTATATTATTAATATTATTTACCGAAATAATATTATATTATTTAATATTTTTATAATATTTATACAATTCGAGAAGTGTCTTATACTGCTTTAATTTAATATAATATTATTTTATAATATCTACCGCTATTTAATTTAATATAATATTTAATATATGTTATTTTGTAATATTTAATATTACATCATTTCTTCACAACTATTTAATATAATATTATTTTATAATATTTATAATATTATTTACCACCGTTCTAAATGCGTCGTAGATTGTTTTAGTTTGATTGTTGTTGTATTGCTTTAAGCATTTTTAATTTCAATGTTGTTGTTGGTTGCATTGTTTTAAATCTAAATTTTGATGTACTTGTTTATGTTTGTATCTTAATTTTAGAAAGTTTCATGTTATTCTATTAATTTTTGCCAAATTATTTAAATATTATTTTATGAATCTAATAAAAAATACTATGGCTTAATTGCAACTTGATACCCTCAACTATTACAGTTTTTCAACTTTATACCCTAAACTTTTTTTTGTAACAACTTGATACCCTAACAATTTTTTGGACAAAAATACCCCTAACCTAAACATAAAACTACATTCCTTCCCCCCACCCCGCCCTCCAACCCCTCTCCCCCACCCCTCCGCCTCCCTGCGACCACCCGCCCCGCCCCCCGGCCCCCTTCGGCCACCTCCGGCAAACTCTGAAATTAAATGACAGACCTTGAGAAAGGAATGTCTTTAATGTCTTTGAGACCATGAAAGATCTTTCGATTATGTACTTGTGGCAAACTCTGGAACACTCCGGAAGTAAATTGCAGGTATTTGAGAAACTAATGTCTTTACTGTCTTGGAGACCATGAGAGTGATGTCACCTAATTTTCTTGAGAATTAAATTGAGCAGAAATATCCAAGTACTTCAATTTTATTCTTCTGAAATGCGAAATGGTTGGTTGTTTAATCACAGAATTTTGGAATAAATTACTAGGGAGATAAAATTAGTGCATTAAAGAATGGAGGTGGGGCAACTGGGGACGGGGGCAGGGGTTGGGGGTGGTGGCAGCAAGGGTTGGGGTGGGGGTGGGGGTTGCCTAAGAGAAGGGGGAGGGGGGGAGAAGGGGGCAGGGGTAGTTTGGAAATTTTTTAAAATTAGGGTATGAAGTTGAATTTTTTTAATAGTTGATGGTATTAAGTTGTTGAGTAAAAAAGTTTAAGGTATTAAGTTAAAAAAGGAAAATAGTTGAGGGTATCAAGTTGCAATTAAGCCAAAATACTAATAACAAATATATTCAATATTAGATTCTATTTGAAGATCTCAACAAGAATATATTAATAGTATAAGTATTATATTATTTATAATTATAAATAAGAAAATATTGTAAGTTAATTAAGTTTGATGTTTAATATATGTAGAATATATTAGTATTTAGCTACAACTTTGAGGACAAAATGGTCATGAATAGTAGATTCTCAATTTTCTCACTTTTTTTGCAAATTTGAGGATCCATTCTCCTTTTCGCAAGAAAATTAAGAAATTTTTTTAATTTGAGACTTGATTGGAGAAATTTTGAGAGAATTTTTTTCACTCTGAGGTTTGAGGATTTGGGTTGGAGATGGTCTTAAGCATGTGTTTTTATTTTGAGGGAGTCGGTCAGGAGGGGATGTGATCTCTGTGCTTGCATGTTGGCCAGGGATTCACGTAGCAGAAGCATCCTCCCCATATTTGGGGATAAAGTTGACTATTAGTTATTGGCATTGCGACTAAGCGTGGCCGTTTCTTCACCTCTTTTTAATCAACTACTCATCCAACATACATCCCATCGTGGGCACGGCCAATGGGGTTAGCGACTTCACACTGAAGTCTCCGGCTCATTTTGACTGGCTGAGACATTTTTCAAGTCAAGAAAAAATAAAAAAGAAAGAAAGAAAAAAGAGGGGAAAAAAAAAAAAGAAGAAGCGACAGCCCAGAGTGCGAAAGCTCACGGACATTTCCTAAAGACCTCCTCATCGGAACCCCCTTTCGAAAGTCTTCTGCTACCAGATCCCCCAAAAGCAAAAGCAGGACAAGTCACAGCAGACAAACTGTTGCTTTCAAAAGCTTACAAAAGTTAAAAATAGGGCGCGTTTGTTTACAAAGTAGAAAATTAAAAGAAAAAAAAAATTACGGAATTATTTTATTAGAAAAAATTCCACGGAATTAATTTGGGTATTTGGTTGTCATTATTTTTCATGTAAAATAATTATTTTTCATAAAAATTGATATTTTTCTGTGGGTTATGTCGGTTTTATTTTATACCATTTTGCAAAAAGAATATAAAAAATGATAGATTTTTGAAGAATAATTTTTATGAAAAATATACGCTATCAAAAACTACAACTGGTGAAAATTTTGTGATGGAAATATTTTTCATAGGAAAAAACTCAATCAAACACAACCTTAGTGTTTAGATCCTGAATTTTATACCAGTTTATAGTTTAAGTCATGGCATACCCAATTAAAAAGTTTGGATCTTGAATTTTTATTTTGGTCTCTTTTTTTTTCCATTATACCATGAACATGAGTACAAGAACAACAACAAACACATGTTGAAAATGAGGATATAATGGGAAAAAAAAGCCAAAAATAAAAATCCAGATTCCAAGATTCATAGCTTAAACTCTAAGCTGGTATATAATCGCTAATTAGCCCAACATAAAATGGCTTCAATGTCCTGTATATATAAATAAATAATAGTATTATCGGCACAACAACCATACTGATACTTGCTTAGACCATCTGCAATGGTGATTTCTAAAATTGAGTTCTTATCCTACTTGGCATTGTACTTTAAGAAGATTTCTATCCTAGTTGGAAGAGTTTCTACATAAAAATTGTACATATACAAAAAATGTTCTCCAATGGTTCTCCATTTCTATCCTATGTGTCACATAGTAAAAGGACTAATTTAATGGTGTGGGGCCCAATAATAATTGTCATGAGAGGTAGGAGAATTTCTATGAGAGTTTCTACATGTAGAAACCCTCCTAGAAAGTTTCCATCCTACATCATTGCCACCTAGGATAGAAATGGTGATAGAAACTACCATTGGGAGAAGTTTTTTCTAAAATGAATTTCTTCCATAGAAATAGGGAAGATAGAAACCCCCATTGGAGATGGTCTTAGGAGACCACACAATTAAGTTCATTTTCTTCTCGGAAACGACACAATTTTTTTTGATAACATGTTTCATTAGCTGTCTCTTAATCTTTCTTCCTTTTCCAATACCCCAATCCAAGATAACATATTTCTCTCTTATTTTCTTCCAAATCCAACACAATCAAGATAAAAAACTTCACCACCACAATCAAAATAAAACTTTATCAACAAATATTAAAAAATAAATTCTAGGCTTTTTAAAACATTCATTGTGTTTAGATTGTTAGATTTCATGTGTAATATAAGTTTTGTTATGATTTCTTAGTAGAAAACTCACCATGAGTATTTTAGAAGTTTCAAACTCTATCTATTAATAAAAATTTGAAGTTTCAGAACATATGCTATCATGTTTTGGACACAGATGACTATTGGTAGTCCTACCATCAGGATTGACAAAATTTTGAAAGGAAAGAAAATAAGAAAGGTTTGAAAAACAGAGTACATAAAAAAACATTTATGTTGTGCCTATAACATTAACAAAGAAATAAGGACGCTCCTCACCTTGCAAAAGTTATAGTTGTCGTGTTCCTGTGTGCGTGTGTGTATATATATAAAAAACTAAAACAATAGTTCAATATCATCTTGAACACACTGAGGCCTCGTTTGGTTCGCGGAATGGAAGGAAAAGAAAATCAATTCCTTGTCATTTTCTTTCCTTTGCAAAATTTTATTTTCTATTGATTTTTCTTTTTGATGTTTGAAAATGCCAAAAAATTTGGAAAGGAAAGTGATTACTTCAATGTGGAAAAGTGATTCATTGCTTGGATGGATGGAATCATTTTTCCTCCTAATTTTTTTTCAATTAAAAATCACTTTTCTTTCTTCCTCAATTCATTTGACATCCAAACATAAAAAAGTAATCACTTTTCTTTTTTAATCCAGAGATTCTGCAAACCAAACGAGACCTAAGAGGTTAGTAAATGAAATTCTACCAGATCACAAAGTCAGCAAAGTCGTCCCATGCAAGTCCATGTCTTCCATATGTGAAACAAGTTTGGGCGCAATCGTGACGTACGAAGGATTGCAATCGTGACGTGAAGGCATCTTTGAATCTTCCGTCCCACGGAAGTCTCGACGAAATTGCATTAGCATTGTATTTTCACACCACCATATAAGCTAGGACTGGAACTTCACTTAAGAATGCAGTTGCAGACACTCCTCCGGGACCTCAGTTCCATTTGGAAAATATCCATTCCAAATGTCTTCCCACTCTTCTTTGCTACCATCGAACTCCTCCTCAGAGAACAACCTGACTGATGACGTCTCCTTCGACATCGCTGACTTGCTATCGTCGAACTCCTCCTCGGAGAACAATCTGACCGATGACGTCTCCTTCGACATCGCTGAATATCTGACCTTCAACGTAGAGCTAGAGCTGAAAGAAGAGTTTACATGGCCACCTCCTACATGTCTGCAGTACCACCTGTTGCCCACCACAAGCGACTCGGATGCCAGTAATACAAAGTACTAACCTTTCTGCTGCTTTCAGCTCCTTGTTTCTGTATGTTCAATGCAATGAGCCAAGTTATGATCAGTTCTGCTCATCTTTCTTCCTTGCTTAATGTAGAGAAAAGAATAATTCTACGGACTCTGCAAGAAAGAGAGGCTTCAGAGTCGCATTCAGAACGAAATCCGATCTTGAGATCATGGTCGACGGGTACAGGTGGAGGAAGTATGGGAAGAAGATGGTGAAGAACAGCCCCAATCCAAGGTAGAGTCTGCCACAAACTGTATCCCCATGAACTACAGTAAGGCTAACCCAAAAAAAAAAAAAAACTAGGTGTTACTGGTTTAGTGTTGTGATGCATTGATATCCAAACACAACTTTGTAACAAATAACAAGCTCTAGATTCTAGTCTTCACATTTCCACAAACAGGTGCGAAAGCATGATCTGAAGATTAAAAGCATACATCCCATTCACTCATAGTGTGCAAGAGGACCATTTGTTTGATCCAGAATAGTCTTTCCGAGCGAACTTTTACATAATATATAACGTAAGACTCCTGATCAAGTCTTAACATTTCCATGAATGAGGTTTGAAAGCATGATTTGAACATTATAACATAAGATAGATACCTTGATAGTGTTTTGGCTTCATCCTATAATACACCTTTGCTGAAAGCGTCAGCTGTTTACCAGTGGAGGGAGGACGAAGCCTTGTGATTACTTAACTGTATGGATCGATCAAAGAGGATTCCTCTGCACTAACATTTCCCTGCAAGAAGTAATTTTATTAGTTTCTGGAAAAATGACGACATAAATGTGATGCAGGAATTATTACCGGTGCTTAAGTGAGGGATGCAATGTCAAGAAGAGAGTGGAGCGAGAACGAGATGACTCGAGCTACGTCATTACAACCTACGAGGGTTCCCATAACCATCAGTGCCCTTCTTAGCAACAGACCGATTTCTGTGAAATCCTCAGCTTTTGTGTTTCATCCACTGATATTGTCGCGGCTGAACTAATAGATGTATGAGCATAATTGTATCTCAGAACCAGCATACTATATCAATATACAGCCATTGTAATATACATCTACCATCTGGAAGACATTTGTTGTCCAGGTAGACTAAAATCTTTCTTGATGATTATATCAGTTATTTTCTATGAATTTTCAAGTTCATCTAGCAACTGTACTTGTACTTTCTCGTAATTAGAAATAAGAATAAAGTTTTTCCTTTTGAACTCTTCTCCTTGGAGTTTTGGCCTTTCCTTTAGAAACTTTAGTCCCACATCGGATAGGCCAAAGAGTTTGTATCTCTATATATTAGCTTTGCTATTATTGGAGATGCACATGTGGTGTGGAGGTGCACATGGATTTGCCATGTGGGGTTATTTTTCTAATGGGAAAAAGGCTAAAATCAACAATAAAAGTATTCATGCTTTTTTGCTCTTGGAAAATTTATTTCCATAGGAGCTAGCGACTCGGACTCGGACTCGGGCTCGGGCTCGTGGGCTCATGAGGCGTAATGTGGCGTTTTGTTGGCGCACTTTGCACGTGCGCGCAGTGTGCGCAGTTCAGTGCGCGCTCTGTCGCGCAAAGTGTAAGGAGCGCTGGGTGTGCGCAGTTGGCAGCAGAACGTGCGTTTGCATGTTCTGGACGGTTGCTACATGTTCGGGGTGGTTATTACCACGTCCCTAACTTTGTGGCAACCGACCAGTTGCTGCAGGGCCTATATAAGGCATCCTCTCTCTCAAGGCTCATTACAATATAGAAAGAGAAGCCACCACAGAAAGTTTACGAGTATTGTTTAGCACAAGTAAACAGAGTATTCAGAAGTGTTCTTTAACACAGTTCTGATCTTCCAGTAGCCTTCGAGAGAGAGAGGATAAGCGCCGTACCAGCGTTGCTTTTGCACGGGAGTTCGTATCCGTCCGAGGAGTCAGAAGAGCAGAAGTGTTCCAAGTTCTCCGACGAACATGCTGGTTCCTGGAAGCTGTTCGTGTAGGGCGAATAAAGCTTTGAGCAACGGTGATCATTCACCCCAGCAGGCCTTCTTCCATCTTTCGCCAGTCACCTTCTTCGTTGCTTCCAGTAATTCTGATTGTATCTTCTTTTTAGAAGTACTACGATCGATTGCTGTTGATTACGAAATCTTTTTAGATTCTCGTAATATCATAACGATATCTTTTTAGATCTTCGTTATACTTGCGCAACCTTCCTAGAAGTGTTGCGTTGGAACATTGTTTTTACAATTATTTTATATTCTCAGTTTTCCATCGAAAAATTGTGCCCCGGCACTAACAATCTCAAAGCTTTATTGCTACGATGGAAAACGTTAATGCTTCACTCCTCAATACTGATTTTTGCAAATTAGAAAAGTTTGATGGAGAGCATTATCAAGTCTGGAAGAGGAAGGTTTTTTTTACTCTTTAACTCAGAGACGTGGATCACGTGCTTCTTGAAGAGGAACCTACCGTTCTAGATACTGGGTCTGCTGCCGCAATCTCTGCGGCTACTAAACTTCAGGCCAAGTGGAGAAGAGAAAATAGCATTTGTATGCTGCTTATCCTGAATGCTATGGAGGATTCACTTGCAGAATCCTATTCTAAGAAGAATATCGCTAGAGACATGGGAGTCTCTAGAAAAACTCTACGAAGAAGACAAGAACTGCAGTAAAATATTTGTGGTTGAAAAATATCACAAGTGGTTCTTTGAGGACGAAAAGTCTATGCTGCCGCAGGTGAAGGAGTTCCTGAAACTGCGACAGAAGCTGGAAGACGAGGCGATGCTCCTCCCCGACAAGTTTGTTGTTGGAGGGATTGTCTCAAAGCTCCCCGCTGGGTGGAGCAAGTTCTATGCAAACATGCATAGGAAGAAGCTTGAGATCAGCCTTGAAGATCTCTTGCAGAAAATATATGTTGAGGACCAGATGCGGGCTCAACTGAAGGTGGACACACTGTCCAAGCAATTGGCTAACGCCAATCTGGTTCAGACCAAGGAACCAAGGGGAAAGCAGGCGGCTTTCCACAGCAAAAAGAAGGACCCTGATAATCTAAAAGTCAAGGGAACTTCTATCAAGAAAAAGAAGCCAAAGTCTCAAATGCCTTGCTTCAAGTGTGGCAAGAAGGGCCACTTTAAGAATGAGTACAAAGCAAAAACCAAGCAATCAGAGCAAGGAGAGCCTAGTAAGGTATCTATGATCACTGACATTGTTGCTATGATTGCACAGGTTGATGCGGTAAGGACTGACTCTGACTGGTGGGTAGACACTGGAGCCTCCTGCCATGTCTGCTCCAGTAAGGAGTGGTTCACCACCTATACACCTACTTCTGAAGTGGTTATGATGGCGAACCAGGCACAAGCTGAAGTGCTTGGGATCGGGACGGTGGTGTTGAAGCTGACTTCGGGGAAGTCTCTGACGCTTCAAGGCGTGAAGCACGTACCTGCTATAGCCAAGAACCTGATCTCAGGAGGCCTACTCTGCAAAGCAGGCCTCAGGATGGACATCAATGCTGGCCAGATGGTGATGTCTATCAAAGGAACATATTTCGGGAAAGCTTTTTATACCGAAGGAATGTTCAAAATTCAGCTTGTAAATCAGTCCAATGTAATTAATGTGATTAATGAAGTCACTCATTCTGCTTATACTCTTGAGTTGTGGCATAATAGGCTAGGATATGTTCATTGTAAACGAATAAACAGAATGTCTAGTCTAGGACTTATCTCCAAGTGTGGGGGTAAGGTAGAGAAATGTGAAGTTTGTGCTCAAACAAAGATCACAAGGAAACCCTTTCCTCGGGTTAATCGAAGTACAGATCTTCTGGAGTTGGTACACTCCGATATCTGTGACTTTAAACAGTTCTCTACAAAGGCCGGGATGAAGTATTTTATAACCTTTATCGATGATTTCTTAAAGTATGCGTTCGTCTACTTGCTGAAGGCTAAAGACGAAGCATTCGAGAAGTTCAAGGAGTTCAGAGCCGAAGCTGAGTGGCAGACTAGACAACAACTCAAAAGGATAAGAAGTGATCGAGGTGGGGAGTACAGGTCTCATGAATTCGCATCGTTCTGCAAAGAACATGTAATTGTCAATGAGAC
Source organism: Iris pallida (assembly GCA_029216955.1). Taxonomy (NCBI): domain Eukaryota; kingdom Viridiplantae; phylum Streptophyta; class Magnoliopsida; order Asparagales; family Iridaceae; genus Iris; species Iris pallida. The sequence goes on along the minus strand of JANAVB010006798.1, from coordinate 5,039,225 downwards.
TACGGCTCCGTACTCTCCTCAATCAAACGGAGTAGCAGAGAGGAAGAACAGAACGTTAACAGAAATGATTAACTCTATGTTGTTGACTGCTGGTCTTCCTAAGTGCTACTGGAGAGAAGCTGCATTGACGGCCACTTTTATTCTAAATAGAGTGCCTCATGCAACTTCAGACGTTACTCCTCATGAACTCTGGTTCAAGGTCAGACCTAACTTGAATGTCATTCGAGTGTGGGGGTGTCTGGCATATGTCAAGCTTCCAGATCTGAAGATTCAGAAGCTTGGGACAAGGACTACTAAGATGATCTTCTTGGGGTATGCCGAGAAGAGTGATGCTCGGAGATTTCTTGATATTGAGTCAAATCATATCATTGAATCTCGCGACGCAGAATATTTTGAAGACAAATTTGCAAGGCACAAGAATATTGTTCTTGCGGATGTTCCGCAGAACAATGAGGGTGCGCAGGTCTTCAATGAAGATGTGGTCCAAGAAGATGTTGTTGAAACAACGGTTGAACCAGATCTCGCTGAGCCGTCAACGAAGCGAGTGAGGAGGCCGAAGGACTTCGGAAGTGACTTTGTCACCTATCATGTGGAAGCTGATCTGCTTACCTATGATGAGGCAATGAAGACCAGAGACGCAGTTTTCTGGAAGGAGGCGATTGACAATGAAATTGATTCCATCACCTCAAATAACACTTGGGTGTTGGTTGATCTTCCTGAAGGAGCAAAACCCATCGGATGCAAATGGATCTTCAAGAAGAAGATGAAAGCAGACGGAACTATTGACAAGTTCAAGGCTAGGTTGGTAGCCAAGGGGTTTTCTCAGAAGCAGGGGATTGACTATTTTGACACGTATGCTCCAGTAGCCCGGATGACCACCATCAGAATATTGATTGCTCTCGCAACAATACATAAGATGGTGATACATCAGATGGATGTGAATACGGCTTTCCTAAATGGCGAGTTGACCGAAGAGATTTACATACAACAGCCAGAGGGATTTGTCATCAGGGGTCTTGAAGACAAAGTCTGCAAGTTGGTAAAATTCTTGTACGATCTTAAACAGGCTCCCAAGATGTGGCATGAGAAATTTGACAAAGTTATAAGGTCAAATGGCTACATGGTCAGCGATACGGACAAGTGTGTTTACACGAAGTTTGCTGATGGAAGAGGTGTGATCGTTTGTCTGTACGTGGATGACATGCTTATTCTAGGTACGGATATTAGTTGTGTCACGGAGACAAAGAAGTTCATCTCAAGCAAGTTCAGTATGAAGGACTTGGGGGAAGCTGATGTGATCTTAGGGATCAAGATCATCTGGACAGACACTGGACTAGCGCTGTCACAGTCTTATTATATTGAGAAAATGATCACTCGTTATGGGTATCGGGATCTTCCAGGGATCGATACGCCGTACAGGTGTGATCTGAAGCTGAAGCCTAATTCAGGGGAAAGCGTCAGGCATCTGGAGTATGCAAGCGTAATCGGAAGTTTGATGTATGCTACTACTGCCACAAGGCCTGACATAGCTTTCGCCGTGGGAATGCTGAGTCGTTTCACGAGCAACCCAGGTGCTGAACACTGGAAAGCTGTGAAACGGGTTATGAGATATCTCAAGAAGACTCAGACATATGTACTGTACTACAGCGGAGATCCGCCGGTAGTGGAAGACTTCAGTGATGCCAGCTGGTGCTCAGAGGTGGAGAGTGAGAGGTCCACAGGTGGATTTATTTTCACAATGGGTGGAGCTGCTATATCGTGGAAGTCGAAGAAGCAGACTATGCTCTCGCGGTCATCCATGGAATCTGAGTTCTTTGCACTTGATACCGCAGCCGAGGAAGCAGAATGGTTTCGGGAGCTCATGTATGATCTTCCAATGGTTGGGGCACAAATATCGGCGATACCGATATACTGCGACAACCAGGCGACTGCGGCGGTGGTATCAAATGACCTCTTCAATGGGAAGAAGAGGACTATAAGGTTGAAGCACAGGGCAGTACACGAACTTATCAAGAGAGGTGTTATTGCAGTTATTGATGTTCGGAGTCAGGAGAACTTGGCGGATCCGTTCACCAAGGGCCTCAAGCACTAGCTGGTCGATGACACAGCTTGTAAAATGGGCTTGAAGGCATTCTGATATTGTATTATTGTATTCCTACCATAAAGTTTTATGCTATTAGTTCAAAGATTTATCTACTAGGCATCTAGCTTTTGGTTCAAGGGAGGACCACTAATTGGAAGAATATCAGGAACGGTGGGTACATATTCTATTGGACATGGAGAGGTTACGGACCTATAACCACTGTTGTCTACTGTTGTTTTCTGCGGAAAACGGTTCCTGTGGAAAGGTTGGCTTAATTGCCTTAATGAGTTCTCAGGCAGAGTGAATGCCTGGTGTGCTTTACAGGAGGCACGGTAGAGCAGCACTACAAGGAGTGAAACTCTATGCTACAGTGGGGTGACTCCACAATGAGGTTCCTATATGTGGGGTGCTGCCCAGTAATAGGATAAAGCCTCGACTTTGCAGGCCAAGTCACAGCGGCGTAGCACCGCAAATAGGCAGTTAGCCTAATGCTGTATGTTAAAAATAAAGAGGGGTGTAGTCAGCACTACAAAGAGGATGAGTTTCTCATGTTACAGTGGCACGACACCACGATGAGGTACCCGGTTAGGGATAAAGCCTCGGCCTTGCAAGCCATGTCGTTGCGGCGTAACACCGCAAGGGAGCCTAAGGCTTCATGCTGGGTAGTTTGGCACTACAAAGAGGCGGTTGCCTCATGTTACAGTAGTATGACACTACGATGAGGTTTCCGGTACGGGGTAAGGCCTCGGCTTTAAGCCATGTCATGGTGGCGTAGTATCGCAAGGGAAGCGCAAAGCGCTTCATGCCATGTCTCTTTATAATGAACTCACCTATAGTGTATGGACAAAGAGATATCAGGCCGTCTCTTGAGGGTAAACTTGTAGACGCCCAAAATTATACACTGAAACCAAGCTGGCACATGGCCTTTAATGTGTAGCCAGAAGCACATGTAACTACATTATGTGAGTGGAAATAATTTCAGCTATGATGCAGAATTTAAGGCTTAGTCCATTCTAGTATTATAGTCTGATTTTTGACCCATGCGGGAAGATTCAAGTCGTCAGCGACATCTCTCCTAATGCATGATGGACAGTTACTGTGGGGAACACTTATACCCATATATAGAGATATGTAGGGGATTGTTGGAGTTTTGGCCTTTCCTTTAGAAACTTTAGTCCCACATCGGATAGGCCAAAGAGTTTGTATCTCTATATATTAGCTTTGCTATTATTGGAGATGCACATGTGGTGTGGAGGTGCACATGGGTTTGCCATGTGGGGTTATTTTTCTAATGGGAAAAAGGCTAAAATCAACAATAAAAGCATTCATGCTTTTTGCTCTTGGGAAATTTATTTCCATAGGAGCTAAGCCCCGTAGGGGCTTAGCGACTCGGACTCGGACTCGGACTCGGACTCGGACTCGGACTCGGACTCGGACTCGGACTCGGGCTCATGGGCTCATGAGGCGTAATGTGGCATTTTGTTGGCGTACTTTGCACTTAGCACGTCAGCATCGTCGCTAGGCGCATAGTGCGCTTTAGTTGCGCTCGTTGCGCGAGCCACTTGCGCAGCCACGTTGCGCAAGCCCAGTTGCGCTGCCAGTTGCGCATGCCCAGGTGCGCAAGCCCAGTTGTGCGCGCCCAGGTTGCGCTCAGGTTGCGCTTGGGTGCGCTGGGTTGCGCTGGGTTGCGCAGGATTGTACTGGGTTGCGCTGGTTGCGCTGGTTGTGCAGTGTGCGCAGTGCGTGCAGTGCACGCAGTGTGCGCAGTTCAGTACGCGCTCTGTCGCAGAAAGTGTAAGGAGCGCTGGGTGTGCGCAGTTGGCAGCAGAACGTGCGTTTGTATGTTCTGGGCGGTTGCTACATGTTCGGGGTGGTTATTACCACGTCCCTAACTTTTTGGCAACCGACCAGTTGCTGTAGGGCCTATATAAGGCATCCTCTCTCTCAAGGCTCATTATAATATAGAAAGAGAAGCCACCACAGAAAGTTTACGAGTGTTGTTTAGCAAAAGTAAACAGAGTATTCAGAAGTGTTCTTTAACACAGTTCTGATCTTCCAGTAGCCTTCGAGAGAGAGAGGATAACGCCGCACCAGCGTTGCTTTTGCACGGGAGTTCGTGTCCGTCCGAGGAGTCAGAAGAGCAGAAGTGTTCCAAGTTCTCCGACGAACTTGCTGGTTCCTGGAAGTTGTTCGTGTAGGGCGAATAAAGCTTTGAGCAACGGTGATCATTCACCCCAGCAGGCCTTCTTCCATCTTTTGCCAGTCAACTTCTTCGTTGCTTCCAGTAATTCTGATTGTATCTTCTTTTTAGAAGTACTACTATCGATTGCTGTTGATTACGAAATCTTTTTAGATTCTCGTAATATCATAACGATATCTTTTTAGATCTTCGTTATACTTGTACAACCTTCCTAGAAGTGTTGCGTTGGAACATTATTTTTACAATTGTTTCATATTCTCAGTTTTCTATCGAAAAATTGTGCCCCGGCACTAACACTCCTCTCTAAAATAAGGATTTAGCTACCATTTGAACCTTTGCCACGAAATCGTATCTCAGGTTATTTGTTGATAGATCAAAAGTAACTATCGATTTCCAATTAGGTGCCAGAAGAAAAATGTTTCTTACCTAAGTAAACTATACGCAAGTCTCCTTCATGAAAGACTTCATTGTGAAGGGACTTATCAGCAGCTGCTTTATAACGAAACTCTTGTAGTAAAGGCTGGACTGCTTCAGAAATATTAGTGTGGGATAGTTCTGCTTTACCCGATACAACCAATGCATAGAGTTCTTCTTGTTTCTCAAGACCACTTTCAGGTTTTTGACCGTCAACAATCATTACGGACTTTTGTTGTTGTCGACTGGTCTTTAGGAATATCGTTCAGTGCTAATGGATGGAGAGTGAGACATCGTCCATCTTGAAGGAAGGAATATGTATTGTCTCTTTCCCGATATGTGACATTTTTGTCAAATTACTATAGCCGACCGAGGATGATGTGGTAAGAATCCATGTCGACAATATCGAACATGACTTCATTTTTGTAGGTCTTTCAGATGGAGAAGGGTATGCGACAAACATCATAGATGACCATGTTGTGGCCCTGTTGAATCCAGTCAATTTTATATGGAGACATATGTGCTTGTTTGGCCACTTCCATCTTTTCTATCATTGCTCTTGAAACAATGTTCTTTGTGCACCCATTGTCAATGATGATGTCGCATAGCTTGTCTTTAACCTTACATCAGATTTAAAAGACATTGTGCCGCTATGGTGGTTTCTCAATCTTTAGGGCTAGCAGCAACCGCCTAACGACACACGGTAGCTGTTCAAACTCCCTGCATGTGACAGGTTTCATCATTGTTGTTTTGCAAAAGAAAGATTCCCAAATGTTTTCAAAAAAATTGGAATCCTCGATCTGTGGTGCTCTGATACCACTTGACGTAGCGTGATAGCGAAATGAACTTCATGCCTCGCAATGGCGAAGTCGATCGGTGGTGATGATAACTGGACCACCGTTGCTTAGTAAGAGCGAAGCGGTGCTGTCACTACTAAAATACATCGAATTAGCGACTACCATATCCGTCGCTAATCCGTCGATAAATCAACTTAACGACGGCTAACCGACAGAATTTGGCTGAAAAAATCCGTCGAAAAATAGCCCGTCGCTAAACAAAGTTCGTCGCTATTCTGTCGTCTTTCGACTACTTAGCGACGGATTGCCGTCATCAAGGATTGAACATTTAGCGACGGCTAGCCGATGGATTTCCGTCAAATCAATTATCGGAAAGTTTTTTATACTACTTTTTAGTGACGGACAGGTCCATCGGTAATATGTCGGTAACTGCGTATCATAGAGTTTCTGATACAAAAAATCTGACACGAATTCGTCGCTAGCCGTCGCTAATACTCGACAGAAGAACGACGGTTTAGCGACAGAATATCCGTCGCTTAGGTTCTAAAAATCTTTATATTTCCAGAACCTTGTCGACGGATAATCCGTCGACATTCGTCGCTGACTGGAAATTCTCCAGTTAGTGACGGAATATTCCGTCGCTCAGCCGTCACCTTTCGTCGCAAGTCCGTCACTAACTGGAAAATTTTTGAAAAAAATTACATAAAACACAGCATTCCCTGTTCGTACAACATCCGAAACATCGAAACATCACAATATGCATCACACCTCACACAAACCCACAAACCAATATACCTCACACACTAATAGACAAATATCTATCACAAATACATCACACAAACCAACATACATCAATGAACCAACAAACCAACATACATCACACACCAATATACAAATATCTATCACAATACGTCACACAAACCAACATACATCAATGAGATCCGGAGCAAACCTCCGTTGAATTTCTATATAATAAAAGTCTAGGTAATACCATCCCAAAACATCCAAGTCTATAAAATTCTAGAGCCTAAAAATCAAGTTGTGCCATGTTTGTACTACTCAGCAATCAAGTTGCGCCCAAAAAAATGTGCCAAAAAAATCAAGTTGCGCCACTGTTATAAAGCCCAGAGATCAAGTTGTGCCATTGCTCAAGTTGCGCCACATATCAGATTGCGCCCAATCACATTGCGCCTAAGCCTACGTGGCGCCTAATAATAATTGTCATCATTAACTGACAGTACTGACAACTGACAACTGACAGCACGTTAAATAAAGAAAATCACTTCGAATCCCGTAAAGAGTGGCGCTCGAGACGATTTGCTGTCATTAGATGACAGCTGTTCCGCGTACTCTGTAAGTTGCGACTAGGCACAACCTGATCAAATTCTCCTCACCAACTGACACGTAACCCAAATGATGCCATGTGTCTATGCACTGAGTTGCGCCTAGGTGCAACCTAATCAAGCGCAGTTTGACTCGTTGACTGAAGCTCGCACAACCTGCCAAAGTTAAAGCAACTAACGTTCTAAAACAGGATGATGTGGCGTACATGCCACTAATCTCTCAAAACGTGTCCACTACTCTGTACACGACCATGTGCGTCTCAATCATATGTTGCCACACGTCTAAATACAGTTAGTACACGTTTGAGTAACTGAATGGAAGTTGACGCAACCCAAAGTGGCACAGTTCGACCTCGCGCAAATCAGAATAACTGCTACAACAGTTATTTTCAGAACTCTATAAATAGAGTTTCTAATCATTATCAGAGGATCAGAGATCAAGAGTTCTTGTAAAAGTGCTGCTGCATTCTCCAGAGGCTTTAGTCTTCAAGTTTACATAGTCCAAGGGATAAAGCGATCATCTTCTGATCGGATTCCTAAAGTTGTACTTTCCTAGAATTTATTGTACTTTGTACGATTCTTTTTAAGTTTGGAATAAACTTTTTGTTTTTGCAAACAAAATGGCGACTCTGCTGGGGACGACTTTCTCCTCTGACGAGAAGATGACAACTCATTGTGATACCGCATCAATTGGCAAGACGCAGAAGACCCTGGTTGTTCAAGTCAACCAGACAGCCTACGAGGATATGATCAACACCAAGAGCACCAAGCGCACTGTGGCTATTGCCAAGAACAAAATTGTGTGGACTCCTAAGTCTTCTACAGTTGTTGTTGCCCAGGCACAACCTGAGCGCTCAGTAGCCAAGGCGCAATCTGCTTCTGTGGCCGAGGTGCAGCCTGCTTCTGTTGCCCACGTGCAACCTGAGCGCTCAGTGGCCAAGGCGCAATATGCCTCTGTGGCCCAGGCGCAGCCTTCTTCTGTTGCCCGTACGCAACCCATTCACTCTGTTGCCAAGGCGCAAACTGCCTTTGTGGATAAGGCGCAGTCTACTTCTGTTGCCCGAGCTCAACTCACTCACTTTGCTACTAAGGCGCAACCAGTTGCCCGTTCTATCATGGCACAACCTATGCATTCTGTTGCCCGAACGCAACTTACACACTTTGTTGTCCTGGCGCAACCTAAGGGAAATAGCCTTTTTGCTATTCCCTCTTCTTCTCCAGTTCTGAACTTGGAGAAGTAATATTCTAGTACTAGTACTAGACATGACAAAGGGAAGGTCCCTTTGGCACTTCCTCAACTTACGCAACCTGCGCCTATTGTGGTTCAACTACAAAAAAGAGGAAAAATGTTTTTTAGCTAACCCTTCACAAAATAAAGAAAAGTACCCTTTGGTCTTTTCTCAATCTTCCCCGATCTATGACTCGGAGGAAAATATCTCAGACTATACACTAGTCAAAATAAGAATTTCCTTGAACAGAGATTCCTCTATTCTCAACAGAGGTCTTCAAATCTCTGCTAGAGGGAAGAATGTTGATCAAAGAGGCATTCTGCCTACCCCTATGGTAACTTCTCAAGATCTTCCAACTTTGTATATTTCGAGATCCAAGCAAGGAAAATTGCTGGTATCTCAAACAGATGCGTCGGGAGCAGAATTATCTGATTTGCGCGCCTATCTCAACAGGCGCCAGTCAGTATCAACCTCGGTAAAATGCAAGAATCCTATGCCAAGGGCTAACTTGCACCAGAAACACAGCTTTGAAGAGAAAGACCCAATCACTTATGCCAATGAGTTAAGTACTTCTCTGTACACCCACGGAACTAAGCATCTTAAGAATCGGAGTCACGTTCCTAACATCATTAAGGAATACGTTCCTCCGACTTCTTCTCGTCCCGTGGTGGTAACTGATCTCCGGGAATGTCTTACACAAAAATGGGAGATCACGAAGACATCTCACTCACCTCTAAACCACCCATCAGAACGCCACTGCGTTCATGAAGTGGTTATCAAGTGTTGTTGTCAATCAGCTAAACGATCTGTCTTCGATCGTCTGAACTATGCTTCAACTCCTGAACCCATGATGGTAGATGATAATGAGCTGTTATATGCTTCTATCAACATGACTTCCCGGGACACTTGGGTAGAAAATCTTCAAAGCGTGACACGTCTCGCAATCCTAGTCAACAGTACTCGGGTTAACTCCATGAATCCAGTGAAGGAGTCTTTCAACATACCAGATCAAAAAATCAAAATTTGGACCAGGATGTCTTTAATCAGGAAGATCTCCCCATCACTCATCTGGGAGAGGATTCTTTATCTGACTTTGACGCAGATAGTGAAAGCTCTTAACAAACTATCTCGTCAATAGTAGCAAGAGAGGTGACAACATATGCTATTACAGAAGACCAAGACGCTTCTAGGTCAGCCAGTCAAAAACAACGAATTGCTGCACAGGAAGACAAACAGAAGACCATGGCTGAAATGGTCGTAAGTATGCACACCATAATCGTGGCTCAATATGCAGTGCCACCGGTTATGAATCATGCTACAAATCCTGAGCTCATAGCATCTTCTGTGCCTGTTAATGTTGGTCTGGGGGTACCCTCTCCCTAGATTGCTTCTGTACCGATTCAAGTCGCTCCCAGTCAGTCTGGTGCTGAGGGTGGTAATTATCATGCTGTTCCTCCTCCTAATACCTCGAATCAACCCACCAATTCACAATAATCAGGGGATGCTAATGAGGCTATAAAACTCTTACGCACCCAGTTCGAGGCCTACAAGCAGAATGATGGTCTACAAAGACTTGGGATAAAATAACCTTATCCTGCCGAATGGAAGGAGGTTCAATTTCCTCCTAAATACAAGCTTCCTATCGTTATGCTATTTGATGGCAATACTTTTCTAAGTCAGTATATTAATCACTTTGAAGTGATGACTGATCAATTGCAGCCAAGTGATGCTGTTCTTACCAGGGTGTTCGTCGATTGTTTAGCCGGTACAGCATATGACTGGTACCGTAGTTTGCCTGATGGCTGCATAATCTCCTTTGCTGGTTTTAAACAAATGTTTTTGGAACAATTTTATGAGGGGGTCAATGACATGACTATGTCTGTCCTCATTAAAATTAAACAAAAACATAATAAAACCACAGAGAATTTCATTGAAAGATTCCGTCGTGAGGCACTCAAAATGCCCCTAGGAACTCCATCTGCTGTGACAATAGACACTTGCAAATCAAACTTGTTGCCTATTATCAGCATGTGGGCAGGATCAACACAATTCTAAGACTGGCCTTCTTTCATTGTAAATGCCAAAGCTGCAGAAGTTAGTGCTAAGAAGTTCAAACAGTTAGGAGTGCAAATGGCTAATCCTAACCAAGACGAACATCCTACATCCGGCAACAATAATCGCCAGAACAATCGCAAGGGCAAGAAAACATTGGCTATCAATCTCAAGGGCAAGGAATCATTGGCTGTCAATGTTGCTCAGCCTGCACCCACTCCATCAGCACCACCACAAAAAGTACTTCGTCCAAAAGAAGCGTACTCTTTCGATAAAGATGATATCATGAGCATCTTCGATTGCTTGATTAAAAGCAATAAGCTTCAACTGCCGGAGGCAAAACGGCCAGAGAAAGTTGGTAAGACTGACCACCCTAAATATTGTATTTATCACAGGTTTATAGGACATCCAACTCGAGCATGCTACGTGCTCAAGGGTAAAATCCAAGAGATAGTTAACTCGGGTGCAGTTACTCTACAACAGGACGAGAAGACAGTGACGGCCAATGTCGTCTCTATGCAATTTGGTGATTTCCCACCGCAACTAGTACAAGATGGTGTCGTTCTCATTCCGAGGGTGTAAGACTCGTCTCACAGTATCGGTATTTATATACGGATACATATTTTGTATTGTATTTCGTATTTTCTTGGTTTTTGGAATGCTTTAAAATTTTTCCCAAATTATAGATTTTCTCCTTGACCGGCATACCGACGGTGTACTGGTGTATACCGACGGCATACCGTCCGGACAGATTTTCCATATTTTAGATATTTTTGATTTATGATATTTTTATGAATAGTGTTTCTGATATTTTTGTGAATAGTATTTAGATATTTTGATGAATAGTATTTAGATATTTTCGTGAATAGTATTGAGGCATCCTATTGTCCATTGGATAATTGGTTTTCTTTCAATGGCTAGGATTGATCTAGATTTTGACATGGATCACGATCCAACGGTCACGATTAATTCACCCCTTATATATATATCTATTGAGTTTCTCTCTCCTCTCTTTTCTTTCCTTTTTCATTTCCTCTTCACTCTCTTCCCTCTTCCTCAGGCTCAGGAAGACTTGGCCTTGAGGCCTAGAGTGTGGTTTCGGAACCCCTCTTGCTAGAGGAGTAGAAGATTAGGCTTGGAACTTAACCCTAGGCAAGTACATCTTGCTCAAAAGTGACATGACCATGCTATATTTTTGTTTTTCATAGAAATTAAAGTTTTATTGTTCTATTATATGCTCCTCTAAATTGTTAACATCTTTAGTATATAGCACTTTTGGTTTTGATCGGTAGAATTACGTAGATCTGAGTTTTTAGAGGTAATTTTTGAGTATTTTGAGGTATTGATCTATAAAAAGCTTTAATTTTTGAAAAGTAATACTTCCATGTTGTAGAAAATTAAATTCTATGCAATTTTGGCTTTTGAAAATCCGAATTTTGATTTAAAATGAAGTTTTTATGGCCGAAACAAGTTTTGGCAAAAATCTGGATTTTGTTGCTGTTTGGAAGATCGGAATTCCGACGGTATACCATAGTATACCAAAGGTACGCCGATTTTTGTACCAAAAACTTTCTGTCTTTCGGTCGAAATATCGCCGTATACCGCCGGTATGCCGTTTTAGGCTGATTTGAGCTATTTTTGCCTGTTTTCGTCCGCTTTTGCTATTTTCTTCGATTGAAATGATGTTTTATCATGCTTTAGTGTTTTAGTATAGTTAGAACATGATTGTGCAATATATATACATGACATGTGTTCATGTTCACATATTGTTTTATGTCCAGATTCTTGATAGTGGCACGTAGTAGCGCACTCATGACTTGATTTTCTTATTGATTTCTAGATCTGAGATATGAGTACATGTTCTTTCTTGACACCGTGGATATAGCTTATTAAATGTTAATCTATTGCATCTTGGTACTGGACAATCGAGTATGAGTATTGTTTCGTGTATCACGTGATGTTAGTACGGGGATGTTCGTAAGTGATAACTTACGAATTACTCATACATAACACACGTCATCTTAAGAAATTCTTGAGTGTCCACGACTTAAGAATTTGACATGAATATGATTAGGTAAATGACTAGTAAAATTCAAGTAGATCATTGTAGGAGGAAATTCGCACTACCAACCCCAAGCTCCAAGGGCCCCATGAGGCGTGGCTCAACCCTGCTATGTAAGGGCTCTATGACCTACCAAGTATGCGCGTATTAATACACGATCGAGTCACATGTCGTGCCGGGTTGCGACACAGTCAGTTATAAGTTTTCTTTGACAAGTATATGATATGGTTGTTCATGTTATAAGTCAAGACACGTTTCATCTGCTAGCAGCCTTGTTGGGCAATAGATGTACTACTCGTACCCCTGGACATCCGGGTATCTGCAGTCAGGTAGTTGCGAAGATTCTCAACTTGCATACTAGTAATTAGGATTGTGATAACCCTAGCTAGTTAATGATAGCAAGCCGTAGGTAATGATTGGCCATGCACTTTTGGTTGTGCGTTACTTTATATGCTCTTATGTCGATGAGTGGCCAGAGGCTAAGTTCTGCTAGGGAAAAGATCTGTAACCCTGGTCCTTGTTTGGTTTAAGGGTTGTGGCTCCGATTTCTAGTAGTTCCTAAGTCCCTTATTGCTCATTGGCTTATTGTTCTCTATTGCTATATGGTTAAGTATTTTCATTCAGTCATTTATATTCACGAGATACGTGCATTGGTACCGCACTAGTCTCGACCCATATTTATTTATTTCTATCATTATGTTATTGTGTTGTTGTTGGACTTTGTCATTCACCTCGAGCCTTCCTTGTGGTACTTGCTATTTGGTGTCTGACCCTACTGGTTTTGCATGGCCAGGTTCCATAGTTGATCACGAGGATCTACCGTCTTCTCCTCCGAATGGTTCGCACTCAAAGGACCGACATGGATTAGCAAGTGGGTTACCTTTATTTCCCACTTCATCTTGCACTTTCATTTTATGGTGTATTAGCCAAGGACATATGTTAGTCCTTGTTTCTGGGTTTTGTTCCATCCGTCTTAGTACGACGTGGATGTATATTCTGGACAGCTGCTAGTTGTACATTTACGTACCTTTTGTATAGTCAGTTGATATATCTTTTATTATGTCAGCTCTCATGATTATGTATTTATTTGTGTTTGGGACGCCTTACCCATCTCATATATGATTGACTCTTTATTGCTTCTTATGTTGATTGGATTGAGATATGATTATGTATTTATTTGTGTTTGGGACGCCTTACCCATCTCATATATGATTGACTCTTTATCTTCTTTTGATCTCCTCTTGCTGATCGCTTCATCTCGTTTTCCTTGAACTGTGAACATGCTTGATATGTCTTTGCTCTATTCCTGTCCCTTTTGATATCATGTGTCCTTATCATTCGGGGACACCCAACCTTCTTATCTATTTCTTTCGAGGATTTTATTGCTCCATCATTTTCCTTGGTTCATGCAGTATGTCGGCATCAGATCCCGTCTCCACAGAGTCAGGTACTAGTACCATCTCAGTATTTGGTAGAAGCTCAGTTCACTTCACTAAGTCAGTTCAGCTAATAAAGTCAGCCCGATCCCATGTTCAGCACCTCCTTCCGACGCGGTCTCAGCAGATTTAATGTCAGCATCCGGCGCAGTTTGCCCAAGTCCAGTAAGATAAAATTAGCAGCAGGTAAGAGCAGCAGTTCTGATGCATAGACAGAGAGAGTTTGTTATCATTGAGCAGATGTTGGTTGAGGGCAGTCAGATTATTAGTAAGCTTCTGAGGTGTTCCTTCAGTCATTCTTATTCTTGAGTTACGTTGACGGCCTTGTATTCCATTCATGCCGAGAATGCGATGGTCGACTTGACATATTCGGCGAGTGAACGCGAGTTTCTCATACCACTCATCTACCTCCATATCTCGTGATACATGATATCTATCATGTATCCCGACTACGTAGGTGCGTCCTGGATTAGAGTCATGTCTTTGACTGAGTCGTTGGTACCGACTTACTTCGAAACTTGACCCTTGTCCACTTTATGAGTCAGCGTAGGCAAGCGAGCACGAATCCCTACTCAACTAACTCAGGGGTATATTATTCTATATGCCTCCTTATCTTATATTATATATGTATGTATTTATTATTTTCTGTATTTATTTAAATTCTGTATCTCAAATATCACTTGTATACGAGATATTTTTTTCGATGTTTTATAATTTTACATTATTTTAGCATGTGTATTTTTGCTCGACTTGCTTTAGGAAATTTCGAGGACAGAATTTTTCTAAGTTGTGGAGAGTTGTGAGACTCGTCTCACAGTATCGATATTTATATACGGATACATATTTTGTATTGTATTTTGTATTTTCTTGGTTTTCGGAATGCTTTAAATTTTTTTTCCAAATTATAGATTTTCTCCTTGACTGGCATACCGACGGTGTACCGGTGTATACCGACGGCATACCGTCCAGACAGATTTTCCATATTTTAGATATTTCTGATTTATAATATTTTCATGAGTAGTATTTCTGATATTTTCATGAATAGTATTTAGATATTTTGATGAATAGTGTTTGCCATAAAAAAATCAAAGACATGTATTACAGGAACTCCGAAATTGATTGCAAACTCGCTTGTACAAAGAAAAGCCTAGAAAGAAATTCTAGAAAACAATCTAAGTACAATTGTTTAGTTTTGATTCTGGGGGTGACAGTAGAGGCTCGGGAAAGTGTTATCAACTCTGTCTTACTCCTTGGACTATCTGACGCAGTCCTTAGCTCTTAAAGAAATTGCTTTTTGAAGGTTGCCAGTCTCGGATTGCCAACCATCTTACAGGGGTGTGGCACCCTGCTATTTATAGTAATTTCGGAATGAAGGATATTTTGAGCCTCATAGATGACCACGTGGTAAATCCCCGAGCCACATGGCCGTAATCATGCCTTGAGACTCGGTCCGTGACTGATAGCTGGGGATTTGTTAGGACTTATTGTGATTTGTTGTTGTAGCAAATCTGAGCAGTTGAGACCTGGTCAACTTGTCATGTACATCAACTAATCTTCTGTGGCGAGCCGCATGAAGGATGTCTCCTAGCCGAGGCGCATGAGGAATGTTTCATGGCTGAGCCGCATGAAAGAATGTCTCATGATCGAGCCGCATGAAGGAATGTCTCATGACCGAGCCGCATGAAGAAATATCTCATGACCGTGCCGCATGAAGGAATGTCTCATGACCGAACCGCATGAAGGATTGTCTCATGACCGAGCCGCATGAAGGAATGTCTCATGACCGAGCCGCATGAAGGAATGTCTCATGACCGAACCGCATGAAGGACGTCTCATGACCGAGCCGCATGAGGGAATGTCTCATGACCAAGCCGTATGAAGGACGTCTTATGACCGAAATGCATGAGGAATGTCTCATGACCGAGCCGCATGAGGAATGTCTCATGACTGAGCCGCATGAGGAATGCCTTCTGACCGAGCCGCATGAAGGACGTCTCATGACCGAGCCGCATTAGGAATGTTTCATGATTAAGCCGCATGAAGGATATCTTCTGGCTGGATGGGTATGGGGGCCCTAGAAGGATGTGCTGTGCCGAATGTCACGATTTGAGAGTGTTTTGTTTGTCTCTCTCTTGACTGATCTTCTTGTTCGAAGAAGATTTGACGGTAGACTCCTTCAGAAGATTGTGATGCGCTTGACTGAGACGATGCGCCTGACTGAGACATCTGAGTAATGCATCTAGTTGAGAGCAGACCGTTACAACGTCTTCAATTGGCATCATGTTTTCGAGATGATGTTGGAAAGGCGTAGTAGGTCACAGTCGCTGGAACACAGACTGCCTTGATAGTGGAGCCACTGTCTTGTGGCAACGGCAGTTGATGATGGCTTGGGTACAGTGATGTCCTGGAAGGGGCTCATCGCAAGCCAAGGTTGCTTCTCTCTTCTTGCGTTTGTGAGTAATCACCACTCGCAGGTTGATAGCAGATTGATCTACCTTCGTATCCGTTTTTTAGGCCCGGGTATCCCGAGCGTCTAGGTGCGTAGGTATCATATTTGCTTTCTGATCACCGGCTAGTAAAGCACTGCGCTCGATCGTTATAGGAAGACTTTTTTTGGGATAATCATATTATTTTCCTGATCACCGGCTAGTAAAGCACTACGCTCGATCGTTGTAGGGAGACTTTTGGGACCATCATATTGGCTCCCTGGTCTGAGGCTAGTAAAGCACTGCGAGCCAGGACGAGCTATGACAGGCCCGTGCATAAAATATGCGATATGGCCCTAGACTTCTTCAACTTAGCTCCCGAAGGTGCGTAGCAGGAAGAGTCCAAGTTGGAAGCTTCGACATTCTCAATGGGCCGCATGGGGTCTGGCCCGCAAGAGATTTTCCCCCGACTTAGTTCAAGCGCAATAGCTGCACCCAAGTGGGAGGAAGACTTTAGCAAGAGATTCCCCCCGACTTAGTTCAAGCGCAATAGCTGCACCCAAGTGGGAGGGGGACTTTAGCAAGTGATTCCCCCTCCGACTTAGTTCAAGCGCAATAGCTGCACCCAAGTGGGAGAAGGACTTTAGCAAGAGATCCCCCCGACTTAGTTCAAGTGTAATAGCTGCACCCAAGTGGGAGGGGGACTTTAGCAAGAGATTCCTCCCCCGACTTAGTTCAAGCGCAATAGCTGCACCCAAGTGGGAGGAGGACTTTAAGAGTCAGCTCATATCTGGTACAAACGTACCCGAGATGATTCTGTACAGTTTACCATCGGTAGCGCGCATGATTTTTGCGCGCGTATCTCTGGTTTACTGTTGGCATAGCACGTTTGAAGCGCATGGCCCGTGCCGCCTTGGATTTCTTCATACTAGCCCATGAAGACGCCTAGTACTCAGAACCCAACTCATCTTCGCCATGACAGCAAGTGACTCAATTGAGTGATTCTTTTCTTTTTTAATTTTTGGTGCCTTTTCAAAGGAGGCAAGGGGGCTCTATATATATAATGGAATGAGCCCTTTCTTCTTCTCCTTTCCGATGTAGGACTAAAAGAAATATTTTCTATGCTTCCACATGACCCCCTTCAAAGTTTTCAAATTATAAATTTGGAATACTTTGAATAAGAAGCATGGAAAGTAGAGTTGTATAGGTGTGGCAATCCTATCAGAGGTATCATGGACGTGATAGGTTTGGGTACTTCCGTTGGGGATTTTATGTAGACTTATCATCCTTGGCATACCTTGGTTTTAGGTATGGATAATAAGTTGAGAGAGGAAACCATCATATTTACTCAGAGGTGATGAGAACATGGTAAATATAGGGTTGATGGTAATGAAGACGTGGTGGGAGTTGACTTAAATGAGGATACATAGAACAACTCAGAGGTAATATGAACGTGGAAGTTCTACATAACGGGTAATAAATGCTACGGGACAACTGGGTTCCAGAAGCATATGATTGTGAAGAAGGGGTACATGTACTAGAGGACCTAATACAACATTTGTGGTCAACAGAGGACATTTGTGGACCTATTATTCTTTTTGTGTACTGGCGGTACGAGTACGGATAATAAGTGGAGAGAAAACCAACATATTTACTCAGATGTAATGAGGATGTGGTAAATATGGGTCTAAAGTAGAGCCTTTCTACTCAGAGGTAATGAGGACGTGGTAGGAGTGGGCCTAATGAGGATACATAGAACAACTCAGAGGTGCTATCAACGTGGAAGTTCTATATATTGGGTGGTTTATTTGTGATGGACGGAAAAATAACTCAGAGGTAATATAGACGTGATTGTTTTTCCCGTTGGGGAATTTTGTGGACCTATTTCTCTTTTGTGCATCTGGAAATACGAGCAAATAGATTTGAATGATATTTTGTGGACCTACTACTCTTTGGTACACCGATGGTGCGAGTAATAGATAAGGATAACTTTCGTGGACCTATTACCCTTCTGCGCACTGGCGGTACGGGTAATAGATTTGAAACAAAATCCAACAGAGAAAATATGGACGTGATAGGTTTTGTGGTCTTAACACCATGTCTTTTATCCCGGGTTGGGCACAGGTGTTAAGTCAAGAGACTATCGGTATCAGAGATAATATGGACGTGATACACGATAACCAAGAATAATCTTTGATGGACCTATTACTCTTCTGCGCACTGGTGGTACGAGTAATAGATTTTGAGGCAAACTCTGGTGGGGGAAAGGATTTAGTGTGGAAGTTCAGAGGTATGATCATACATGACTTGTCGCCCCAAAAATATGATATGAATCTGCTCAGAGCGGTCAGAGAGTAAATTCAGCGGTACCTGAGGGTACATAACTCAACAATCTGGAAGATTTGGGGTCAGAGTGTAAGTTCAGTGGTACCAGAGGTTACATAACTCACAATCTGAGAGATAGTTGGAAGATGTCATTTAGACATAATTTTTCTTGAGGAACTTGCCGTTGACGGGCATCATGAGCAAGTCTCTATTTTGTTTTACGAGACGGTACGCACCGTTGGATAATACGGTCTCGATGACAAATAGGCCCTCCCACTTGGGTTGGAACTTGCCAAAAGTTTTGTGAGTCATAACCATTGCCCTGCGAACTGTCAAGACGAGGTCGTCTACTTGGAATATTCTCTGTTTGACCTTCTTGTTGAAGGCTCCAGAGATGCGTGCTTGATAGAGCTCGATTCGTTGTTGAGCCTGTAAGCGCTTCTCGTCTAGGGCTTTCAGCTCTTGTAGCCGTCGATGGTAATTATCATCCGTAGTAAGCCGGTAAGTGAGGGCTATGCGAATCGAGGGGATCTGGGTCTCCAGTGAAAGGACATCCTGGCTCCGATAAACCAGAGAGAACGGTGTATTTCCTCTGGCCGTCCGAATTGTGGTACGGTATGCCCATAAGCACTCGCCAAGCTTTTCATTTCAGTCATGCTTGTTTGAAGACACGAACTTTTTGAGAAGCTTGATTATGGTCTTGTTAAAGGCTTCGGCCAGACCATTAGCTGACGGATTGTAGGCCGTTGAAGCCACATTCTGAATTCAGTTCTTATCCCAGAATCGATAGAAGGCATGGCTTGCGAACAGCGGACTATTGTCACGAGTGATCCTCCTTGGCAGCCCAAAACAGTAAATGACGTGACCTTTTATGAAACTGATCACGTTTGATGTCTTTACTTCTGTCAACGGAACAGCTTCCGCCCATTTGAAGAAGTAGTCGGTGATTGCGAGAATAGCTTCTGTCAATAGAACAGCTTCTAATGGATCGGTGTGTACTGTTACACAGTTACTGATGAAACTTCTAGCTATAGGCTTGTTTACTTTCGCTTCGATGGAGTTCATGATGTCTGGACGGAACCGTCATTGCTGTTGCTTGACTGGTTTTGCATCCGAATAAATGTTGAGCTTATGAAGTACGATCTCGAGATTTAACCCTGGCATGTCTTCATAGCTCCAGGCAAAGACATCGATGTATTCTCTGATGAGTTGCAACAATGACTCCTGCTCGCCGTCTGTCAGGCTTTTACTGACGAAGATTGGCTTTGGAGAGGATTCATCACCGAGGTTAACTTGCATGACCTCGTCTTCAGTGGGAGGGTCTCGCAGTTTGAAGCGCTTCTCCCATTGTGCATCCAGTTGTTGGACACATGGCTCCAACTCAAACGGTTCAAGTAGGTCTTCGTCTTTCTCTTCAATATCAGCGGATATCATATTGACAGATAATGTCTGTCTGAATATATCTCCAATGCTGTTTATCAGAGTCGTAAGTAGGTGACTCGGACGAATGAGAGTGCCACTCGCATTCTTTTTCGGAACTCTCGGGCGTTGTAGCTGGTGTAACATACCCGAGGCCGTGTCTGGATTTGTGATAACAGTCCTGAGGTTTCCCAGCCGGTGCCGACGGCTGTAGAGGCAATCACCGACCGCTACCGTGATTTAGACTCGTGGTAGCCTTCATGTCGTACCCCTACTTTTGTATGACATACATGGCTTGAGGACTATACAGGTAGAACGATAATCTTCCAAAGTCGGGTCTGAGATCGAACTTTTGTGGCGTGAAAGATTGAGGACCTTCTTTTCGACCAAAGATGACTGTGTGGTCCCATCCTCTTCTGTCTGGGACCAGGAAGTAAGCGCCTTTAATGGAAGCAAGTTGATTTGGGGATGATGCTTATTGACGAGCCAGGGTCGATATGCATCCGATCCACCTTGATGTCGCCTATGTATCCAGTGTAGTACAAGGGGCGATCATGCAAGTTGGACTTGATCAATATATCCTGTGGAGTAAATATGATATTGGGCATTGCATCTGTGCCACTGCTGCCATGTAGCTCTGCTGACGGGTCTTCCCCTGGAGGCTTGACCTGAGCTAAGTAGGCATCAGCATTTTGGAGCGATTCGCTCACTGCGATACGAAGATCCTTGGAGAGCCTTAGGAGCTCGTATAACGACAACTTTGCTGGCGTATTAGCCAATTGTGCTAATATGTCAAAGTTGTAAGGTCTCTCCAGCCCCTGAGGTACATCGTTACGCAGTGGCCTGTCGAAGCGGGTTTCCTTTGGCTTGGATTTATTCGCCAGTGGAGGCTGAGATGGCCTTGGAACATCAGAGGGAGGCAACGTTGCTGGCTGAGGATCTTCGACTGAACTATCCCTGGACTTGTGCTCCAGACCGGGTAACAATGGCTGCAGCTTCCTCAGCCTCGGCTAAAATTGTATGGCAGGATCTAGACTTCCTGTCCTTTTTCTTGTCGGTAGGAGATGACACCTCCCGGGTAACTTCAAGCACTAAGTCTGGATGCATCCACATGATCTCTCCTCGCGATATGGTGAGAGGTACCAATCCAGATGTCTAGCTCTGGATGGGTGGAAGATTAGTAACCTCCATCATTGCCCGAGGGACAGGTATTACCCCGTATGGAGTGCTTGTTGGAGGGAAGTCGTCGAACTGAATTGACACTATGTTCGCCACCACGGTAACCTCTTCAAAGTATATCGATAGAGCTTTGGAGTCGATAAGACTCTGAATGTACCGCTTTAATTGGAAGCAGTTATGAGTCGAATGATGGACCTAGCGGTAGAAGTGACAATATTTTGGGTCCTCCATTTCTGTCGCTCGGGGCTCGCGCCTTGGTGGAGGGAGCTAGATCCTACCCCCTTGCAAGAGTATATCGAAGATAGGTTTGACATGACTATCTTCAAATGAGTAATTCACCTTGGGCCACTAACCTTCCACCTATTTTTGTTCGGGCTTCTGGGTCGCATCAGCGACCATGGCCTGTTTGCCCTTATTGTCCCGGTTGGAGGTGGTGCCACTGTTGTTGTTGCTGGAGGTGGAACCAGGACGTCTGCCCTTATCCTCTCCGTTTGGGATGTGTAATCCCAATTGGCGAGCCTTCTTTAATTTTGCCTCTGCATTGGTAGCACTTATGATGATGGTCGTCCAATCCCTGAACTGATCGTCACCCATCCAGAGGCTAATTGCGGGGAGCAACTTCTTCTAGCAAAATTCAATCAAGAAGCTCTCGGGATTGCCTTGGGGCAATCTCATTGCGGTTTGGTGGAACCGTTCGATATAGTTCCTTGTTAGCTCCCTCTTTCCCTGAACGACGTCTATGCGAGATGACATCGTTACATCATGCCCCACTTCATAGAATCTTTTCAGGAATATGTGCTTGAAGCCGTCAAAAGAATGGATACAGTTGTCGGGAAGGTTGCGGTACTAGTCGAACGCGATCCCCTCAAATACTTCGATGAATAATCGCGTGAGGATGGAGTCACTATGCCGCTAGTGGTCAGTTGTGACTTCAATGTGAGTCGTGTACCAACTAGCAGAGGTCTTCCCGTCGTATGAATCGATATGAAATGGCTTGTACCGTGGTAGAAAGGTACATCTCTCTATGCAACGGAATACGGTTGCCGGATTCTGAGGTCCCGAGAGGAGTCTCGAGCATTGAATATTGCTCGGAGCTCCTGGACTTCCCTCCTCGCCTCCTTGGCTTCGTCCACAGCTGAAGGAACGAATGCTCCTAAAGGATCATCACCCAAAGGAGGAGCGGTCGTATTGGAGTCCGCGTTGACTGCGAGTCCCAAGCTTGTTTGTCCGGGCGTCCTTGCTGATTGAGTTGGCAAGGCGGCTTTGATTTTGTCTACAGACTTGACCAAGGACATGAGCATGGCTTCAAGTACTTCTAGACGTTGTCGATCAGAAGGCACTTCATGATCATCGTCAGCCATAAAGACTGTCCTCACGTGGGTAAAGATGGAAGGATCATAGCAGAGGTATTCTCTGTACCGTACCCTTGTATAGAGAAATCGTCGGAGAATGTCGGAATGTCATCTTCCTCGGACTCGGAAGGGGTGCTACCCCCTGTATAGGAAGCCGCATCATCTTGGTGAGGGTGGTGTCCCTCAGGGAAGTCCAAGTCTGTTGTACAGTTTTGCGGGACCTCTAGCCCCTGTATGTGCTTTTGGTACACCGGGTTGTCGCATATATTGAGGGGACTGCAACCCCCAGCTTCATCTACCCTCAAGGAGGCCGAAGGTGCACCTCTGGGTGTTGGAAGCTTCTTTTTAGATTGAGTGCCTAAATAGACACCCCCTGTGGTTGTCGGTGGAAACCCTCCAGATGAGGGTCTCCTTGAAATACTGGCCGAGATTGTCGAGCTAGAAGAGCCTGTCTTCTTTCCTCCCTTGCCAGAAGGAACCTTTTGAGTTGAATTACAGGAGGTGAAAGGAAACTCCTTGTCCCCCAAAATTCGCACCTATTTCTTGAGTTGTTGTCGGGCAGGTACTGGCTGCTGCAGTCGTTGGAAAACTGACTGCCGACCTTCAGGTGATGCTAATTTGTCGCAGCAGCAGTTGATGATGACTCGGGTGCAACGACGTCCCGAGAGGGACTCATTGCATGCCAATGTTGCCACCTTGCATTTGTGAGTAATTACCTCACGCAAGTCGGTAGCAAGCTGATCTACCTTTACTCCAAACTTGTGGACTCCGGTATCCCGAGCGCACGGGTACTTAGGTATCATGTTTGCTCCCTGATCCGTGGCTAGTAAAAGAACTTACTCTGGATCATTGGGGGAAGACTTTAAAGACCCATCCTGTCCGTTAGCCCTGGGGGACTGGACGCGGGTGGTTCTGTACAACTTTCCATCAGGAGCCCGTGTAACAATTAACGGGGCCTGCTGACAGTCAGTAACTTGGACAGTTGACTGGGCTTGTTCGGCCCGCACTGTCCTAGACTTTTTTGACATAGCGCCAGAAGGCGCATAGTAAAAAGAGTCCAGATTGATACATCCCATATTCTCAATGGGCCGCATGGAGTCGGGCCCACATGAGAGACGGTTGAACAAAGAGCTTCTGACAGGGCCGCATGAGACATCCTGTCTGAGGCCAGGATTGGCTGCCGTATGGGCTATCTTTTTGTGGCCAGAGCTGGCTGCCGCATAGGCCATCTTCCTGCGGCCAGAGTTGGCTGCCGCATGGGCCATCTTTCTGCGTCCAGAGTTGGCTGTCGCATAAGTTGTCTGCCTGCGGCCAGAGTTGGCTGCCGTATGAGTTGTCTGCCTACGACCAGAGTTGGCTGTCGCAGGGACAGACTGCTCATCTCTCTTATGCGACTTCTTCTTTGTTCGCATGGATTTCCCTTGTGCTCCCAAAAACTTAGCATCGTAGTATTTTCCTCAGCTGGATTTAGGGACAGTGGGGTCCTCTGCGGTTGGAAGCAAAGCTGCAGGAGAGCTTTGGTCACCGTCTTGGACTACAGAAGGAGCTTCTTCGAGAACTTGGTCGGGGGCAACAGTTTTGTGCGCCGACGTCCTGCGAGTCCTCTTTGGGTCGGCTCGCTTCTGTGATGGGCTGGCGTTCCCTTCAGAGAGCAATTCTTCGAAGGCTCGTTGGTCAAAACGAACCACAAGCATCTGCTGTGTAGAGCCGAGCTTGGACGCGTCAGATTGGGTCACCAACTTCTCATCAGAAGAGAAGGACATCCCCAGCAGAGTTGCCATCATCTTTGCCATAAAAAAAAATCAAAGATAGGTATTACAGGAACACTGAAATTGATTGCAAACTCGCTTGTACAAAAAAAAGCCTAGAAAGAAATCCTAGGAAACAATCTAAGTATAATTGTTTAGTTTTGATTCTGGGGAGTGACGGTAGAGGCTCGGGAAAGTGTTATCAACTCTGCCTTACTCCTTGGACAATCTGACGCAGTACTTAGCTCTTGAAGAAATTGCTTTTCGAAGGTTGCCAGTCTCGGATTGCTAACCATCTTGCAGGGGTGTGGTACCCTGCTATTTAGAGTGATTTTGGGATGATGGATATTTTGAGCCGCATAGATGACCACGTGGCAAATCCCCGGGCCTCATGGCCGTAATCATGCCTCTAGACTCGATCTGTGACTGATAGCTGGAGATTTGTTAGGACTTGTTGTGATTTGTCGTTGTAGCAAATTTGAGCAGTTAAAACCTGGTCAACTTGTCACGTGCATCAACTAATCTTCTGTGGCGAGCCGCATGAAGGATGTCTCCTGGCCGAGCTGTATGAGGAATGTCTCATGGCTGAGCCACATGAAAGAATGTCTCATGATCGAGCCGCATGAAGGAATGTCTCATGACCGAACCACATGAAGGAATGTCTCATGACCGAGCCGCATGAAGGAATGTCTCATAACCGAACCGCATGAAGGACTGTCTCATGACCGAACCACATGAAGGAATGTCTCATGACCGAGCCGCATGAAGGAATGTCTCATGACCGAACCGTATGAAGGACGTCTCATGACCGAGCTGCATGAGGAAATGTCTCATGACCGAGCCGCATGAAGGACGTCTTATGACCGAACCACATGAGGAATGTCTCATGACCGAGCCGTATGAGGAATGTCTCATGACCGAGCCGCATGAGGAATGCTTTCTGACCGAGCCGCATGAAGGACGTCTCATGATCGAGCCACATAAGGAATGTTTCATGATTAAGGCGCATGAAGGATATCTTCTGGCTGGATGGGTATGGGGGCCCTAGGAGGAGGTGCTGTACCGAATGTCACGATTTGAGAGAGTTTCGTTTGTCTCCCTCTTGACTGATCTCCTTGTTCGAAGAATATTTGACGGTAGACTCCTTCAGAAGATTGTGATGCGCTTGACTGAGACGATGCGCCTGACTGAGACATCTGAGTAATGCATCTAGTTGAGAGCAGACCGTTACAACGTCTTCAATTGGCATCATGTTTTCGAAATGATGTTGGAAAGGCGCAGTAGGTTACAGTCGCTGGAACACAGACTGCCTTGATAGTGGAGCCACTGTCTTATGGCAGCGGTAGTTGATGATGGCTTGGGTGTAGTGATGTCCTGGAAGGGGCTCATCGCACGCCATGGTTGCTTCTGTCTTCTTACGTTTGTGAGTAATCACCTATCGCAGGTTGATAGCAGATTGATCTACCTTCGTATCCGTTTTGTGGGCCCGGGTATCCCGAGCGCCCGGGTGCGTAGGTATTATATTTGCTCCCTGATCACCGGCTAGTAAAGCACTGCGCTCGATCGTTGTAGGAAGACTTTTTTTGGGATCATCATCTTTGCTCCCTGATCACCGGCTAGTAAAGCACTACGCTCGATCATTGTAGGAAGACTTTTGGGACCATCATATTGGCTCCCTGGTCTAAGGCTAGTAAAGCACTGCGAGCCAGGACGAGCTAGGACAAGCCCGCGCATAAAATATACAATATGGCCCTAGACTTCTTCAACTTAGCACCCGAAGGTGCGCAGTAGGAAGAGTCCAAGTTGGAAGCTTCTACATTCTCAATGGGCCGCATGGGGTCTGGCCCGCAAGAGATTTCCCCCCGACTTAGTTCAAGCGCAATAGCTGCACCCATGTGGGAGGGAGACTTTAGCAAGAGATTCCCCCCCGACTTCGTTCAAGCACAATAGCTGCAGCCAAGAGATTCCCCCCGGACTTAGTTCAAGCACAATAGCTGTACCCAAGTGGGAGGGTAACTTTAGCAAGAGATCCCCCCAACTTAGTTCAAGCACAATAGCTGCACCCAAGTGGAAAGGGAACTTTATGAAGAGATTCCCCCCTTCCGACTTAGTTTAAGCGCAATAGCTGCACCCAAGTGGGAGGGGGACTTTAAGAGTCGGCTTATATCTGGTGTAAATACACCTGAGACGATTCTGTACAGTTTACCATCGGTAGCGCACATGATTTTTGCGCACGTATCTCTGGTTTACTGTTGGCATAGCACGTTTGAAGCGCATGGCCCGTGCCGCCTTGGATTTCTTCATACTAGCCCGTGAAGATGCCTAGTACTCATAACCCAACTCATCCTCGCCATGACAGCGAGTGACTCAATTGAATGATTCTTTTCTTTTTTTATTTTTGGTGCCCTTTTCAAAGGAGGCAAGGAGGCTCTATATATAGAATGGAATGAGCCCTTTCTTCTTTTCCTTTCCGATGTGGGAGTAAAAGCAATATTTTCCATGCTTCAACAAATATTATTTAGATATTTTCGTAAATAGTGTCGATGCATCCTATTGTACATTGGACAATTGGTTTTCTTTCAATGGCTAGGATTGATCTAGATTTTGACATGGATCACGATCCAACGGTCACGATTAATTCACCCCTTCTATATATATCTATTGAGTTTCTCTCTCCTCTCTTTTCTTTCCTTTTCCATTTCCTCTTCACTCTCTTCCCTCTTCCTCAAGCTTAGGAAGACTTGGCCTTGAGGCCTAGAGTGTGGTTTCGGAACCCCTCTTGGTGGTGGAGTAGAAGATTAGGCTTGGAACTTAACCCTAGGCAAGTTGCCACAACCCATTCCCAGAATGCATATTTTAATACGTGTACTGCTTGAATGTATTTATATAATATTTATCATGCATTTGTTCTGTATTCCTTTAATTTTACGCTAATAATTTTTTCTGTATTTTATTTTCTGCTTTTGCTTTGCCATAGGTTTGGCTTGGGTTGGTTTGTTTTGGTTTAGGATGGTTCATCATGAACCCAACCAACCCCCTACCTACCATCATCTCCATTTAAAGCCCAACACTTTCTCTCTCTTCACTACTTCTCTTTTTCTTATTTACTCTTTTTCTTCCTCATAACTCTCTCCACCTACCAAGAGCTTAGGCAAGTGCATCTTGCTTCCACATAAGAACCCACTTTTATGGTTCATTTATCTTTCTATCGTGATTCTAAGATAGTTTAGAACTTGACATTTTCTATTTTGAAAGTTTTATTTTTGTAGATCTAGAAATTTGCTATTTTTGGATTTTGGTGGTTTTGATCTACCAAACTTTCCGAAAATCGAGTTTTGATCGTTCCAGGTTGTTGAGATTTGTGTTATACCCCATTTTGATCTATGGAAGTCCCATTTCTGGCTTAGATTGAGGTTTCACGGAAATTTGGAGTGCTGGAGGTTCTCTACGCCCACGTTTATACGTGCCCGCGTAATATCAAGCTCTACGTCCACGTTTATACGTGCCCACGTAATATCAAGCTCTACGCCCACGTTTATACGTGCCCGCGTAATATCAAGCTCTATGCCCACGATCATTCGTGTCAGCGTGAATCTGGATTACGCAAGTCTATTCTGGCTTGGCGTATTTCCTTTACGTGTAACAGTATCCCTTTACGCGTATTCATTCATGCGTAAACTTTAACTCTTTACGGGTACAAGCTTTTACGCGTAACTCGACCCTTTACGCATACAAGTTTTACGCGTAACTCTATTCTTTACGTGTACTCCCCTGTCTTGATTTCCTTTACGCGTATTCATTCACGCGTAACATTATTTCTTTACGCGTGTTCTTCACGCGTAATGTTCTTCCTTTACGCGTAACGGTACTTTCTTTTCACGTACAAGTTCACGTATGATGCTATTTCTTTACGCGTACATGTTCACGCGTGATGCTATTTCTTTACGCGTACTAGTTAACGCGTGATGCTATTCCTTTACGTGTAACTCCATTTTACGCGTACTTCCTTGGGCGTACTCCTTGGGCGCATGGCACCCCTTATTATATCCTTACGCCTTTTGACATAAACTAGATATAATCATGATATGTTAATATTTTTAATACCTATTGTTGTGTGGTATGTGCCCTGTGTCTTGATTGATTTATGGATACCCAGAATGACTGGAACTTAACCCTGAGAGTGATAGACTCGA
This sequence comes from Iris pallida, assembly GCA_029216955.1. NCBI lineage: Eukaryota > Viridiplantae > Streptophyta > Magnoliopsida > Asparagales > Iridaceae > Iris > Iris pallida. The sequence continues at coordinate 5,010,967 of JANAVB010006798.1, read as the reverse complement.
CCATACAAAATGCTAGTTGACTTTCATGCCTTATCACAAATTGACTTTGATTGTTACCTCGACTAATGATTGATCATGCGTTCCTAGTTGGAACTAAGAGACTGGCTAGTCGTCTTATTGAAACTGAATGAGACATGTTCATATTAACCATGAACCATTGCAATCGACTAGCCGATCCCGAACATTGGCATATGGACACGTGCAGACTTTAACTTATTTCTATAAAAACAGCATGTATACCTTACAGTCAAGGCATGATTATTCCGTGGCTAGGTTTGATTGTTGCATTACGCTATGTAACACTTACAACCTAACCGTACGGGCATCGTTGTAGAGTTGTGCATATCGTACTCTGTACGGAAGTACTCATTCTGAATGACCATGATCCACGGCATGAGATTTCAATCAACATAGGGACTATTAGGTTAAATAAAATAACGATTGCATAGAGAGAATGGATTCCCGAGTTCTTACATGACAGCCATCTCGGGGCAATTAGTGCCCCGACATGCCGGCTGGTTCCTACAGATACTACAAATCTGCCACACGGGCAGGGAGTGGTATCTGCTTATACTGTTACATATATTGATGACGGGCGTCCCGCTGGGACTCGTCTAATTCATGATTGGCGTAATTGATTTTTGGATAGACTAGCCTTGCTTGTACATAGTAAGAACTGAGGAATCCCTTATTGCATATTTCCAGGGCAACTTGGAACTTACAGTTAGCAAGCCGTAGTCGTTGTATTGCCGTTTAAATTGATTTGTTTGTGTACTGTACTTACTTCGTTAACTAACTGAGATGATCAGAATGTCAGGACATGACGGGTCAACTTCTGTCCTTGTTTGGTTGGGAAGTTGGTTTGATGTGTCGTGATGTTGTGTGAATCTCAGTAGCAAGCGGAGACTTATTTATTATATTCTTAACTCTTACCACTGGTTTTATTTCTCATGTCGTGCTTCCTTGTGGTACTTGCTATTAGAGATCTAACCTCTCTGGTTTTGCATGGCCAGATTTAGAGCCAGTTTTCGAGGACTCAGCTTACTTCTACCTCCAAGATGGTCAATACTAGAAGGATGATTGTAGGAGGACACGAGTGGGTTCCTTGCTTCCCCGCTCGTTTTGTTACTTACTTTACATTTTGCCGCTTGGCACCGACATGTTAGCCGAATAGTCTTGCACTTACTTTTACATAATTGTAACTAAGTCAGACTGCAACTGATAACGATTGTGTATACCTTGTTATATCATCTGGCTATGTTTTGTAAAGCTAGACCTCAAGAACATTTTGACTGAGCGTTTGGGACGCCTTATTGCTTTATCTTACTTGTTCTCTATTACTGCTTCTTGATTGAATGATTGAGACAATAGATGTTGAGTAACCCTAGTGAGACTTTCATGTAGTATGCACCCCTCGTCTTTTAGATAGCATTGATCATATTATACTGTATTTATCTACCCGTAATACGTAGCTGGCTGAGTCACTCCCCGCTCTCCGGTATTCTGGTTCTGGGGCGTGACAAGGTTTTAGTGGTGGCCCATGCAGGTCTGATTTCAGACTTGTGGGGTATTTTAATTTATAGGATGTCTCAATCATACATGTTTCCCCTTGATCTTATGATTCGTTACTCTCGAACCTAGCTTGACATTCCAGTATCCTTTGACTTCATTGATCTTTCCTGTTCGATTGTTTGATTGCTCTCTTGTCCCTTTTCTTAGGGGCACCTCGTCCGCATCTGTCAGAGCTAGACAGCAACAACAAGGGCAACATGAACAACATAACCAGGGTGGTCAGCAATAAAGGCCAGTACTACCTCAAGAGAACATCCAAGAAGAGGTGATAGCGGAACCAACAGCTGGACCGCACTATCCAGAGGTTCCAACACCACCAACAGTTCCGCCTACCCCTATGGCAGTAAACACACCAGCCCTTCTGGAAACCATAAGAGGGATGATTGCTACTTAACAACATCAGATGTTGGCCCAGCAACACATGCACACTCAGCTACAAGAGCAGAATATATTGCTCAACCAAGGATTGCAAACGGCTTTGGAAAGGGGAGTGAGGACTGATTCAGGGGTGTCAACCAGGTTTTGTAAGTACAACCCCCGTCGTTTCGAGGGCACGGAAGATGCCATTTCAGCAGATACATGGCTTAAGGACATCGAGGCTATTCGAACAGCAGCTAAGGTACCGATGGAAGAACGTGTGGATCAAGTAAAGCTGTTACTTCAGGACCTCGCACGTGATTGGTGGGAATCAGAAGAAGTGGGCGTCAGACGTCCTATAACCTGGGAGATTTTACTGCAAGGTTCAAGATGAAGTACTATGGAGTTGTGGCACAGTTCGAGCTATAGAAGAAGTTTATCAACCTCAAACAGACCGACAAGATAGTGGATGCTTATGCAGCAGAGTTCTGCAGACTGAGTAGGTTTGCCCCGGAGATGGTAGCAACGGAGAGTCAGAGGGCTATGAGATTTCAGCAAGGATTCCATCTTGAACTCTTGCAATTGATAGAGGGGCACAACTACCAGACTTTCTATGAGGTTTTGACGGCAACCCGGAGGCATGAGATCACAATCCAGAGGATCACATCAAGGACTGGAGGTCAGAAGAGATCTCACAATCAGATTGAAGGAGGAGGGGGAGTAGCACCCCGGATAACTGCACAATCTCCTGGCATTCGCATTCACAATGTGGCGATACGGGGGCCAGCACCACCAACAAGGCAGTAGCAGCATCAACAGAGGAAGAAACAGCAACCCCAGCGGGCTGCACCTATTGTGGTAAGGCAGGGCACATTAGAGGTGTGTGTCGGGCATTAAACGGACAGTGTTTGATATGTGGAAGTCTAGATCATTGGGTTTCCACCTGTCCCATGAGTTCGAGGCCGGGAGGACCAGTACAACAATTCCCTGTGCTGCCAGCACCAGGGGCAGGCCAGTACCAAGGACCAGCGGTAGCTGTGAGACCGCTGGCACAACGCCCGTTGATGTCACAGGCTCAGATGTTTTGGCAGTAGGGACCGCCGATGCAACAACAACAACAAAGACCACCCCAGCATCACCAAGGCAAGGGTCAGCAGCACCAGGCTAGGCCGCAACATGGGAACCAACAAGGAGGCCGAGGGCAGGCATTCAATTTATTCTTGGAAGAGGCATTGGCATCGGGAAATATTGTAGCAGGTAACATTCTCGTCGCCTCATATCCCGCAGTAGTATTGTTTGATTCGGGAGCATCATACTCATTTATATCTGTACAATTTATGACACGACTAGGAATGGAATTCGAGGCATTGCCAGGGAGGTTGAATATACTCACTGGTATTGGGCTCGTAGGAGTTAGTAGAGTTATTCTAGCATATAGCATCGTCGTTTGCGGGCGTTCCTTACCGGCCAGGTTGATAGAATTTCTTGTTAGAAATTTTGACGTTATCTTAGGCATGGACTGGATGAAAGACAGTCACGTGATAATAGACTGTCGTAGAGGGAGTGTATCTTTTAATATTCCAGGTATGAAGCGGTTCACCTTAGTCAGATCAGAGACATACCAACATAAACAAGGAGTAGTGACGGTAATGGAAGAAGTTCTAGTCCAAAAGGTAGTTGAAGATTTTCTAGATGTATTTCCTGAAGAACTTCCAGGTCTACCACCGGTTAGGGATATTGAGTTCAGCATAGAATTGGCACCTGGAACTAAACCGATATCAAATCGAGTTTACAGGATGGCGAATTCAGAGCAGGCCAAGGTGTATCAGCACATAGAGGAACTGAAGGAGAAAAAGTTCATTCGGGTTAGCGAATCACCATGGGCAGTACCAGTGGTACTTGTAGAAAAGAAGGATGAGTCATCAAGATTGTGCATTGACTACAGAAAGCTCAACGCGACAACAGTAAAGAACAAGTACCCACTACCAAGGATCGACGACTTGTTTGATCAGTTGAGCAGACCATGGGTTTTCTCCAAGATAGATCTTCGATCCGTGTATCATCAAGTGAGAGTTCGGAAAGAGGATATTCCCAATAAGGCATTCAGGTCAAAGTACGTACATTACGAATTCTTAGTAATGCCGTTTGGTTTGACCAATGCTCCAGCAATATTTATGGATTTGATGAACCGCATCTTTATGTCGTACTTAGATCAATTTGTCGTTGTGTTCCTCGACGACATTCTTGTATACTCAGCTAGTGAAAAAGAGTATGAAGATCACCTCAGGAAAGTATTGCAGGTTCTGAGAGAGAACTAGTTGTACGCCAAGCTCAGCAAGTGTGAGTTTTGGATGGATCACATTTCATTCTTGGGGCACATCATATCAGGGGCTGGAGTAGCAGTGGATCCCAAGAAAGTAGAAGCAGTAGGGAGTTGGCCAATACCTAAGACCGTAGCAGATGTACAAAGTTTCTTAGGATTGGCAGGATATTACAGAAGGTTCGTATTAGACTTTGTAAGACTCTCAGCACCCATGACCCGCTTAACACGGAAGGATGTGCCATTTATTTGGTCGGCAGAGTGCCAGGCATCATTTGAGAATTTGAAGCAAAAGTTGATCACGGCACCTATTCTTATATTACCAGTTGGACCCAAAGGTTTTACTGTATATTGTGATGCATCAGGAAAGGGACTTGGGTGTGTCCTAATGCAACATAGAAAGGTGATAACGTATGCATCTAGGCAACTTCGAGACCATGAGAAGAATTATCCGACTCATGACTTGCAGTTGGCAGCAGTAGTATTTGCTTTGAAGCTATGGAGGCATTACTTGTACGGTGATCGAGTGGACATGTACACAGACCACAAGAGTCTGAAGTACATCTTTACTCAGAAAGAACTGAACATGAGACAGAGAAGATGGTTAGAGTTGATCAAGGATTACGACGTAGAGCTCCAGTATCATCCAGGTAAGGCTAATGTGGTAGCAGACGCTCTTAGCAGGAGAGGCAGCACAATTATGTTGACATCACAAAAACATATTTTAGAAGATCTTCAAGAGATGGGCATCGAGGTTATACTTCCTAGTGATATAGGAATTCTGGCAAGTCTACGAGTTCAATCCGACTTGGTAGACAGGATCAAGGCAGCTCAGGCACAGGACCCAAGGATTCAGAAGCTTAGGACGGAATGTGAGTCAGGACTCAGGAAGGAGATGAAAATTCACGAAGATGGTACACTTAGATTTGGATCACGTCTATGTGTGCCAAGTGGGGATGTCAAACAGGAGGTTATGACAGAAGCCCACAGTTCTCAGTATTCTATACACCCTGGAGGGACCAAAATGTACAAAGATATCAAGCATCACTTCTGGTGGAACGGGATGAAGAGGGAGATAGCTTGATATGTCAGCAAGTGAAGACAGAACAACAGAGGCCAGCTGGATTATTACAACTACTTCCTATCCCGGAATGGAAGTGGGAACACATCACAATGGATTTTGTGACCGGTTTACCGAGATCACCAAGTGGTAAGGATGCTATTTAGGTAATAGTGGATCGGCTTACGAAGGTGGCATTTCTTCCTTTCAGAGTAGGGCAATCTACAGAAAAGTTGGCCGAATTATATATACAGCAGATAGTCAGGCAACATGGGATCCCTGGAAGAGTTTACATCATAGTCTGGGTACCAAGTTAAGATTTAGTACGGCTTGCTACCTACAGACGGACAGGCAATCAGAAAGAATAATCCAGACTTTAGAAGATATATTACGAGCTTGCACCCTAGATTTTGGAGGGTCTTGGGAGAGTCACCTACACTTAGTCAAATTTTCATACAACAACAATTATCAAGCCAGTATCCAGATGGCGCCATTTGAAGCACTATACGGCAAGAAGTGTAGGTCGCCACTGGCATGGTATGATATCGGGGAGAGAAAGAAGTTAGGCCCAGAGATGATTATTCAGACGGTTGAAGTGGTTAAGCGGATTAGGGCGCCACTTCGAGTTGCGCAAGATCGGCATCGTCATTGGGCAGACCAGCATCGTAGGCCGCTAGAATTTTTGTTAGGGACCACGTGTTCTTGTGGATCTCACCTACTCGTGGGGTCATTAGATTTGGCATTCACGGAAAGTTGAGTCCGCGATACATAGGCCCATTTGTTATCCTCGATAGGATAGGCGATGTTGCTTATCGTTTATCCCTTCCACCTTCGTTATGAGATATACATGACGTGTTTTATGTATCTCAGTTGCGTAGGTATGTATCGGACCCAAGCCATATCCTCGATCATTCTGAGCTGGTTGTTGGTACCAACCTGTCTTACGAGAAACAGCCGGTATCCATTTTGGACCGAAGGGAGAAGATACTCAAGAACCGAATAATTAGCCTTGTCCGTGTTGCTTGGGGTCATCACTCCTTAGGAGAGTCAACGTGGGAACGTGAGGATGATATCCGATCACGATATCCGCACCTATTTGACTCACAAGGTATATTTCTTTTCATGTACTTTGATTGTCTTGATTCCTCATGCTTATCGCCCTATGAGTAGAAATTGCTAGATATGTAGGATTGATAAGTATATATATATATATATATATATATATATATATATATATATATTATTTGCTATTGATATTGTAAGATGACTGCTTGCTCGCTAAAATTGCTTGTACTTGGATTAGTTTAGTTCTGATGTTTCTATCCAGCTTGAATTTGAAATTTCGAGGTCAAAATTTTTCTAAGGAGGGTAGAGATGTCACTTCTCGTTCCCAGAATGCATATTTTAATACGTGTACTGCTTGAATGTATTTATTTAATATTTATCATGCATTTGTTCTTTATTCCTTTAATTTCACGCTAATTATTTTTTTTGTATTTTATTTTCTACTTTTGCTTTGTGTGAAACCCATATCCTGTGTTTTATTATTTAATAATGTTTAGTGTTATAATTAGCATTTTCTAAAAATAATTATTATTAATATTACTATTAAATATTTTTGGATGAAAAAGGATTTCGAAAATATTCATTACAACATGGACTTTTGATTTTCGAGCCCAGACCCAGGCCCGAGCCCAATCCCTTCTTTTTATTTCTCAATTCCGATTTGAATTTGGTTTAAGTATTACAAAATAATAAAACCCAGTCTTTGGCTGGCCCCGAAGGACCAGCACCCCAAACACACACGAATTGGCAAAACCCATCTTTTCCTCTTCTTAAACGTTACAACTCACCTCTCCCCTTTATTACTCACACCCCCACGACCGAGACTCTTCCCATTTCCTAACAGCTACTTTCCTTCACCACCACTCTTTATTAAACCCACTCTCTCCCCGTACACACTTCTTTCATCAGAGAAAAGAGAATTAACTCTCACTCTCTCACGAATTCAACAGAAGGGAATAACTCCCTCTTTACTCTCAACCATTCCTCACAACTCTTTCTCTCCCTCTCCATCTCTCAGAAACCCTTCCCCAGACCCGAACCCTAACCCCAACTCTAGATCCGCGGCCGAGCTCCCCTCCGGCGCGCGGTCTCCGGCCACCCCCGAGCTCGGCGCCGCCCCCGCCGGCCGAGCCCAGATCCGCGCCCCTCTCCGCGCGTGCGACCTCCCCGAGGCCGACGCCTCCCCACCGCGCAACCCTTTCCGGCCAGATCCGCCCCTGAGCGCCGCCTCCAGCGCGCGCAGATCCCCCGACCGCCAGCCGCGCCAACTCCGGCCCTACCTACCCCCGGCGAAGCTTCCCCGTGCGGCGTTCCCCGTCGGCCTCCCTCGCCGACGTTCGGCGACCCCCGCCGTCAGCGCCTCCGCGCTCACCCGCGTGCGCCCCCGCCGGATCTTTCCAGATCCGCGCCGGCCTCCCCGAACCCTCCCGCGTGGACCCGCGAGCCCGCCGACCTTCCGGCGAAGCTCCTTCCTGCCGTCCGCGCCCCCACTCTTCCGGCGAGGCGTGCCCTAGCCGCAGCCGACCGGCCTTTTTCCCCCTCGGCCGCACTTCTCCCCGCGGCAGACCCTTTCTCCGGCGAGTTTTCCCGCCGCCCGTGCCAGCGCCATCTCGGCAGCGCCCTGTGGGTTTCATCCCACTGTCCTGTGCGCGTGGAGCATTTGCTGAGTCCGGATCCGCGAAGCTTGCTGTCCAGGATCTGCGACCTGCTGCCGAATTTCGTTTCGGATTTTTTCTCGAGTTTTTCCCGCGGCTCCCCGCCAACGGAATTTGGTAATTTCTTAGTAATCACAGTAGTTCGTCCCTCTCGTAGAGTCGGTGATGAGAATCGGTCCCCGGTTTCCCTTTAGGAAATCCGGTTTGCTGCGTAATATTTTCGATTAGCTGCGTTAGCGTATTTTCCTGTGCTTTATCTGCTGGTTTGGTGTGGTTTGGTTTGTTTTTGGGATTCCCGGATATTTTGGGAAAATTCGGTTGTTTGGGAATTATTTTGGTGGTGTTGGAAATTAGTTTCGGTGGATATTTTGGGATTACTATTTGGGATGGAATATTTGCAGGTTTTCCGTGGCGCATTTCCCAGTTTTGGGTTTGTCCCGAAATAGAGGAAATGCTGCCCAAATTTTTACAAAAAACTATATTATATTGATTTCAAAATTGGATTTTCAGAAATGAATTTTAAACTGATTTTCGGGCAACGACCGTACCGGTCGGTGGGCCCCGACAAAATGCAAACGCACCGGTCCGACCGGGCGTTGAGGTATTAGCCGAATTTTGAAGAATGGACCGAGTCTGAGACTCTTAGCTTCTTTTTAATTATTTTAATTAATATTTAGACTATTTAGTATAGTTATTTAATTACCGCACTTTATTTAATAATTAAGTCATTTTCTCTCATTTGATGTAAAAGAAAATTGTACAGGGCATAAGCCCACCCTAGGACCATTAGCTGTGCCATTGTATTGTGTAGCATAGTTTTATTTTATTTTCTGGTGGATGTGATTTGGGTGGTTGTGATTAGACGCATAATCGTAGCTAGAGCGTAATTTACTGATTAATTAAGAATTAATTAATATGGATAAAATATTAGAAAATAACTAGTTCACGATTTATCACTAAAGGAAAACTGTATTTTTATATGTATATTACAAAAACTCAAAGTTTTCCAAAGTTAAATTGATTCTCGTGTATTTCCAAATAATCCAATTAACCGGCTTAATCAACGCATGTAGTTGCGACGTAATCGTTAGCTGTAGATTAATACAACATAAAACCTGACTAGGACATGACTACTAGAGATTGCAACTAGCACACTTAGTCTGGTTATTCAGGAATCTAAGTCGAGTTCTCAACTGTAGGAACTCGAAGTCGTACCTGACGTTCCTCCTCGGTATCAACTCGTCTTTCCAGTCATTCAATACAAGGCAAGTTTCGAATTGTGTATTCCTGTATTTATTTAGTAAAGTTAAGATGCATGTTAAACCACACTGCTGGCACGGAACTCTATCTTAGGGTTCAACTACCGACTGATACTGTTACTGAATCTGGGACTGGGGGAATAGTGTAAACGTTTATGACCAAAGCCCCTACTGAACTGACTGTGTTAGCTTACCCCTCTCACACACGGGGATAAGCCATATCGTATCGCTAGGATACTACTGATCAACCCAAGCCGGTCATAGACGTTTGCATATTTAAAACACACTGAACTGTTTTAAACTGCTGAAAATATTATTTCAACTGTTTACCCTGCACTTTCCAATTACTATTTAAGATATGAGATGCATACTTCGTTCTTGCTCCCTCCTGACTGGAGACAACATTTTAGGTAACACTGAGGATGACGAGCTATTCTATAATGGCTATTATGACCCGGTCCTCTACCCTGCAACGGTACCAGAGCCGTCTCTGGAGGACGCTGATCCTGGGACTACAGAACCAGATGCTTAGATAGTTTTTCTTTTCTGCATTTTCTTCTTTATTTGGAGTTTGTAGTTTATTTCAGCATTTCCCTTCCAGTTGTATTTCTGAATATTTTATTAAACAAAGTTTCAAATTCCGAATAGAACAGTTGTGACAAATGTAATTGTGTTGTTGTGAATACCTGCAATGGAACAGCTTACTGCCGCCGTCTCACCACGGTGCAGGCTGGGCATGATCCGATTCGACCCAAGAAATTGGGACCGGGTCGTGACATGTTTTCAGTGGTGGCCCATGCAGGTCTACAACAACAACAACTTAGGAAAACCTATCTAGAAGTAATTAGAACACTAGAACATTAATTTGTCACGACATAGGACCGAACTATTTTATTATTAAATATTTTTGGTTGATTATAGACTGGTAGGCTACCTTGCTTATGAGTGCGTCCTAAACCTTCCAGAGAATGACCATTGACAAGACCAAATCCTGTTGGCGATGAGGTGTTATCTCCGGATCATACCCCATCCCCTCAACCAAGCCCAGGGTCTTTCCCCTCGCGGCTGTTTGACCGTCCGCATAATGCATCCAGTGAAGTTTTTCCTACACTGGCGAATCCTACCTCATCTCAAACTGAATTGCATTTCCTGGTGGATTATTCATTTTGTTGCCCCACCAGTACCAGCAAACATCTCCCAAATGGTTGCCCTATTTCAAGAAATCCTGGAGTTCCAGAAAGCTCAAGATGAAGCCCAGCAGGAACAGATGAATATCACGAGAGAAGACATGAAGAACGTCATGATGTAGCCTTAGTTATCCCCAACCAAGTTAGAGCAGAACTTTTGTCCTAGGAAGGATACCCTTGAATCTAGAAGATATTTGGGTCCCATCAAGTTCTCTACTTTTCGGCTTGTAACTATTGCAACAAGCCTGGTCATCAGGTCGTTAGTTACCGCAAGAGATTGGGACAATGTTTGGCATGTGGATCTGCTGAACATCGGGTAAAGGACTGCCCCTTATCTTTCCATCAAACCAGAGCTCATATCCCAGCAACACCTGTTAGCCACAACCTAGGGACCCTCTTCCTATCCAGCAGACTCTGCCCTTACAATAAGGCATGATGCATACTCGAGGTTCATAGAAAAGGAAGCAGTTGGAGATTGCTCATACAAGAGCCAAAACCATGAGGAATAGTACCTATAACCGCTGTATAGCATCATCTTTTGGAAGTTGTAACAGGATGTCCTTAGATCAATCATAAGAGTTTTTGCTGTAATTCTCCACATGAATAGAAGTTTTTGTTACACCCTTATGGCAGATGTTTTTCCTGATAGTCTCCCCGGATTATCCCAGATCTAGATATAGGATTCACCACTGACCTAGTCCCCGGCTCTTTCCCTAAATTCTAAAGGATGTTACAGAGTCAACCCGAAGGTGGCCAAGAAGATGAAGGACCAGAGCAGTGCAGGCTCTAGGATTTATTCAGGGTGGAATTTCATCTTAGGGAACACCTATCTTGTTTTTGCCCAAGAAGGATGGAACAACGGATGTGCATCGATTACCAGACACTAAAGAACAAGTACTTTCTGCCCGGATCGAGGATCTGTTTGATCGGGTTGTGTGGAGTTAGGGTGTTTCGAAGTTTGACTTAAGATTTGACTACCATCAAATCAAAGTCAGGAAAGAGGATATTTCCAAGACAGCGTTCAAACATCAAGTATGGGAAGTTTTCTTTGGTCAGGACGTTAGACTGACAAATGCTCCTGCTGTGTTCATGAATCTCATGAACAGAGATTTTCATGAGTATTGGAATCAGTTTATCTTCTCCATCGATAACATTCTGATATATTTGAAGACTGAAGAAGAGCATGAAGAACACCTGAGGAAGTTTTGGAAACTTTGAGGAAAAGAAATTCTATGGTAAGTTATCTGAACGTGGATTCTTGACAAGGTGGACTTTTGGCCATGTTGTCAAGAGAAGAAATTTCGATGGAAGATAGCTGTTGTTGAAGAATGGTATACCCCAAGTTCAATTCGAAAGATTCTTGAACTTGGCCGGCTACTATCAGAAGTTCATGAAGGATTTTACCAAGATTGACTGAGCCAATGACGAAGCTCACTTGGAAGAATGAAGAGTTCATCTGAACGAAAGTTTGTCAGGCGGAATTGAGGAGCTGAAGAAGAGACTTACCACTACACCAATCCTTGCGCTACCCGCAGGAACCGGTGGGTTCTCAATTTACAGTAATGCCTCTGGAAGAGGACTGGGCTACGTTCTTCAACGACATGGGAAAGTAATTGCTTACACATGTAGGCAACTACAGACTCATGAGAAGAATCATCCCACGCCTAATTTGAATTTACCTCAATTATCTTTGAAGCTATGGAAGCATGATTTTTATGGAAAGGGAGTGAAATATATACGGACTACAAAAGTCTGAAATATGTCTTCACTCAGAAAGGGCTGAATGTTAGACTAAGAAGATGGCTGAAGCAGATGAAGGATTTCGACATCAACCTGCAGTACCATTCAGGTAAGGCTAATGTGGTCGCTGATGCACTTGGTCGATACTGATGGCGAAGTTCTTAACCAAGGACTGGCACCTGCTAGAAGGCATTGAGAAGTTTGGACTGGAGGTTATACTACCTGGAGATAGAAGGACGGAGCTGGATGCTGATTCAGTATTGATGAAGTTCGAGGCTGGGGGATAAAAATCAGAGAACGTAGTTTCAAAATGAGGCACTTTGTAGACTTAGAGATCAAATGTTGGCAGGAACACTTGAGGGTTCTAACTCTGAAGAATGGTACGAGACTTTACGTATTGGCTGACAAACGGAGGAACGAGTTGATGAAAGAAATGCACCAGTCACAGTATTCCATATATTCAGGAGATAATAAGATGTATCGGAATATGCCTCAATTGATTGGTGCTATGGAATGAAGAAGGACAATTCCAGGTATGGGATTAGATGTGAATTTGTCAACATGAGGAATTTAGCAAGAGAACAACAAGTTTGTTACAGCCGCTGGACAATTCGGAGTGGAAGTAAAAGCATATAACAATGAACTTTGAGTAAGAATTGCCTTGTTCCCACGGAGGGAAGGGCACCAATTGGATTATAATGAACCGACTGACTAAGTCAGCACACTTTAATTTCCTTCAAGTTGGTTTATCCACTAAGAAGTGGGCAGCATTGTACGGGAAGCACATCTACCGGATTCATGGAGTACCGCGGGACAAGCAATCAGAGAGGTCAATTCAGACGCTTGAAGATGTATTGAGATTTTGCGTCTTGGATTTTGGTAGGTCTTGGGAAGACCAAATTGCATTTGCTGAAGTTTCTCCTACCAGAGGAACAATCAATTTTGACGGAGCTGGAAATTGAGGCCAGGTACATCAGGCCATTTGAAGTTTAAGACAAGTTGGAAGTAGTGTACCAGTTAGCTCTACCAGCTAATCTTGAGAGTGTGCAACGTCTTCTACGTCACAGCTCAGATGCTACACTACGGATCCGAGTCACATTTTGGATAATTCAGAGCTCAAGTTTGGACTCAACCTTTCAGTGCCAGAGAAACCAGTTGCAAGCCTAGTCAGAAATGAGAAGAAAATCAGAATTTGAGCCATCATTTAAACTCCTACTTCTTATCTTTTCGTTCTAAATTTGACTAATGCTGCTAAGTTAGCCTAGTTTTGCAAGCTATCTCTTTAAATCAAGCTTGATCATGACGATGTTTTATTGGGTGCACCCACTAATATATTGTCTAATCAGGACCGGTGCATGATGGTCTGATCAACCTCGTGTACTTGGGTTCGCCTTTGTATTTTTCTGCATGGATAATATCATGAAACTTGTCCCTAAACCGTCTCATCCACGACTGCTTTGAAATTCTTATGGTTGGACCTGAGTTACGGGCGTAGTACCCGTACCTGTTTGTCTTTTCTTTCCTACCTTTAAATTTCGAGGACGAAATTTTCTAAGGAGGGAAGATTGTGAAACCTATATCCTGTGTTTTATTATTAATAATATTTAGTGTTATAATTAGCATTTTCTAAAAATATTATTATTAATATTACTATTAAATATTTTTGGATAAAAAGGATTTCAAAAATATTCATTACAACATGGACTTTTGATTTTCGAGCCCAGACCCAGGCCCGAGCCCAATCCCTTCTTTTTATTTCTCAATTCTGATTTGAATTTGGTTTAAGTATTAAAAAATAATAAAACCCAGTCTTTGGCTGGCCCCGAAGGACCAGCACCCCAAACACACACGAATTGGCAAAACCCATCTTTTCTCTTCTCAAACGTTACAACTCACCTCTCCCCTTTATTACTCACACCCCCACGACCGAGACTCTTCCATTTCCTAACAGCTACTTTTCTTCACCACCACTCTTTATTAAACCCACTCTCTCCCCGTACACACTTCTTTCATCAGAGAAAAGAGAATTAACTCTCACTCTCTCACGAATTCAACAGAAGGGAATAACTCCCTCTTTACTCTCAACCATTCCTCACAACTCTTTCTCTCCCTCTCCATCTCTCAGAAACCCTTCCCCAGACCCGAACCCTAACCCCAACTCTAGATCCGCGGCCGAGCTCCCCTCTGGCGCGTGGTCTCCGGCCACCCCCGAGCTCGGCGCCGCCCCGCCGGCCGAGCCCAGATCTGCGCCCCTCTCCGCATGTGCGACCTCCTCGAGGCCGACGCCTCCCCACCGCACAACCCTTTCCGGCCAGATCCGCCCCTGAGCGCTGCCTCCAGCGCGCAGATCCCCCGACCGCCAGCCGCGCCAACTCCGGCCCTACCTACCCCCGGCAAAGCTTCCCCGTGCGGCTTTCGTCGGCCTCCCTTGCCACGTTCGGCGACCCCCGCCGTCAGCGCCTCCGCGCTCACCCGCGTGCGCCCCCGCCGGATCTTTCGGATCCGCGCTGGCCTCCCCGAACCCTCCCGCGTGGACCCGCGAGCCCGCCGACCTTCCGGCGAAGCTCCTCCCTGCCGTCCGCGCCCCACTCTTCCGGCGAGGCGTGCCCTAGCCGCAGCCGACCGGCCTTTTTCCCCCTCGGCCGCACTTCTCCCGCGGCAGACCCTTTCCCCGGCAAGTTTTCCCGCCGCCCGTGCCAGCGCCATCTCGGCAGCGCCCTGTGGGTTTCATCCCACTGTCCTGTGCGCGTGGAGCATTTGCTGAGTCTGGATCCGCGAAGCTTGCTGTCCAGGATCTGCGACCTGCTGCCGAATTTCGTTTCGATTTTTTCCCGAGTTTTTCCCGCGGCTTCCCGCAACGAATTTGGTAATTTCTTGGTAAACACAGTAGTTCGTCCCTCCGTAGAGTCGGTGATGAGAATCGGTCCCCGGTTTCCTTTGGGAAATTCGGTTAGCTGTGTAATATTTTGATTAGCTGCGTTAGCGTATTTTCCTGTGCTTTATCTGCTGGTTTGGTGTGGTTTGGTTTGTTTTTGGGATTCCCGAATATTTCGGGAAAATTCGGTTGTTTGGGAATTATTCTGGTGGTGTTGGAAATTAGTTTCGGTGGATATTTTGGGATTATTATTTGGGATAGAATATTTACAGGTTTTCCGTGGCACATTTCAGTTTTGGGTTTGTCCCGAAATAGAGGAAGTGCTGCACAAATTTTTACAAAAAACTATATTATATTGATTTCAAAATTGGATTTTCGGAAATGAATTTTAAACTATTTTCGGGCAACGACCGTACCGGTCGGTGGGCCCCGGCAAAATGCAAACGTACCGGTCCGACCGGGCGTTGAGGTATTAGCCGAATTTTGAAGAATGGACCGAGTCTGAGACTCTTAGCTTCTTTTTAATTATTTTAATTAATATTTAGACTATTTAGTATAGTTATTTAATTACCGCACTTTATTTAATAATTAAGTCATTTTCTCTCATTTATGTAAAAGAAAATTGTACAGGGCATAAGCCCACCCTAGGACCATTAGCTGTGCCATTGTATTGTGTAGCATAGTTTTATTTTATTTTCTGGTGGATGTGATTTGGGTGGTTGTGATTAGACGCATAATCGTAGCTAGAGCGTAATTTACTGATTAATTAAGAATTAATTAATATGGATAAAATATTAGAAAATAACTAGTTCACGATTTATCACTAAAGGAAAACTGTATTTTTATATGTATATTACAAAAACTCAAAGTTTTCCAAAGTTAAATTGATTCTCGTGTATTTCCAAATAATCCAATTAACCGGCTTAATCAACGCATGTAGTTGCGACGTAATCGTTAGCTGTAGATTAATACAACATAAAACCTGACTAGGACATGACTACTAGAGATTGCAACTAGCACACTTAGTCTGGTTATTCAGGAATCTAAGTCGAGTTCTCAACTGTAGAACTCGAAGTCGTACCTGACGTTCCTCCTCGGTATCAACTCGTCTTTCCAGTCATTCAATACAAGGCAAGTTTCGAATTGTGTATTCCTGTATTTTATTTAGTAAAGTTAAGATGCATGTTAAACCACACTGCTGGCACAACTCTATCTTAGGGTTCAACTACCGACTGATACTGTTACTGAATCTGGGACTGGGGGAATAGTGTAAACGTTTATGACCAAAGCCCCTACTGAACTGACTGTGTTAGCTTACCCTTCTCATACACGGGGATAAGCCATATCGTATCGCTAGGATACTACTGATCAACCCAAGCCGGTCATAGACGTTTGCATATTCAAAACACACTGAACTATTTTAAACTGCTGAAAATATTTCAACTGTTTACCCTGCACTTTCTAATTACTATTTAAGATATGAGATGCATACTTCGTTCTTGCTCCCTCCTGACTGGAGACAACATTTTAGGTAACACTGAGGATGACGAGCTATTCTATAATGGCTATTATGACCCGGTCCTTTACCCTGCAACGGTACCAGAGCCGTCTCTGGAGGACGCTGATCCTGGGACTACAGAACCAGATGCTTAGATAGTTTTTCTTTTCTGTATTTTCTTCTTTATTTGGAGTTTGTAGTTTATTTCAGCATTTCCCTTCCAGTTGTATTTCTGAATATTTTATTAAACAAAGTTTTAAATTTCGAATAGAACAGTTGTGACAAATGTAATTGTGTTGTTGTGAATACCTGCAATGGAACAACTTACTGCCGCCGTCTCACCACGGTGCAGGCTGGGCATGATCCGATTCGACCCAAGAAATTGGGACCGGGTCGTGACACTTTGCCTTAGGTTCGGCTTGGGTTGGTTTATTTTGGTTTAGGATGGTTCATGAACCCAACCAACCCCCTACCTACCATCATCTTTATTCAAAGCCCAACCCTTTCTCTCTCTTTATTACTTCTCTTTTTTATTTACTCTTCTTCTTCCTCATAACTCTCTCCACCTACCAAGAGCTTAGGCAAGTGCATCTTGCTTTCACATGAGAACCCATTTTTATGGTTCATTTATCTTCCTTTCGTGATTCTAAGATAGTTTAGAACTTGACATTTTCTATTTTGAAAGTTTTATTTTTGTAGATCTAGAAATTTGCTATTTTGGATTTTGGTGGTTTTGATCTACCAAACTTCCTTAAATTCGAGTTTTGATCGTTCCAGGTTGTTGAGATTTGTGTTATACCCCATTTTGATCTATGGAAGTCCCATTTCTGGCTTCGATTGAGGTTTCATGGAAATTTGGAGTGCTGGAGGTTCTCTATGCCCAGGTTTATACGTGCCCGTAATATCAAGCTCTACGCCCACGTTTATACGTACCAGCGTAATATCAAGCTCTACGCCCATGTTTATACGTGCCAGCGTAATATCAAGCTCTACGCCCACGATCATTCATGTCAGCGTGAATCTGGATTACGCAAGTCTATTCTGGCTTGGCGTATTTCCTTTACGCGTAACAGTATCCATTTACGCGTATTCATTCATGCGTAAACTTTAACTCTTTACGCGTACAAGCTTTTACGCGTAACTCGACCCTTTACGCATACAAGTTTTACGCGTAACTCTATTCTTTACGCGTACTCCCCTGGCTTGATTTCCTTTACGCGTATTCATTCACGCGTAACGTTATTTTTTACGCGTGTTCTTCACGCGTAATGTTCTTCCTTTACGCGTAACGGTACTTTCTTTTCACGTACAAGTTCACGCGTGATGCTATTTCTTTACGCGTACAAGTTCACGCGTGATGCTATTTCTTTACGCGTACAAGTTCACGCG
Source organism: Iris pallida (assembly GCA_029216955.1). NCBI lineage: Eukaryota > Viridiplantae > Streptophyta > Magnoliopsida > Asparagales > Iridaceae > Iris > Iris pallida. Next base: position 4,992,990 of record JANAVB010006798.1, on the reverse strand, counting down.
TGATGCTATTCCTTTACGCGTAACTCCATTTTACGCGTACTTTCTTGGGCGTACTCCTTGGGCGCATGGCACCCCTTATTATATCCTTATGCCTTTTGACATGAACTAGATATAATCATGATATGTTAATATTTTTAATACCTATTGTTGTGTGGTATGTGCCCTGTGTCTTGATTGATTTATGGATACCCAGAATGACTAGAACTTAACCCTGAGAGTGATAAACTCGACCATACAAAATGCTAGTTGACTTTCATGCCTTATCACGAATTGACATTGATTGTTACCTCGACTAATGATTGATCATGCGTTCCTAGTTGGAACTAAGAGACTGGCTAGTCGTCTTATTAAAATTTAATGGGACACGTTCATATTAACCATGAACAATTACAATCGAATAGCCGATCCCGAACATTGGCATATGGACACGTGCAGACTTCAACTTGTTTCTATAAAAATAGCATGTGTACATTACAGTCAAGGCATGATTATTCCATGGCTAGGTTTGATTGTTGCATTACACTATGTAAGACCTGTAACCTAACCGCACGGGCATCGTTGTAGAGTTGTGCATATCGCACTCTGTACGGAAGTACTCATTCTGAATGACCATGATCCACGGTATTAGATTTTAATCAACATAGGGACTATTAGGTTAAATAAAAGAACGATTGCATGGAGAGAATGGATTCCGAGTTCTTACATGGCAGCCATCTCGGGACAATTAGTGCCCCGACATGCCGGCTGGTTCCTACAGATACTGCAAATCTTCCACACAGGCTGGGAGTGGTATCAGCTTATACTGTTACATATATTGATGACGGGCGTCCCGCTGGGACTCGTCTTTTCATGATTGGCGCAATTAATTTTTGGATAGACTAGCCTTGCTTGTACATAGTAAGAACTGAGAAATCCTTTATTGCATATTTCCAAGGCAACTTGGAACATACAGTTAGCAAGCCGTAGTAGTTGTATTGCCGTTAAATTGATTTGTTTATGTACTGTACTTACTTCGTTAACTAACTGAGATGATCAGAATGTCAGGACATGACAGGTTAACTTCTGTCCTTGTTTGGTTGGGAAGTTGGTTTGAAGTGTCGTGATATTGTGTGAATCCCAGTAGCAAGCGGAGACTTATTTATTATATTCTTAACTCTTACCACTGGTTTTATTTCTCATGTCGTGCTTCCTTGTGGTACTTACTATTAGAGGTCTAACCTCTCTGGTTTTGTATGGCCAGATTTAGAGCCAGTTCCCGAGGACTCAGCTTACTTCCACCTCCAAGATGGTCAATACTAGAGGGATGATCGCAGGAGGACACGAGTGGGTCCTTGCTTCCCTGCTCGTTTTGTTACTTACTTTATATTTTGCCGCTTGGCACCGACATGTTAGTCGGATAGTCTTGCACTTAATTTTACATAATTGTAACTAAGTCAGACTGCAGCTAATAACGATTGTGTATACCTTGTTATATCATCTGGCTATATTTTGTAAAGCCAGACCTCAAAAATATTTTGACTGAGTGTTTGGGACGCCTTACTACTTTATCTTACATGTTCTCTATTACTCTTGCTTTTGATTGAATGATTGAGACAATAGATGTTGAGTAACCCTGTTTGCCATGAAATATAAAAGAGCAGAACAGTTTTATGGGAGGACTGGACTTTTACTTCACGTTACAAACTCGTTTGTACAAAGAAAGCCTAGGGACGAAAACCTAGGTACATCAATCTAAGTACAATTGTTTATTTTTGATTCTGGGGGGTGACGATAGAGGCTCGGGAAAGCGACGGCAGCTCTGCCTTACTCCTTGGACAATCGGACGTAGACTTGGTTCCTGTGACGAGATGCTTGGCATTGACGAAGAAATGCTCTTCTTGCTCTCATCGTATTGCTCTTCTGGCTTCTCTCTCTCTGGATTGATCTCTGTGGATTTTTCTCTCTGATTATTGGGGGAGCGTCTCTCTGTATGCGCGTATCTCTCCCTCTTGCAAGGGAATGGCACCCTACTATTTATAATAGTGGGGAGCCTCATTAGGGTTTGCAATGATTGCCCATTCTCAAAGTGGCGGCGGCCTGGTAAAGGATCAATCTGGACCATTAATCTTGAGCGTGAAGGATCTGGTGCCATTAATAAGGATTATGCCAAATCATGTCAGTCATTAATGTTGATTACAATAAATCCCCATCATGATGATTTGCTGATATCCGCAAATCCAAATGAATCAATTTAATTCATTCTCTTGCCACGTGTCCCAAATCATTGGGATCTGACCCAAAAATTGATTATCTTTAGGACACGTGTCCTGTCATCATTGTTGAGCCGCATGAGGAGCGTTCATATGTGGGCTGCATGTAGGTCGTCATGACCGAGCCGCATGAAAGATTTCATGACCGAGCCGCATGAATAGTCTCTATACTCGAACTGCATGAAGGTTGTCATGACCGAGCCGCATAAATATGTTCATGACCGAACCGCATGGGGGTCTTCATGGCCGAGCTGTATGAGAGTCTTCATGGCCGAGCCGCATAGATTTCTTCATGGCCGAGCCGCATGGGGGGCCTTCATGATTGAACCGCATAAGTTTATCTGCACTGGCCGCATGAACTCGTCTAGCCTGGCCGCATAAACTTGCTCGAAGCTGTGAAGATTTTCTTCAGTTCCCTAGGAAGATAGTGCTTTTGTGTCAGCCATTATGACTACTTTACGTCAGGGCTGTCAGCTGTCGGCTGTCAGCCGTTAGAGCATTAATTGTGTTTGAATGACGCTGGGTACAGCTGTTCTGAAAAGATACGTGGCTTCCCTCTGTGGGCCGTATGGAGTCCACTCGAGCTGCCTATGTGTTTGAGCCGCATGTCCATGTTGGTGACTTTTGAGCCGCATGATACTCTTGAGCCGCATGAAACTCGTCTGATTTTGAGCCGCATGAAGCTTCCTAGGTTCTGTGTCGCATGAAGAAAGTCTCATGACCGAGCTGCATGAAGGACGTCTCATGACCGAGCTGCATGAGGAATATCTCATGACCGAGCCGCATGAAGGACGTCTCATGACCGAGCTGCATGAGGAATGTCTCATGACCGAGCCGCATGAAGGACGTCTCATGACGAGCCGCATGAGGAGTGTCTCATGGCCGAGCCGCATGAAGGACGTCTCATGACCGAGCCGCATGAGGAATGTCTTATGATCGAGCCGTATGAAGGACGTCTCATAACCGAGCTGCATGAGGAATGTCTCAATCAGCCCGTGCACTCGCTTTGTGGGCCCGGGTATCCCGAACACACGAGTGCGTAGGTATCATATTTGCTCCCTGATGTGGGGCTAATAGAAACACTTGCCCTCAATCTTTGTTGGAAGACTCTTGAGAACCACTATGTCCGTTTGCCGTCGGGGGCTGGACACGGGCGGCTCTGTACAACTTTCCATCAGAGGCCCGCTTAGCGGGACGCTCTTGATGGTCAGAGGTTGGGACAGCTGACTGAGCCCGATGAGCCAGCGCTGCCCTAGAATTCTTCTACTTAGCACCCGAAGGTACGTAATAGGAAGAGTCCAAGTTTGGAAGGAGGAAGAGAAGTTGGTGCCCTTTTCAAAGGAGGTAAGGCTCTATTTATAGAATGGAGTAAGCCCTTTCTTCTTCTCCTTTTCGATGTGGGACTAAAAGCAATATTTTCCATGCTTCTACAGGACCCCCTTCAAAGTTTCCAAATTGCAAATTTGGAACACTTTGAATAAGAAGCATGGAAAGTAGATTTGTTTAGGTGTGGCAATCCAATCAGAGGTAGCATGGACGTGATAGGTTTGGGTACTTTCGCTGGAGATTTTATGTGGACTTATCATCCTTGGCGTACCTTGGTTTTAGGTACAGATAATAAGTTGAGAGAGGGAACCATCATATTTACTCAGAGGTGGTATGGACGTGGTAAATATAAGGTTGATGGTAGAGCTTTCCTACTCAGAGGTGATATGGACATTGTAGGAGTGAACTCGAATGAGGATACATAGAACAACTCAGAGGTGCTATCAACGTGGAAGTTCTATGCATTGGGTGAAAGAATGCTATGGAACAGCTGGGCTCCGAAAGCATGTGATGATGAGGAAAGATGTGGATGTACAAAGGGACCTAGTACGGCATTTGTGGTCAGCAGAGGACATTTGTGGGCCTATTACCCTTGGCGTACCCTGACTTAAGATACAGATAATAGGATGAAGGGGAACCAACATACTTACTCGGAGGTAATGAGGACATGGCAAGTATGAGAGTTTTACCGTGGAGTCTTCCTACTCAGAGGTAATGAGGACATGGCAGGAGTGGACTCAACGGAGGATATTTGTGGTCAACAGAGGACATTTGTGGGCCTATTACCCTTGTCGTACCCTGGTTCAGGGTACGGATAATAAGACGAGGGAGAACTAACATACTTACTCAGAGGTAATGAGGACATGGCAAGTACGAAGGTTTTACCGTGGAGTCTTCCTGCTCAGAGGTAATAGGACATGGCAGGTATGGACTCAGCAGAAAATATTTGTGGACCTATTATCCTTGGCGTACTCCGGTTGTGGACACAGATAATAAGTCGAAAGGGAATCTTCATACTCACTCAGAGGTAATGAGGACATGGCAAGCATGAAGGTTTCTTCGACGGAGCCTTCCCACTCAGAGGTAATGAAGACATGGCAGGAGTGGGCTCAATGAAGGAGGGTACATAGAATGACTCAGAGGTAATAAGGACATGGAAGTTCTATACAAAGGGGTGATTTGTTTTTGGCGGAAGCGAAACGACTCAGAGGTAATGAGGACATGGCCGTTTTGGAATTTCGTGGATCGGTTACCCTTTTTATGCACTGGGAGTGCGGGTAGTAGATAATGAGGGAGGATCTCTTCCAGGAAGAAAGTTCAGAGGTATGATCATACATGACTTACTATCTGAAAGAGTGACCGAATGTGAGTTCAGAGGCACCAGCGGGTACATAACTCGATAATCTGGAATGTGGAGAGGTGAGTTCAGCGACACCAGTGGGTACATGACTCGATCATCGGGGATTTTTTTTTTGTCAAGGGATGTGATCCCAGATGATGTAGTACTTTGAGTTTTAATAAATGAGCATGTTTCAACTAATCTTCTCTTTCTTGTACTTGTGGTGTTTGTGGAATTGACCTGCTGGGGGATTATTTGTGGACCTGTTACCCTGGGCATACCTTGGTTTTAGGTACGAGTAACAAGTTTCGGAGAGGAATACCTAGAACAACTTCGCGATAAGACAGCTATATAAGTTTCTGGTATTCGAGAGAATGCCAGGGAGCAACTGGGCTCCCAGGCTTGATAGGAAGGGATGGGCGTGTACTGGAGACCCAGTACAGCATTTGTGGTCGACTGAGGACATTCGTGGTCATCGAAAGACATTTGTGGGCCTATTATCTTTGGGCGTACTCAGATCGTGGGTACAGATAATAAGTTGAGGGAGAACCATCATACTTACTCAGAGGTTGTGAGGACATGGCAAGTATGGATTCACGGAGGATATTTGTGGTCAACAGAGGACTTTTTGTGGTCAACAGAGGACATTTATGGTCAATAGAGGACATTTGTGGTCAACAGAGGACATTTCTGGTCAACAGAGGACATTTGTGGGCCTATTATCCTTGTCGTACTCCGATTGTGGGTACAAATAATAGGTTGAAAGGGAACCGACATACTTACTCAGAGGTAATGAGGACATGGCAAGTATGAAGGTTTCTTCTACGGAGCCTTCCCACTCAGAGATAATGAGGACATGGTAGGAGTGGGCTCAATGAAGAGGGGGTACATAAAACGACTCAGAGGTAATGAGGACATGGAAGTTCTATGTGAGGGGGCGGTTTGTTTTTTGGAAGTGAAACGACTCAGAGGTAATGAGAACATGGCCGTTTTTGGAAGTTTGTGGACCCGTTACCCTTTTTGTGCACTGGGAGTGCGGTTTTTGGATCATGAGGGAGGATCTCTTATTAGAAGAAAGTTCAAGGTATGATCATACATGACTTACTATCTGAAAGAGTGACCGGGATATGAGTTCAGAGGCACCAGCGGGTACATGACTTGATATTGTGAAAGTGTGAGTTCAGTGGCACCAGCGGGCACATGACTCGATAATCTAGAATGTTAAAAAAATGAGCTCAGCGGTACCCGAGGGGTACGTGACTCAAAAATTCAGAGAACTATGATGGTGAGTTCAGCGGTACCAGCGGGTACATGACTCTATGTATGGAACCAGAATGTAAGCTCAGAGGTACGGGGAGGTACATAACTCTACACTCTGAGATGTCTCGAGGATTTTGTTTCAGACATAATACTTCTTCAGGAACTTGCCGTTGATGGGCAACATGAGCAAGTCTCCATTTTGTTTTACGAGGCGGTAGGCGCCGTTGGAGAATACGGCTTTGATGATGAACGGGCCTTCCCATTTTGGTTGGAATTTACCGGCGGTTTTATGCGTCATAACCATCGGCCTCCGAACCGCCAGAACGAGATCGCCTACTTGGAATGTTCTGAACTTGACCTTCTTGTTGAAAGCTCCGGAGATTTTGGCCTGATATAGTTCGATTCGCTGTTGAGCTAACAGGCATTTCTCGTCTAGGGCCTCCAATTCCTGTAGTCGACAATGGTGGTTTTCTTCTGTCGTCAACTGATGTGTGAGGGCGACGCAGAGTGAGGGGATCTGAGTCTCTAATGGAAGGACTGCCTCACTGCCGTACACCAGGGAAAATGGTGTATTCCCGGTGGCTGTTCGAACTGTGGTACGATACGCCCATAAGCATTCGCCGAGCTTCTCGTTCCAGTCGCACTTGTTAGAGGACACGAATTTCTTGAGTAGCTTGATTATGGTTTTGTTGAATGCTTCTGCTAACCCGTTGGCTGCTGGGTTGTAGGGTGTCGAAGCAATGTTCTGAATTCGGTGCTTGTCGTAGAACCGATAAAATGTATGGCTTGCGAACTGTGGCCCATTGTCGTGAATGATCCTTCGGGGCAGTCCAAAGTGATAGATGACATGATGCTTAAGGAAGCTGATCACGTTTGAAGTTTTCACCTCTGCCAGTGGGATGGCTTCCGCCCATTTGGAGAAGTAATCGGTGATTGCGAGTATGAATCGGTGTCCTCTGGACGAAGGCGGGGTGATTGGGCCGACGATGTCCATACCCCATGCTTCGAATGGCCAAGAGGCCACGGTCGGATGCAGGAATTCAGATGGCAGGTGGATGAAGTCGGCGTAGATTTGGCAGGCTCTGTACTTTCGTACATAATCTATTGCGTCTGCAACCATCGTGGGCGAGTAATAGCCCATTCGGCGAAGGCGGTCTTGCAGTTTCGGGCCAGGTTGATGGGCTCCGCAGACACCATCATGGGCCTCGTGTACGGCTTCCTTGGCTTCTGTATTTGATATACACCGAAGCAGCAACCCATAGTAGGATCGGCGATACAGTATTTTCATCTCCGTATCGTAGAAAAATCTGAGAGAACGTCTTCTGATAGAAGTAGCTTCCTTCGGATTCTCTGGCAGGATGTCGTATACTACGAAGTCGATGAACGGCTGTCTCCAGTCTGGTGCTTCGTCGACCGAAAGGGTGGAGTAGATTTCCATGCATTGAACGTTATCTTTAGGATAAACCAGTTCACGGCCTATTATGTCGACCTGATAACGAGCGTAATTTGGCACAGCTAGGGAAGCGGCCAAACCAGCTAGGGCATCAGCCTCAATGTTCTGGAGTCTGGGAATATGTTCTATAAAGAATCCTCCCAGAGACGAGATGATGTCGATTGCTATTCAATGATACGGGATCATGTCTTCATGGCGGACCTCGTACGACCCCCGAATCTGATTGACGATTAACTGTGAGTCGCCGTATGCTTCAAGATACTCTACCCCTAGCTCCTTTGCAAGTCGGAGGCCAATGACCAAGGTATTATACTCGGCCATATTATTTGAACAGGGCTCTGTGAGTGAATAGGCCCGGTTGATCACCAAGCCGGAGGGAGAAATCAGCACCACTCCAACTCCAGCGATGATGTTGCCTTTGGATCCAGTTCTCGAAGCGCCGTCGAAGAACATTCGCCAGATGGCATCATGGGAGACTACATTTGAACTGGTGACCTCGTCCGGTATCTCTTCATATACCCTAGTCATTTCCGAACCTAGATGGGCTGCTAGAAAGTCTGCCAGAGCCTGGCCTTTAACAGCCTTTTGTGGGACGAAGATCATGTGGTATGGTGATAGTAATATCGCCCAGGTAGCAAGGCGAGAGATGAGTGCCCCAGGTTTGGTCATGAGGAACCTGAGGGGGTTGATCCGCGTTATCACGTGGATGGTTTGTCCCGTGACGTAGTGTCGCGTCTTCTGGATTACGAACACGAAAGCA